>OZ012713.1:28824306-29201806 GCA_963942605.1 Poecilus cupreus
TTCAAAAACAAAATAAAAAATATATTTCATGATTGTTATTTATTCAGGGTGGTGCACAATTTAGGTTTTATGTACAATAGTTAAAAAGGTTATAAATTTATGTAAATATGTTGCTTATTTTACTTAATTGTTGTACACAGCTCTGCAATTTTGTATGTACAAATGTGAACAAATAGATTTGAAACTTGTATAATATTCATAGAATTCTGCAATGAATTTTGTATATTTATTTGAATTTAATTTACCCGCATGTTGTCAACGAATAATAGTTATTTACGATACAAGTACGTAAAGCTAGTCTTTAGGTATGTGTATCGTACAATATTTTATCTACGATATAATGAAAAACCCCAAAAAATATTAAAAAAATATTTTTGTTTATGAAGTAGGATCACAATATTAAATGAGAAGTTTGCTATGATAACAAAATTTTTGCAAATTTGGCGTGCTTTAAAAATTTTAATCACTCGTTGCTTGGCAACCCGTGACTGCCCGTGACTTATGGGATCGTGTTACTAAACAACCGTTTTACAAACTTGAAACTAACAGTTAAACATCAATTTTACACACTATCGTAGATAAAAACATTTAAATTAGGTAAAAAAAAGGCAAATATACTGGTGTAACTTAAATAAGTTCAATAAAGGGTATAGCCGGATAAGCATACAAAATCTGCCCCCAGTGATTTTTAAAAATCCATACGGCTGATCGATCTCTAATTAAAAATAAAATTTTTCCTGAAAATTTCAACTTTTAAATCCAAAGAGTTACGTCATAATTAAAGGACACGTTATTTCAATTTTTTGTTTTATTGGAACTATTCCACTGAATATTTTTTAACTAGAATTTTCTTAGTAAGAATAATCCATGAGGGACGTTAACACGTAATTTTTTTGTAAGTTTTAACCATTACCTTTTTTTTAAAGTTTTTAAATATGTTCCTTCAGGGTGTCACTCACGATTTTTTCAATGAATATTCCTTTCTTACTCTTCTTTACTCAATAATTATCAACTTGATATATTTGGTTATATTTAAAAACAAGAATAAATGAACATAAAAGGAACTCAAATAAAAAAACAATGACAGGTAAATGTGCTTTAACACATCATTGTGTGGAAACTGATCACACATTCGATTTTGAAAATTCTGAAATCTTGGATCGTGATGCCTTACTCCATAAACGGCTAATTTTAGAAATGTTGTACATCCAGAGTAATAAAAATAATGTAAATTTCAGAATAGATGTGGAAGATCTCAATAATATTTAATGTCATATATGTTCGTTATTTAACTTGTTTATACCTGTATATTTTTTGTCTTTATGTTAATTTATTGATGGCGTGGCTTTGTAAACTTCATGTGCTCCACATTGTTATATATGTTTTTATTTTCAAGACTACATCTCTTTGATGAATATTTCTTATATTTGACTACTGTGTCTGTAAGTAATGAGTGTATTGTACAATGCTTTTGTTTACGTGATTATGTGTTATTGTAGATACCCTGATGATGCCACAAATGGTGGCGAAACGTCGGTAAAGTTGACGCAAATATAATTTTTAAATATTGACTGCAACCCTGCTTATTATTTTATCCTACTATTATATATAATGTTCGTGCAGTTACGTCACCAAAATGGCTACTGGCAGCTATAGAGATCGTGCCGAAGTTTATGCCTACAAGAACAAATTAAAAGGTACAAGAATAATCATAAGGGAGATCTCAGTAAAAAGCGGGTGGAAGTCGTAAACGAGGCGAAAAACAAATTTGGTCTTAAAAACACGTGGACGAGAGACGGAATCATCCATATAAAACACAGTGATAACGTAAAACGTATTCAAAGTTTCAACTATAAAACAACTAAATGACATTGGACTTAAGTAAGGTTTAAACCATGAATTCTCTTGCAATGCATGTGTTAATTAGTTCCATCTCGTTCTGTTCGTAAACAATAGCACACACAAATTTGAAATTTGAATTTGAGCAAACGCCAAAGTATCTTTGCTCATATGTTAAATTTAAATTTTGTTATTATAATTATTACTTTTATTTTTATTTTTTCTCTGTTTCACTACTTTTTTAGTCTTATTGCTGTTTTTATACTTTCTGTGAGAAGTTCCATACATTAATTCAATGTTTAGACTTGGCCATTTGAACTGCAGATCTCTATGTACATATACAAGTGAATTTAAAGATTTAGTAATAGATTTCAAGCTTGAAATTCTAGCAATAACAGAAACATGGTTAAATTCTAATTTGGATGATACTCCTTTCGTAATTAAGGATTACACTCTGTCACGAAACGATAGAGAAACAAGAGGTGGTGGTGTTGGTTTTTATGTAAAAACATAGCTGTTGAAATATGATCTTAAAATCATATCTGAATTAAGCACTATTAATCCAAATTTTGAACAGTGTTGGCTACAGTTTAAAATTAATAAAAAACGGTTTGCAATTGGAGCTGTATACCGTCCTCCATCTGGCAGTATTATTGATTTTTTGCAATCTTTTGAAAATTATTAAAGTCATATTTTCACAACTGTCGATTGCTTACTCTGTCTCGGTGATATTAATATTAATTTACTTGATTGTGATAATACCAGTTCTAGGATCTTCCTCGATATGTGCTCAGGATTTTCTCTCACGCAGTTAGTTAGGATCTCAGCTACCTCTGAATCGCTTGTTGACATCATTCTCACATCTAATAATGAGATTTGCTCCCACGTAATTAACACTGATACAGTTATCTCTGATCATCGTCTAATCACTGTGGAATTAAATCTAAGTTTTCCTGTTATTGAACCGAAAGTAGTTTTTGTACGAGATTTCAAACATACAGATCCATATCTTATTAATCAAGCTGTCAAGTCATTACCATGGCATGGGTTTTACATGGAAGCAGATATTAATAATAAACTGCTCTACTTTAATAATGCAATATTAAATCTATTTGACACATTTGCTCCCCTAAAAGAAGTAGTAGTACGAAAACCCCCAACACCATGGATAACCGATGTAATCAAAATTATGATAAAGTATAGAGATGATGCACTTGTTAGATTCAGAAGAACAAAATTACAGAGTCATTGGAATTATTATAAATGCATAAGGAACTTAGTGACAAAGTCCATTCGGCTAGAAAAGCGAGCTTATTAGAGCATAAAATAAATCACAACAAAACGAGTATCTGGAATGCACTCAAAGAATTCAATATAAACCTAAATCACAATATTTCCTTACCGCCTATCTTTAATGCAGATGAGGTTAACAATCATTTTATAAATTCTACAGCAACTGCAGTACCTGATCCAGAAGTCATAAATTTTTACAATAATTCCAGATTCTCAAGCTCAATTTTTTCTTTCACGTGTGCGTCTGAGGATGATATACGTCACATAGTACTTGCCTTAAAATCCGATGCGATAAGTATAGATGGAATTAATTTAAAAATGATTAAATGAATTTTAGATTCGATTCTACCTCAATTAACATATATTGTTAACTCGTGCATACTACACCAACCTTCCCGGACGTATAGAAAGAGGCAATAGTCAAACCAGTTCCAAAATGCAAAAATCCTGAATCTCCTAATGACCTCAGGCCAATTAGCATACTACCTATACTCTCAAAAATCCTAGAAAAAATTTAAATTTGCAAATGTCAAAATTCCTATCAGATTGTAATATACTACCTGAGGTGCAATCTGGTTTCAGAACGGGACACAGCACTACAACAGCTTTAATAAAAATCACTGATGATATCTTCCATTATCTTGATAATAAACAGTTAGTTCTAATTGTTCTTCTGGATTTTAGCAAGGCATTTGACTCAATCAATCATGAGCTATGATTAGCTAAATTGAAATATTTAGGGTTTGATGAAAGCAGTTTGCAATTAATATCCAGCTATTTCACTAACAGATGCCAACGGGTTAAAATAAATGATGATACATCTGAAGTAGCTCACATATTGAAAGGTGTGGCACAGGGATCTATATGTGGAGCATTATTATTTTCAATTTACACCTTTGATATCTGCAAGGTCATAAAACATGTAAATCTCCACATCTATGCAGATGACATACAACTATACCTACCTTTTGAAAGTTCGGAATACGAAGAAGCTGTCATGCATGTGAATGAAGATCTTGAAAAGATAGCTCAATATGCGAGATCTCACTGTCTCACTATTAATGAGAAAAAATCTGCTGTCCTGCTTTTAGGTCAAAAGACTACCAGACAGTATTTGCTTGACAATGACTTGATTGCAGTTAAAATCAACAATATAAAAATCAATTTTGTATCCAGTGTAAAAAACTTGGGACTGTTAATAGATGCTGAATTGCGATTCAGAGAATATGTGAACTTGTTAATTAAAAAAGCATATCAGGCACTAAAAAATTTATATATGAATCGTTTTGTGTTATCTCAAAAATATCGTAAAATACTTACTGATAGCTGTGTACTTTCTGTATTCAATTACTGTGACATAATATATGGTTCCTGTTTAACAGTTCGTGACAAACAAAGAATACAGAAAGTACAGAACAGTTGTGCTCGATTCATATATTCGGTGTCTAGGTTGGAGAGAACTTCTGCGCTAATAAAGAATCTAGACTGGCTAAATATGGACAACCGTAGGATTCACCACCTTGTTTGCTTCACGCATCGTGTCATCTCATCAAAAATTCCACCATATATTTCTAAAAAGATATTATTCAGATCCAATATGCATAATAGAACACTACGAAATAATCTTGACTTACATACCCCTGGACATCGCACTTCCTTGTTTCAACGATCATTCAGTTATAATTGTACCACTGTTTATAACAAAATACCGGATAACCTCAAAATCATGAAAGTACAATCTTTTAATGTTGAACTGAAAAAATATCTATTACATACGCAATAACAGTATCTAATGTTGAAATGGTCATCTCTAATCTAAATTTTAATATTCATATTCATTACATTTTACTATGGTAAATTATTATTTATTGTACTGGCATTTTGTTTGGAATATTCTCATGACCTTGTACGATACCTTGTAAACAAACAAATGTATAGTGCGCTAACTACACGATCATACCGAAATGTATACCTCGATTTCATATTAAATTATTGTAAAGGTTAAGTGTAAGAACAGCATATGCTGAACTTTGCCAATAAAGAATATTATTATTATTATTATTAACAAATTATTATTATAAAGACCGGTATTTCCAACCTTAGATAAACTTTGTGACCTCAATTTTAATTTTAGGTATAAGAAACATGTTATATCGTTGAGAAGGGAATACTTCGGGTTATCCATTTCAATGAAAAAAGTACCCCTTTCCATTTAAGAAAATATATCCCTATAATATATTTTCGTTTTTCTTTTTCCTTAAATATATCTTTCATTACCCCGCCTCATCCCCTTAATAATCTTATTTTTCCAACCATACAATTATGTCACCCTCCTTGCTGTATAAGCCAGATTATTTAAGTTTCCTCTGAAGTTATTAGCCAGCAAAACTGATTGGTTGCTTCAAAAAACTCTCACTGCATATCAGTGCAAGAACTAAACTATTAATTCGTTTCTGGGCAACGACATGGCTGCGAGCGATTATTCCAGTTCACTCGATAACGCATGTTAAGCAAGGCTGCCCGCGGTCGTTGTCACACCACCGAAAACGAGGAACCAAGGCGGCATATAAACGTAGTTGAGTCCGCTTTACAAAAAAAAAAAATCGTTTATGTTTCATGAACAATGTTATAATAATATATTGTGCAGTACTTTTATCAAATTTTTTAATTAGCAATTCATTTTCAACATGGAAGATGTATTGGTTATGTAAGTATTTCGCTTGTCATCTTAAAATATTAATATTTGATTCACAACATTAAACACTATTGTAGGTTACAGCTGTGTGACTTGTGTGTCATTAATTATTTTATTAGTTCTAATTTTAATTATATTTAAATTCCACCACTTCGCCAACCAAGAGGCGGAGCATAGATGCGCAAGAAAATCTGACATGTTACAGAACATTAAGGACTGTTATTAGCCATTATAATATCATATAGGTAGATAATTAAATTTTTTTATTTATATGAAACAATCCGCCAATGGAACAAAGTGTTTTGCATCGTCGTTGAAAGAACTACATAGGGTATATCAGTATAAAGAAAAAATAAGTACATTAAATTTAACCAGTGATATAACACGCAGAGAATAACAATATTTTTTAATATTTTTTTACCAAAATCTTCAAGTTTTTGAGTTAAAATTGTTGAAAGATTTGTTACAAATGACTGCATCCAAATAACAAACTGGATATGGATGACAACAGAGCAGACATAGCGCTACTGCGCATCATATCTGTGTTTAAAACAAAAATTTATTCAAACGATAATGAAGCTGAAGAACAAATTCAAATGATAATTTAACTCCAATATAAAGTAAGCCAAAAAGAAAAAAAAACAATTACTGTTTTGACAGCGGATAATTAGGAAAATAACTTTTTGCAAGTGATAGAATGTTATTTACCTTTCTCCAAGCAACCAGATCAAAATCAACTTTAATGTCATTCGTGAAGAAAATTTGTAAAAAAATATGACATATAATCATTTCACTTTGAAATAAACCTTTCATAAATAAGATGTTAAATTATCTTGCCGAATTACACTCGAGCATTTTATTTTCTTCGGATAAATTCCAGTTTGACAACTCAGCCTTGTCACCTGAGAGCAATTTGACTTAAAAATAGTTATCTTCTCAAACATAAATTTATGCGGCAAAATAAAAAGCTCTTGTGTAATTACAGTTGAGAATACCACCCCCTCCGCAAATTTGACTGTGGGGGCAAAGACTGCGTTTAGTCGTACGTTTTTGTTACAAGCTTTTGTATGTGGAATAAGTTTTTTAATGGCAAAGTATGGTATGATAATATCTATACAATTAATTATTTTTTCTACGGCCACTGAGAAATTTGCTCATTGTATGTTTGTTGTTGCTAAGGATATGAGGTACATTGCAAACATCGTGCGAAATGAATTTGTTTTGTGAGTATATCAATACAGGTTAGTTCATTTAAGTACAGGTGCCATTGCTAGGATACTTATTTAGAATTGTCAAATATTGGAATGGTGAAAGAGGGTCAAATTTATTATTAAAATTTAATTAATTTTTAAATAATATTGTGGTCATAGAAAAAGTATATTGTACAACTCGCATATAATGTCCATTTCATACTCGTATGATTTGCAGCATGAGCCGAAGGCTCATGCTACAAACTTTCATTCTCGTAGGAAATAAATACCATTCCATGCTCGTTGTACTATTTTAAATAATTGTCTAAATTAGAATTTGGTATGCATATTCAAAACTTCGAACAGTTCATGAAATCATTGAATTGTTCAGAATCACAAGAGTTTTAACATGTTCCGTTGAAGCCTGGTTTATGGGCATGCGTAGAATTTAAACAATTAATTAATAAAATACATCTAAACTTTAAACTTTTGAATTTCCTTCTCTTAAATTTAGTACCAACCTATTCTTCTTCTTTAACGAACTTCTCAATGTCTTAAGTCATCATCATAATTGATCATAATTTTTTCTTATTTGTGACATTAATAATTCATTAAAAATATTGAAACCTTATATTTAAAAATGTGTTACAAATAAAAAAAATACTGTTGAGATATTTATTTGCTGACAGTAGCAACAATCTGTCAAAAATACAATCATATTCAAATAACTGTCTTCATTTTTCGATATCGCAGCTTGTAAGTGATTAGGCGCTTTTTTAACCTCGAAAACGGAAAATCACTATTTTTAAAGTTGCACTACCGCAAAATAACGAAAGTTCAAAATAATCCTATTTTTGCGAAGATTCTCGCTGTGGTTAGTAAATATAAATCTGAACTGTTAATATCGCCTTAACATAACAACTAAAGAGGGTAGTTAATCTTTGAAAATATAATTTAAAAAATATTTGCCTCGCCAACCCCCCCCCCCCCTTATAATTTTGTTCCTAATCCTCTGCAGATATTTCACATTACACTGAAGAACAATGACTAACATACCCACATCATCCCTC
Source organism: Poecilus cupreus (assembly GCA_963942605.1). NCBI lineage: Eukaryota > Metazoa > Arthropoda > Insecta > Coleoptera > Carabidae > Poecilus > Poecilus cupreus. Next base: position 28,832,394 of record OZ012713.1, read on the forward strand.
ACACAAGACAAATACGACAACTACAGTGAATTATTGTTTTGCAATGATTGTTGTATATTTGTAGACCCTCTAGAAGGTTTAAGTGTAAACCGAAACGCCAGTTCTATAAGAAGAATACATGCTGTATGACTGAGAAATCGAGTATTTTTACACTTTCAGAATACACAGACGAACATAACACTTCGTTTGGGAGTTTCAAATTACACAGAATAACATACGAAGAGTCAGAAAAACATGTAACTGTCATTGGCTTTGTTACATGTATTCGCGACTAACTAACACGAATTATAATTAAAGTATACAGAAAACTAGAAGGCACAGCACAGAAACAGAAAATTGAAAATTCCTAAATTGTTTCTGTGTTCTATGCAAACTATAAATCCAGCTTTATAATATAGATTATTAATTGATTTTTGATATTGGCTAAATAAATAAAAAAGTTGACAAATTATATTTGTCAATATCAATTATAGTACAGTTTTCTTGTGATGCGGTTCACGTCACTATCTTCTTTCTCACTTTCTCCCACTATTGTTGATTTGATTCAAAGCTGTACTGTATTACATTAGTATAGCCCTGGATATTGCTACTGACTGTATCAAATTACGAAAATACCTGAACGGCTCGTCAATTAAAGGGGTAGTAAAATTCCAAAATAACTTGGATTTAGAAAAAAAATTATTTAGAAATATTGTTGTTCTCGACTAGGGGTGTGCCAAATGAAAAATTTAATATCAATATTCAATATTGAAAAAGTATCGATAATATTCGATATATCGATATATCGATATTTTTCGATATATCGAATGATATTTGATAATTATCGATAAGTATCGATAATTATCGATAAGTATCGATAAATATCGATAATTATCGATAAATATGGATAAGTATCGATAAATATCGATAAATATCGTTAATTATCGATAAATATCGATAAATATCGATACTTATCGAATAATATCGATAAATATCGATAAATAACGATAATATTGATATATATCGATAAATATTGAAACTTATCGAATAATATGGAAATTTGTCATAAATATCGATTTTTGCAAAAATGTATTATTAATTCGTTAAATGTTGATATATTCGTACATATACAGATCAATTAAATTATTGTTATTTGAAAATAATGATATTAAAAGGTTCACGACGTGAGCTAATTTACAAAATATTTTTGCATATTTTTGAGCTTTTTTACCGTAACCCACCGGAGCGTCATGAGTAATAATTTTAACTTATAGCCGTCGTGAGCCACCGGTGGATACGCGGTAAATAGTGATATTTTGTCAGCTATATTTGAGGAAATTATGCACATTGTATTTGAACAAAGTTCAAACAATAATAACCATGGGCGGCAGGAGCAGAAAGATACTGGCAATGTTACAAAAAGATAAAACATCATTGGAATAATCATTAATTAAATTATAGAAAAAAGAAAACCTACACAGCAAAATTTACGTACCTACTTTGTACATATTCAAAATTATAATATCTTTTATTTCAAATCTGTTATTAGTTACTTGATAATCGAATACAATATTACAGCTGACAGTTGCCAATTTAAATTTACCCCTGTGGTTCCCCTCCACTAACAGCTTTGGGGGCTATGACTTGACGGCTGGTAACAGCATTTCATACGCAAAAATATATAACCTACCAAGATCTGCGTAAGCAGAGTGCCACAACCGCAATGGGTAAATGACGTAATGATATATTTATTTATTTTATTTATTTATTTTATTTTATTTGTTTATTTTATATTATAAATTTATATTCACTAATCCGCTACCATTTTTTTTTTTTTTTTTTTTATTATAAAGGATGAGTACATCGACAACTTGGGTCATTAGTACCCGGTACATTTTGATATTACATATCATTTAATTACATTTGTGTTATATTTGTTTGTATATGTTTATGTTTTTACAAAAGTTGATTGTGTTTGTGAGGTTGTTTGTGTTGTTACCGAGTATTTCTTGTAGTGTTGCTGGTAAGTTGTTCTGTATTCTGTGTATTGTGTATTTGGGGCATTGTGTTAATATGTGTTCTGTGGTTATTTGTGTGTTACAGACGTCACATGTTTCGGGTTCTGTTTTTTGTAGTAGGTACTTGTGAGTTAGGTTTGTGTGTCCTATACGGAGTCTTGTGATTTTCACTTGGTCCTGCCTGTTGTTTAGGTTTGTCCATTTTTAGGTGTCTTCTTTAATATTTCGCAATTTGTTTCCTGTGGTGTTGGCCCATGTCTCGTTCCAGTGTTGGTTTAGTTTACCTTTGATTGTTTTTTTGAAGTCTTGTGTCGGGATGGGGATGTGTGTTGTTTCTTCCTCCTTGGATTCCCTAGCTGCTTGGTCTGCTGTCTCGTTTCCCTTTATACCGGTATGTGATGGTATCCACATCATTGTTATACTGCTCTTTTGGGTGATTTCATGTATGAGGTCTTGTATTTGTTGTATTATGGGTTGGTCATTATACATTTTCATCGTTGCTTGTATAACACTTAGTGAGTCGGTATATATGATGTATTCTTCTTGGGGTGTGGGGTCGTTTTTGATCTGTTTCAGTGCTGTGAGGATGCTGTATGCTTCTGCTGTGTATATAGTAGCTTGTTCTGGTAAATGAATTTTTGTTATTCTGTCGTCTATTACTACTGATCCTCCTGTCCCTTCTTGCGTTTTTGATCCGTCCGTGTATATTTTTTGCGCATGTTGTTGCTGGCTGCATATTCGTCTGAATTCTTGGTTGATAATAGTTGGTGGTGTATTGGATTTTTTATATTTTGTCATATCTAGTACGTAATTTGGTGGCTTCTTTTTCCAAGGAGCGGTACTATCTTTGTAGTGTATTTCAAGGTTTGGTAGGTTTATATTTAAGTTTTCTAGAATTTGTTTGATTTTTTGTTGGAGAGGGGTATGGGATAATAAGGATATGTGGTTTTGGTGTTTATTGAATATGTGTTTATGAGTAGAGTTGTTGGGATGTTTTGCAAGTTTGGCTATGTATGACAGCGTGAGTTGTTGTCTGCGGATTTCTAATGGGGGGATACCAGATTCACAGTGCATGCTGACGGCCGGGCTTGTTCTGTACGCTCCGATTGCAAGTCTTATCGCGGTGTTTTGTATCGGTTCCAGTATTTTTAAGATGTTCGTGCTGGCTGTTTGGTATACAATGGCTCCGTAATCTATTTTTGATCGTATGTAAGTTATGTATATGTGAAGCAATATATCTCGGTGCAATCCCCACTTGTTGTTGCATAAACATTTCAATAGATTTAGCCCTTTATAGCATTCGAGTTTTAGGTGTTGTAGATGGTGTTTCCAGGTTAGTCGTGGGTCAAGTATCATCCCTAGGAATTTTAGTTTGGTAGCGTATTCAATTTTTTTGTTATGTAGTGTTATAGTAGGTTTCGTGATTAGTCTAGTTTGTTTTGTAAAGAACATCATTTTTGTTTTTTGTTCGGAAAATTTTAGGCCAGTGTTTTTGGACCATTCTTCTAATCGGTTGGTGGTGTTTTGTAGTTCTTGTTTTAGTGTTTTGATGTTTTTGTTTTTATAATATATTGCGAGATCGTCTGCAAACAGTGATGCTTTTACGTGTTGGGGGATATACTCTGTAATTTTGTTCATCGCTATTAAAAATAGTGTGACGCTAATTATTTCTCCTTGTGGTGTTCCGTTTTCTTGCGTTTTTGTTTCTGAGAGTATTCCGTTGTATCTAACCTTGAATTTGCGATCACAGAGGAAATTTTTAATGTAATTTAGTATGTTTCCTTCTAGTCTGTATTCTTTCATGGTCTTTATGATATAATGTCTCCAGACTGTGTCGTATGCTTTTGATATATCGAACATTATAGATGCTGCATATTGTTTGTTCTTGAAGGCTTTTTGTATTTCTGTTTGCAGGGCAATAAGTTGATCAGTTGTCGAACGACCGTGTCTGAATCCACTTTGGCTCTCGTTTAATATACTATTTTTTTCTAAAAACCACATTAACCTCTTGTTTATGATTTTTTGTAGTATTTTACTTAGGCAGTTAGATAACGATATTGGTCTGTAATTTAACGGTTTTGTTTTGTTTGTATTTGGTTTGAGTAACGGTATCGTAATGACTTCCTTCCATTTTGCTGGGAAATTATTTTTGGTCCAAATGTTGTTATATATTGTGAGTATGAAGTCTAGTGTTTCGTCTGGTAAATGTTTTATGTGTTCGTATGTTATCCCATCAGGTCCGGGGCTAGTTGATTTTTGTATTTCCTGTATTGTTGTGGTTAGTTCCTGTTTTGTAATGGGTTCATTTATTTCGGTATTATCATTTTGATTTATTTCAATTATTTCCGATTCAGTGTTGTTTTTGTGTAGTAGGAATTCCGGAGTGTACTGTGAGTTGCTTGAGTTCGTGTAAAATTGGTCTGCTAATGTATTTGCAATTTCTTGGGGTGATGTTATTGTTTTATTGTTTTGTATTAATAGGTCGGTGTGTATTTTGTTTTTGTTTCCTTTGATTCTATTTATTTTATTCCACACTTCTGTCATAGGAGTATCTGTGCTAATTGTTGATGTATATTCTTGCCATGAATCTCTCTTACTTTGTAGTATCGTTCTTCTACAGAGTGCTTTTGTTTGTTTGAGTTTTATGAAATTTTCGGTGGTTTTGTGTTTTTTATACTCTTTTAGGGCTTCTTTGTTGTTTTTTATTGCTATCTGACATTGTGTGTTCCACCACGGGACTTGTTTTTTTCTTGTGACTGTGTTTCTTTTTTCGCAGCTTTCTTTAGCCGCTTCTGTTATTGTGTTTGTTAGTATTTCTACTAATTCGTCAATATTTTCGGTATTTGTGTTTTGTTTTACCTTTGCTAGCTCAGTGAATTTTTCCCAGTCTGTGTTTTTCGTGTTCCACTTGTGACTAATCCGGTGGTCTATTGGTTGATTGTTATCTTGGGTGTTTGTGTCGTATGTGATTTTTATTTGAAAATGATTTCCTACGTATGAGAGTGGGAGTACAGTCCAGGTTAATAGAGGGTGTAGTGATGAGGTACAAAAAGTTAAATCTATGTTTGAAAAATTTCCTGTTCTTGCGCAGAAATGTGTTGCCGTTCCGTCGTTTAGTAATGTTAGACGGTCGTTGTTGTTTATTACTGTTTCTATGTCCTTTCCTCTTCTATTTGTTTCCTCGCTTCCCCATATTGTGTTGTGAGCGTTAAAATCACCGGTTAGTATGAATGGTGTTGGTAGTTGGGTGATTAGTTTTTCGATCTCGTTGATTTCTATTTGTTGGTTTGGTGGTAGGTATATTGAACAGATCGTAATTTTTTCTGGTGTGTGTATACTGATGGCCACTGCTTCGATGTTTGTTTGGATTTGGATTTCGTCTGCGTGTTTTGTGTTGGAAACGAGTAGAGCTACTCCCCCACTTGCATTGTTAATGTTTGGTCTGTCTTTCCTGAATATATGATAGTTTTTGAGTGTAGTTTTTTGGTGGGTGTGTAGTCTTGTTTCTTGTATGCTTATTATTTCTGGACTTGTGTCTGTTATTAATTTTTGAAGTTCACCTAGGTGAGCGTGGAATCCGTTTGCGTTCCACTGTATAATATGCATGTTTAGATGTACTACTATTGTTTTATTTTATTCTTGTTGTTGTTGTTGTTGTTGTTGTTGTTGTTGTAATTGTGCCTCTTCTTGTTCTTCTTCCAGTTGAATTTGGATACGGTTTTTAATTCTTGTACATCTACTTTTTATTATTTTTCTGTTTAATAGTGGGTAGATATCGACTATCATTTGTAGTAATTTAGTTGTCTCCTGTGTGTAATCTCTTGATATTTCGAGTGCGTCTAGTTTACCGTTAGCATTTTCTATAAAGTCTTTGAATTGTTCGTATGATAATATATATTTGTTGGGGAATTTATTTATTTCGCTTTTTGTATTTTGTAGCAGTTCTTCCGTTGATAAGTTATCGGATGGGCTATAAGATCGTGGCTTTTTGAATTTTCTGGTTTCTGTGATACTTTCCTGTGAGCTGTATATGTCTTCATTTATTGTGTTGTTTGTTTCATCGTTATCTTTAAGTCTTTTGGCGTTGTAGTTGCTATTTTTTATTCTGTTTGATTCCCTTGTATTGTTGTTTGTTGTCGGCGTATCTTTTTTTACTATGCTGGTGTTACTCATGTTTGGTGTTTGTTGTATTTCTGCCTCTTCTTGTAATGTATCTTGGTTGTTTGTTGCTGTATCTTCTTTAGATTCTGTTGATTGTTGTGTATCTGGTATTTGTTGTGTGTTGTTGGTTTGTGTTGAACGCGGTTGTATTTTGTTTTTGTTTATTTGCTGTGTGCATGGTTTCTTAGTTTTATTTTGTGTGGATGTGGTTTGGCAGGTTGTGGTTGTGTGTCCTTGTTTGTGACATGTAAAACATGTCGGGGTGTCTCCAGTTATGAAAATTCTGTACTCTGTGTTTTCATATACTATTTGTATTGATTCCGGGATTATAGTGTTTTCGTTTTCTACTATATAGGTCTGTCTGCGGAAACTTAGTATATGTGAATATTCGCTTTCCATCATGCCGACTCTTAGAAATGTGAGGGGTGATACTAGTTTTAAGTTTTCTTCTTTTAGTGCTTGTTCTATGACGTTGTGGGGGATTGATGGACATACATTAGAAATCACTATTCTCTTTGTAGGTGTGATGAGCCGTCTTATTTCTAATATTTTATCCTCGATTTTAATTTGTTTGTGTTCTTTTATCAGGTGGTCGACTGTTTTTTTTTGATGATAGATAAATGCATATACGATTATTTGATATTCTGGAGGCAAAAATTATGTTTTTCGGTTCGACGATATTTCCTATTGTTGTTATATATGTTTTTAGGTTTATTTCGTTGATTGCGGGAATAACAATTGCCTGTTCTTTTGACGGAAAGGCAGTCTGTCGTAATTTGTCGGCATATCTAGTGGTTTGTTGAGTGTTGGTGAGCGTGTTGGTTTCTGTATTAATTTGATTCATACTGGTTTTTTCTTTTTGCAATGCTGTTTTATCTTCATGTTGTGTAGCAGCTATTGTTTAACAGATGTCACTCGCGTGTGTATGTGAATCTGGTGGGTGTAGTTTTATGATATTTTGTATGTGGGTGTTTGGGGTATGGGATTTAGGAGAAACCTTATTGAGGTAAGAGGGTGTGTTTTTGGGTTTTAGGATTTGTTAAGATGTTAAATTTAATCAGTTAAATACCTTGTATATTTGCTGTCAGTTTGGCAGAGTAACGTGAACGTTGCACTGTGTACTAATGACCTTGATACAATCGCCGCTACCATTTACATGTTTCAAAAGTATAAATCATGTTATATGGCAGAAATTGCTAAATCTATAAATAAGCGCGATATTTGCTTATTCATATTTGACCATGTTGTTATCAACTACTCAAAATATTGTTATTTTTTAAGTTATTATTCAAATTATCGATACTTTTTTTTCGTAGAATCGATACAAAATTATAATTATTTTCGACAAATAAATTTTAATATCGATATTTATCGGTAATTTTCGATATTTATCCACATCTATCAATATTTACTAACACATATCGATATTTATCTTTATTTTTCGATATTTATCGATAATTATCGATATTTATCGATACTTATCAATATTTATCGATAAATATCGATATTTATCGATAATTATCGATAATTATGGATATTTATCGATACTTATCGATATTTATCGATATTTATCGATAATTATCGATATTTATCGATAATTGTCGTTATTTATCGATATTATTCGATAAGTATCAATAAATATCGATAAGTATCGATATTTATCGATATGTATCGATATTATTCGATAAGTATCGATATTTATCGATAAATATCGATATCTATCGATTTTCGATATACCGATAAAATAAATTTATTAAATTTATTCGATAATTTAAAAAAATATCGATACTTATCGATATATTGATATTTGGCACATCCCTATTCTCGACTAATTCTATCACTGGTTAAATTGAATGTACTTATTTATGTTACAACTTGTATAAATTTGAATTTGAATTTTTTTGATACACGCCGGGTATAGAATAGAAATATAACGTATACGGATTTCAACGCAAGATTTTTTATGTTGCTGTAAATTTTTACCTATTTATTTTACATCAAAAATGTAAATACAAAGGATCTTCAAAATTTAAAAATTAATGCAATGAGACGCATTTAAATACTTAATTGTTAGTATACATATAACTATACATATATTAATCAAATTAATATCAATATTTATTAGAAAAATTATATGATAAATCAAAAGCAGAATAAAAACTTTTTTTTAATATTTTCCACAGGAAATAATTTAAAATATAAATTAATCTGAATATGTTTTCTGAAATGTGAAATATTTTTGGTTTTGTTTAATTTTCCATGGCCGTGTTACAATATTCGTAATAAATATTGATTTTAATTTGATTGATATATCGTGAAATATTAATATTTAGTGAACCAAATGCTCCTTATAGCATGGATTTTGGAATTCTGAATAACTTTTGTATTTACACTTTTGCTGTAAAGTGAATAGGTAAAAATTTACAGCAACATCATAGAATAGCATTGAAATCCCTATATTTTACATTTCAGTTCTACATTCGGTGTATGAAACATGTCGACACAAACAAATTATTTAAAATATAAGGAAAATACAGTAGTTTATTGGAAAATAATCACAATTTCGTGTAGAACTTAGTGTAGGTGTATGAACTTTGTCTTTTCTTACAACCAAACACTATATTAATGATCTGAAACTCAAATTGGATGAGGGTTGAATGCACGATGTAAAAGTAGCTGACAGGCTGGAATAATATAATTAAAATGAGTTTGAATATACAGTAACTTTCAATTTACAAACTCACCATTCAGATCTCGAGAATAATAACAGCTACGACCTAAATTAGACATATGTTTTCGGGTTGTCGCACTATAGGAGACCTATTTAATTATGTTCTTAATTTTACGAAAAAATGTATAGATCACTAGATATGGGCAGAAAACCTACTTTTGCAGAAAAAATTTTTTAAGTGGCTTATATTCGAGATATGTTGCAAGTTTACAATTTTGTTAAGTGGAACCAATAGTAAAAAATATCATAGTAAAAAATCAGATGTGGACACTACATGACTTCCTTATACTTTTGCAGATGTACCAGTCCCAGTACAAAATTTCAACATTTTACGGCTAATCATTTTTTATTTATGCGAAAAATAAAAAAATACATTCGAGTAAATTGGCCTTTTAGCCCAGTCGATTGCAGTCAAAAAGGGTGGTGCACAACTAGCTGGTACAACAGTTTGTTCTAAGCACAAAATTCAGTGGCGGCTCGTGACTTTATTTTGGTAAGGGCTGCAAAAAAAAAAACTGACATTCCTTTAATATTATTTTATTTTGAAAATAAGAACATATTCATTAAAGCTAAGTGGATTTTTTATTTATTTTTTAAAAATAAAATCATTTTGTCGTTCTTTTTGCATAACGAAATGCTCTATGACACGAGCATTTAAAAGTTCTTCTATTCAATGGGTTTTCCAAAGACTATTCTGAATTAATTTTATCTTTTTTTAAATAATAATTATAATCTATTTATTTATATATTAATAATTAGTTATTAATTTAATCAAAAATATTAAAACTTAATTATTATATAACAATTGAATAATAATATACCTTTGAAAAATGCGTATTTTAGTCTACAACTTTGCTTTTCCTCATACGCTCATACTCGTACCTATCTATTATGGATTCGGCGCTGCGCGATATTCACAGCTCCACGCGCAAGCTAAACTACACAGAGTGTCCCATTTAAGGTACGAATGCATGGGGATCTCGAGAACCGTAAAATATACGAGGTTGGTTAAATTAGACGAAAGTTGCCTCTTTAGTAGGGCAGTTTGAACATGTACTTGTTTTTCCAATTGAATGCATAGGTCACTAGATATTGGCTAAAATGTAAATTTTGCTATTTTCTTTTGTTGCTGATAACTTTGTTGTATAACAAAATACGTGATTTTGGTTTGCAATTTCTTATGGCACTTTTTAATGGTGAATTTGCAGAAGTACTCAAATAATTTTATATCGTAACATTTACGAGTTACTGGTATCAAGTTTTATTTTTCATATGGAGGTCATAGTAAGTCATGATATTTTTGAATAGAGATTTTTTTTTTGCTTTACAACGATATAAAACACTAATAAAATATTTTTATAATTGGTAGAAAAATTTACGAAATTTGTTATTTATAATAAAATTGAATTGAAGTGAATCACAGGCTGCTATGGAAGAAAATAATAATTTCAAACAATTAAAAAATAACTTACGAAAACTTTGTTATAAATATTCTATTAAATGGTTATTTATAATCCACTTTTGCGCCTTTCATTATGTTTTTTCAATAACTTACTTAACATTCTTGGATTAATCTGATTTCGAATTCTTACTGTGGAATTTCGTAGTACATTTTCATTCTAATATTCAAGCATAAAGAGTTTAATTTCTCAGTACCTCTATAAAAAAAATCTAATTGTGCTAAATCCCTATCTATTGTCCTCCAAATCGAACATTTAATTACTGTACTATGACCTGTGAATTGTGAGCAGAAGCTCCGCTCTACCAAAACCACATATTTTGTATTTAACGAAGTGGCAATGTATCTAAAATATCTGCAATATCATTTGGAACATATTTAAATATCTATGGCTATTTAAATTTTCGTTAATTATATATATATATATATATATATATATAGTCAAATACCCCTTTACCGTTAGGTGTTAATTATAATTGGCCAAATTAGTAGAATTCTTAGTATACCACACCATACAATGAAACTAAATTTAACTCGACAGCGAGATTCTATTATTTTTTATTTAATTTTTTCCATAGCAGCCTACGATTCACTTTTTTTATTTCAATTTTATTGTAAATAACAAATAACCTTAATTTTCAATTCATTATAAAAATTTATTATTACTGTTTTAAATCGTTGTAAAGCAAAAAAAAATCTATTCAAAAGTGTCATGGCTTACTATGACCTCCATATGAAAAATGAAAGTTAATACCAGTAACTCGTAAATGTTTAGATATAAAAAAAATTTGAGTACTTCTGTAAATTCACCATAAGTGCCATAAGAAAGTGCAAACCAAAACCTCGTATTATGTTATACAACGAAGTTATCAGCAAAAAAAGAAAATCGCAAATTTTACATCTTAGCCAATATCTAGTGATCTATGCATTCAATTAGAAAAACAAATACATTTTCAAACTACTCTACTAATCAGGCAACTTTCGTCTAATTTAACCAACTACGTATCTCTTACGGTTCTCGAGATTCCAATGCATTCGTACCTTAAATGGGACACACTGTATATCACAAAGGCAACATTTTTAAATTTAACAAAATACATTATATAAATTATACAATATTGTTATCGTTGATTATTTATTAATTTTTATATATGTATATAAATAGGTCATTTTTAACTCAGGGCTGTAGCCCAGAAGCCCTTACCCACGAGCCACCGCTGACAAAAATGCAACATTCTACGACTAATCGTTCTTGAGTTATTCGAGATACATTCGTACGGTAACGGTATATACAGGGTAAGTCATCGAAATGCCCGTCTTCGATATCTCCCTTGTCGATAGACATACGGCAAAAATTTATTAACAAAATTTATTCGACTACTAAAGGAGCATAACGTAAAATTATTTTCACATATACAGGATGTTACGTAACGGCTTGGCGAGAATTGTTTGTCTTTTTTTAAATGGAGCACCCTATATATTTTTATATATTTTGAATTGTATTTCATTCACCTATACAGACATATGTATTTTGTTTTAGTTTTCCGCGGCGTTGTCAAGTTTTTCCGTTTTTTCTCTAAAAAAGGCCGAATACATGCATTGCTTTGCGAAGGCGTACTGACGTTATTTTAATAGTAAAATTTAAGAATTTATTTTTCTGCACAACTGTTGCTATACTCTATGTTCTGACATATTTTGTTTTAATTGTAATTATACAGGGTGTTCAATAAAGCGGATCAAATTTACTCCACTTCAAATGACTATAACTCGTCATTTTCAAATGGAACACCCTATATTTTATTATTTTGCTGTATGCCATTTTGTATTACCTTCATTTTTTATTAATGGTATCCTATGTCTAAAATCAATCATTTCGGAGTTTTTGCCATTTTTCACAAAATTAATTTATTGAATTAAAAATTAAATCAAGTATACTATGGAAATTATTTTGTTTTAATTACAAAATATTTCCAATGTAATTGGCATTCTTAGGCAAACATATTTGCAGACGGTTTTTAAATGAGTGGTTTACTCTTCGCAATATATTTGCGTTGACAGTTTCAAAACAGTTACGAATTCGCTCCATCATATCTTCTCGTGTAGTTGGTGCCGATGAACAAGAAATAATGTAAGTTTGTAAGATTGGAAAATCTTGCGAGCCAATTACTTGGACCACATTGTCCAATCCATTTTATAGGAAATTTTTCATTTAAATAGTGCCTAAACTGAAGACTGTTGTGGGCTGGTGCACCATCGTGTTGGAACCACAATCTCCGGATAATATTAAGAGGTAAATTTTCTAAATCGTTTAGAAGATCAGTTTGTAATAATTTTGTCCGTTAATATTTTTATCAAAAAAGTATGATGCGAATTCGTAACTGATTTGAAATTGTCGACACAAATATACTGCGAAGAGTAAATTACTCATTTATAAACCGTCTGCAAATATGTTTCCGTAAGAATTGCGGTTACATTGAAAATATTTTGTAAATTAAAACAAAACAATAAATTAAAACCATATCCATGGTATACTAGATTTAATTTTTAATTCAATAAATTAATTTAGTTAAAAATGGCAACAACTCTGAAATTATTGGTTTTAGACATAGGATACCCTTAATAAAAAATGAAGGTAATACAAAATGGCATACAGCAGAATAATAAAATATAGGGTGTTCCATTTGAAAATGACGAGTTATAGTCATTTGAAGTGAAGTAAATTTGATCCGCTTTATTGAACACCCTGTATAATTACAATTAAAACAAAATATGTCAGAACATAGAGTATAGCTACAGTTGTGCAGATAAATAAATTCTTAAATTTTACTATTAAAATAACTTCAGTACGCCTTCGCAAAGCAATGCATGTATTCGGCCTTTTTTAGAGAAAAAACGGAAAAACTTGACAACGCCGCGGAAAACTAAAACAAAATACATATGTCTGTATAGGTGAATGAAATACAATTCAAAATATATAAAAATATATTGGGTGTTCTATTTAAAAAAAGACAAACAATTCTCGCCAAGCCGTTACGTAACATCCTGTATATGTGAAAATAATTTTACGTTATGCTCCTTTAGTAGTCGAATAAATTTTGTTAATAAATTTTTGCCGTATGTCTATCGACAAGGGAGATATCGAAGACGGGCATTTCGATGACTCACCCTGTACATACATATATACATACGTACGTACATACTGACGTCACGCCGAAACTAGTCAAAATGGATTCAAAGATGGTCAAAATGGTTATTTATGTTAAAATGGATATTTATGTTAAAATCAAAAAAACCGAAATTTTTCTCGATTACAATACTTCCTTTTTTGTACAAGGATAGACAATAATAAATATATAGGTACCTTTAAATTTTAAATATTTTTCTAAATATAAAAATAAATCTTCAAAAATAGATTTTTTTACCCATACCAGTGTCCTATACATTATTTCATGAATACAAAAACATCATTAAACTAAATAATTAAAGTATTCACGGATTTGCGGTAGTTTTGGTGTGAGTTAAAAGATCTCAAAACTAATTTTATAGGTAGTTTAATTTAAGTTAATAAAATATTTCACAAAAATTTTGTGAGCTTTTAACTCACACTAAAACTGCCGGTAATCCGTGAATACTTTATTCATCTATCAATTGCACTACTAGTGTGGCAACAATGGTGATACTCGATATTCAGATATACTGAGTACATTTGTCACTTACCTTTCTAAATTTCAAATCTACCAGTTCCGAATGTATTTCGAAGGATTAAGTAGTGATTGATAAATAAAATATATATATATATTTAATGGTTATTTCGAAGAATATTTTAATCGTTGTGCTATGTTCTCGATTACTTGTAGATTAGTTAATACCTATGTATCTACTAGTTGATAAGTAATAATTTGTAAATATAACGTATCTTGAAGAACCTATCACTAAACATTAGTTTAAAAAAATACTTTCTTGCACAAATAACAAATTTATACTTACAATTTTCACAGAATGGGGTACGTAGTAAATTTAAAGAACATAATATTTGAAAAAAGTAATTACTGTTATTATTTGTTATGTTTAACTACTGTATTTTGCCGTGTGGATCTATTCACGGTTCTAATTTCGTGTGAAAAATATTTATCCCTCGAAATATACAACAAATTTTTAATGTAAATTAAATTGTAATATTTTCATACAAATTATTAAAAAGAAAATTATCCAATTTCATTGAAATAATCTTGCGAAAATGTTATATTCACTAATAATTGTTGTCGCTGCTTTATTTTTTTTATTATTATTTTATAAATTTGCGAAAATAAATGCAAATTTCATCTTCTTATAGTAATCATCGAAAAAATTAAAATGCTATATTTTGTATCAAATTTTTTTAGGTAATGGTTTATGCCAGATGACTGATGTAAGTAGTACAAACATTATTTACGTAAATAATCCTAGAAAACTGATTACGTTGTCTGATATATCTATCTCAGTGGTTGTTAACTTTTTCGGAACCTCAAAATCGCTAAAGTCATAAAAACAAAATCTGTATCAAATTGCCATTTATTAAAAATTATATCTGCCGATTCCGATTGCGTAGTGGCTTTGTCACCAGAGCATGATTGTGTTGGTCACATAAATTCACAATCATCCACTCATTAGCGACATGTGAGAAACGTAGTTAGTCCGCTTACCATCTTCATAAAATAATGATATTGTATCGACGGACGCACCATAGCGTTATCAATGCTAATATTTGAAATGTTCAATTATTGGCTTCTCTAATTATTTTACATCAAAACAGTTAAAAAGTTTATTGTAGAAGAATATTTTATGCATTTATTGACACTAATATTTACCATTTTTCTCTACCTGGAATCGAAAAAATTACAGAAATATTTATTGGTAATTTACAATCATCGGTGCTTACTCTAGCTATGCTTACAATCTCGCTTCGAAGAACACTGGTTAAGAACCACTAATGTATCTTTTATTTTAATCATGTACTACTGTACATGAAGAGTATCTAATTTTTAATAATGCACATTTGGGTCAGTGCTAATATACACACATCACAAAATGACTTGAAATTTAGTGATTTTGATTTGCCGCGTATAATTAACACGTTCATAGGTCGTTAAGCAGAAATGTACATGCTGCACTCTTTATATTTCACACAAAAATAGAAAAATGTTGTTATTTGTGGCCTTCCAGGTTTAGGTAAGACGGAATAATCGAAACGGAGTATGCCAATCATTGTGTAGAAAACAAAAAGATTCATCGCCTTTTTGGGTTAATTCAGAGAATAAAGATGATCTGCGCAATTCTTTTAAAACTCTTATAAAAAACTACATACGTTTTAAAGAAAAAATTACTATGTTTGTCTTCGACAACGCCTCATGCTTGCAGGATATTTTTGATTACATGCCACGAGATAATGACAACCACCTCCTTCTCATAACAAGTCGAGAAAAGGCCTGGACGGACATCAGATCAGTTACAAGTCATTTTTGAAAGATCATTACAAAGAAGAGCATCATTATATGAATGTGAAGCTAGTAGATGTAGTTCCGCTGTTCCACTCGGGTTGCAGATTACTGGTGCGTTTGTCCGAGAGCAAATAATGGTTTTACAGGAGAAATTTGACTTTGAACATTATATAACATTCTTGGAAGAATCGAAAGGTGATATTTTAAATGCATCGATTCCACCAAATGTTCCAAACACTTACCAACAATCTATTAGCGGTGCTATCAGCATCTCAATCAAGAAATTACAAATGACGCAAGACACGGTGAATGACCTATTATACCTTTGTACACAATTACAGTTTTATTAAAAACAAATAAAAATAACGAAAATAAAATAAAACTCGCATTACATTTATTGGAAAATTTATCATTCTTTAATTACAAGCTCAAAGACAAATATATCACCATACATAGACTTATTCAAGATGTTGTGCGATTATATCTTCTCAAATGTGATGAAGATGATAGATTCAGGTCCTATACTGCGAGATTGCAATTGACATTTGAAACTAAAAGACAGTTTAATTACTTCTCGCATTGCATCTCTGCATTACTACATGCAGATGAACATGTACCATCTATAATAAATTTATGTAAAAATCATGCATTTGAAAGCAACGAAGTATTAAACAGATTTCTCACGAGCCTTTCTGCATATAAATGTTTTTATATGTTCTCATGTTTAACAAGTATAGTCGGAGATAAAAACAAACTGAATACGAAATACATTACTGAATTCAATTTGTTCTGTAAAGCTTTATTAATAGTATATTACATAACGAGATGTGTAACTAGCTAATTACGCACGAGTGACAAAATTGACACACGAGCCGCGTAGCGGCGAGTTTGTAATTTCACGAGGGCGTATTTGCTTTATATCTCGAGTTATGTACTATACTTTTTCTACGACCACTCAATACTATTTCTAAATTTAAAACCATATTCAAATAATAAGAAATTTATTATGTATTTTTGTATTCTCCAATCCATGAATTTTTGGTACACAAATTAGTAATCGTTCTCGAGATTTAGTCGTCAAAAAATTGTTTATTACACTTTTAGCTTTAGTTTGTATCCCCAGTAGTTTTCCAACTGAAATATTACTGATGCTTGATATTTCTTACTTAAAATATTAATAAATATAAGTAAAGGATGATAATATTTAGTAGTATATATTTACCTCACTACAAAACACAGATTATAAACTATAGATGCAGATGGGAGACTATAAAATATGGCCAGTATACATGTAATAGTCACACACATTACCTAAATGTCAAAAAAAGGTTTATTTTTGTTTATAAAAATAAACGACAATTGAGCGTAGGGTTACATGATGAAACATAGTCCCCTGTACATATTTTATTAAAATATTTATTGGTGTCATAATTTATAATAAACCCAGCAAAATATGAATTTAATTATAAAATTTTATCAAGTAGCCATATTTGAATCCATAACATTTAAATCTAAAATTTGATGCATCAAATTTTAATTATTTTGGTAATGTGACAGTCAGTAGTGTCAACTTAAATTTCATTTTCAAGTGTTACGTAATGAACATTACATAACAATATTCGTAATAATGCACTTACATTGATTGTAGTTTGTTCTGTTGTGACATACTTACAGTAGTGGTCGTAGAAAAAAGTATTTAAAAACTATACTGTTGATTTCAACAAAACAGATGCATATCAGACCACGCCATTACCTATTGCCGCCTCCAAAATTAAATTACATGCATTGAAAATTATTATTGCATGCAATGTAGACTTAAACGCCAGATAATGTTTAGGAGAAAAGGCTTTATTTTCTTTTATACAAAGTTCACGTAAAGTGAAAAAAAACTAATGTAGATAAAAACAATCAAATTTTAGATTTATTGAAATTTTATGAAAATAAAAATATTAGAATCAACAACGGACAAACTCTACCCTACTAAGCGACTTATTTCTCTTCTCATAACATAGAAATTTTACACCTGTTATTAAAACGTGGTCTAGACGTAAAGAGTAAATTTCAGTGGAGAAACGGATTTATTTTGCTTTGAAAACGTGGTAAAATTAATATAGATGAAGTTATTCAAATTTTGGATTTATTGAAATTGGATAAAAATAAAAATATTAGAACCAACAACGGACAAACACTACTCTACAACGCGGCTTATTTTTCTGCTCATAACACTTTTACACCTATTATCTATTAAAACGTGGTCTAGACGTAGATATTAAAAATTAAAACCAATGCATAGTATTACATGCAGCAGCCTGGGAAGGCTACTTGATTGCAATGAAATTATTAATCCAGTGTAAAGTGGATTTAAATGTTAGAGATTGTTTTGGAAATAGGCTTTATTTTGCTTTATACAAAGTTCATGTCAACGTGAAAAAATTAATATATAATATAGAGGAGGTCATTGAAATTGGATGAAAATCCCGGACAGCGGTCTAGGACAACTCGACGCGACCGACTTGCCGCGGCGCCTCCCCGCGGACGCCCCGCCAACAGGCCGACTCGCAGTGAGATCAGCGGGGTTGTTTTAATAAGAATCATTATATGTAACACTCATTTATTATAATTGGGATATTGAATAATAAATGATATATTTAGTTGGACTTAACTCAATATCCATCTTATCTTTATATGCGAATTAGGATTGGGTTTGTATTTAAAACAAAATCAAGAAAAATCGTGTTGTTAAATTATCTATTAATTACCTTTAATATTACTAATAATTTTACAATTATATGATCTTACCTCATTTTATCCAAAAGTGGACTTATTGGTTTTGCAGATTAGGACAATGAAAAGTAGATATGAAAGCCAACAATAGAATTATTTAACAAAAAATATAAATGTGTTTCTAAGTAGGAATAAAATCGGTTGTGATGCGCTTAACAGGTAAAAGAAAAAGACACTACCAGATTGGGGATTAAATGCAAATGGGCACCTATTGGTTTTGGTTCTTCAGTTTCATAAAATAAGATTTCGGTACCTGTCATCCAATTTTGATTTTTCGTTGTTATCAAGCGCCGAGTCCTCAAAAATAACCATTTTTGCACCTTTTCACATTTTTTTTTGTAATAATTGTAGTAGCTAAAAAAAAATTATCGACTATCAAGCTTATTTGCATATACCATAGCGATTGTTCCGCGTAAAGAGCTCCTAAACAGCTAAATTTCACGTTTTTGCGATTTTGTATTAGGTAGTTGACGATTTGGAAAAATAGAATATTTTCGGACCATCTTATTTAAGATATATAATTATAATAATTATTATTATTTTAATTATTTTTTTTTGTAAAGGAGTCTCAACAGTTAAGGTTATATGCGGCCTCGGTTTCTGGTTTTTCGTGGTGTGACAATGGCACGTAGTGTTCGCTAATATGGGTTTTCACAAATCGGTCACCCATCGAACTATTAACCGCGGACAGCCTTGCTTAACTTGCATTATCGAGGGAACCGGCATCAACGCTCTCTGCCATGCCGGTGCCTTTATAATTATTTTTAGTGTTATATGGGCTATTTTACACATACAGTGATATTTATTGGATTTTCCATCTTAGTAAGTGGCCCTAATGAGTTGGCCTGGCGGTGAGTTAGCCCTGCGGCGAGCCGGCCGCGGCGACTTGTCCCATTCTGCCCAGACAGCAGACACACACTTGTGCCTTTCACTTTGGAGTGGGGTGTCCCTGAGATATAATTAATTAGATTTTTGGAATTTTTTGGGGGCATATGTAATTAGACTATAATTTGTTTTTGTACTTTTGTGTGTGACGTAGGCTTGTGGAATTTTATTTTGGCACAAATATTTCTTGGGAATATCTAATTAGGTTATAATTTGTTTTTGGGGCAATATAGTAATTAGGTTTATAATTTGTTTTTTTACGTTTACTTTTGTGAAACGGTATGGGACAAGTCGCCGCGGCCGACTCGCCGCCGAGCCAACTCACCGCCAGGCCAACTCGCCGCGAGTTCATTGAGGCCATTTAATAACATGGAAAATTCAATAAATATCACTGTAAAATAGTCCATAAAACACTAAAAATAATTATAAAGGAAACGGCATGGCAGAGAGCGTTGATGCCGGTTCACTCGATAACACAAGTTAAGCAAGGCTGTCCGCAAAAACCCATACTAGCGAACACTGCGTGCCGTTGTCACACCACCAAAAACGAGGAACCGAGGCGGCATGTAACCTTAGCAGTTAAGACGCCTTTACAAAAAAAAAAAATAATTATTATTATATATCTCTTATAAGATGGATCGAAAAAGGCTATTTTTCCAAATCCTCGACTAATACAAAATTGCAAAAACGTGAATTTTAGGAGCTTTATACGTGGAACAATCGCAATGGTATAAGCAAATAAGCTTGATAGTCGATAAGAGTAACTCAAAACGCGTCTATAAATGTCATTAAATTATTTAAGCATAACTACACTTATTACAAAAAAATGTGAAATGTGCAAAAAATGGGTACTTCACTTTTGGACAAAATAAGGTAGACCGTTTGTGAAATGTCTGAGGTGTGTGACGTAGGACTGTGGATATTTTTCGAATAAACTGTTAGGATATAATTTATTTGTAATAACTTGGATTATTTTTACTAAATTATTTATTATTAATAATAATAATAGAGAAATGGCGCCTGTAAGCAGTGGTAGTTTTACTTCAGTGTGTGATTTTTGTAAAAAAAAAGTATTAAGATCAGATACAAAAATCAAGTGTTACGGTGTATGTGATACATATTTTCATCTACAATGAGCTGGTGTGACCGATGAAGAAAAAAAGAAGATAGATGAAGAAAAAACTTGGAATTGTCCAGAATGTCAGCAAGATCCGACCTTGAGCGTAAGTCAAGTTGACTTAAGTAAAATGTTTCAATTAGAAAATAATTATTTGAAGCGAAAAGTTGATAATCTGAGGAAACTTATTGACGAAATGAAGAAAGTGAACGAATTACATAATTTTAAAATAAAGGAATTAGAAGAAAAATTAAATATTAAAAATTACATCAGTCCATCAAATATGAATATTGTCATGCCATCAGCAAGCCAAACAAATAAATTATCGTATAGTTCTGTTATAAAGACGAAACCTGCGAATAAAATATTAGTGATCAAGCTAAACTTAAAACATTAAAACTCAACAACTACAGAAGAAATTAAGCAGTTAATTGGCCCCGTGAACTTGTCCTTGGGGATAAATAAGATTAAAAATGCCAAACAGGGGGGTATTATAATAAATTGTACATCTGATGACTCCTTAAACAAATTGAAAAATAACAGAGTCAGCTACCAGAACCTACAATATTTATGAACCTAAAAAACTTATGCCCAGATTGATGATATATGGAGTTGACAAAGAAGAATTTAATAACAATGAAGAATTTATAAATAATATTGTGAAACAAAATAATATTAATGATTTAACTAAAGGAAATATCAAAGTAGTAAAAATTATAACGAGAGAAAATTTAAAAACATGAAATATTATAATACAAGTATCGCGCCAAATTCGTAGTCAGTTACTCAAATATAAATCCGTATATTTAAACTGGAAAAGCTATAAATACAAAAAATATTCTATTTGAGAATAAAAATATAATTGAACCTAATACAGAAAAAAATTATTTAAATTAAAGTAGACATTGAGAACGGAAACGTTTTAGTTCCAGAAATAAAAACTAAAGATTTAACAATTCGAGAATGCATTACAACAGTCACTGATTATTACGCACTCTGTTCACTTATTAATTCATCCGATGAAGGATTAGTTTTTAATTTTAAAAATCCTATAAAAGCTCAAAAATTATATAACTTTGATATTTATAGTTATCCCAATATAAATATTACAGAAGTAGAAAAGAGTTGTTTTGACTATTCTAAAATTAGAACTGACCACATGTACATAGAAGAAAGAAAAGAAATATTAAAATTACTTAAAGATTACCCTGATATATTTTATTTAGATGACCAAAAGTTAACCTTTACGAATCAAATAAAACATAACATTAAAACACAAGATGAAATACCCACTTATATCAAATCCTACAGATACCCCAACGTACATAGAGAAAAAGTGAGAAATCAAGTTAATAAAATGCTCGATCAAAATATTATTAGACCTTCCAATTCCCCGTGGTCCTCCCCTATTTGGGTAGTACCCAAAAAGATTGATGCTTCCGGAAAAAGAAAATGGAGCATTGTTTTAGACTATCGAAAATTGAATGAAAAAACTATAGGCGACAAGTACCCATTACCTAACATCACTGACCTTTTAGGCAAACCCGGACGTTGCCAATACTTCACAACCCTTGACTTGGCATCTGGATTTCACCAGATAGAAATGGACGAACAAGACATACCTAAGACAGCATTTAATACAGAAGACAGACATTATGAATTTTTACGTCTGCCATTCGGACTAAAAACGCACCAGCGACATTCCAACGAGTTATGGATAATATCTTACGCGGATTAACCCACGATAAATGTCTCGTCTACCCCCGATGACATAATTATTTTTAGTACTAGCATACAAGAACATCTGCAAAATTTAAAATTAGTGTTCGAAAAACTTCGGAAAGCAAATTTTAAAATTCAAGTTGATAAATCGGAGTTCCTGAAAAAAAAATTAGCTTATCTCGGGCATATCGTAACAACTGAAGGCGTGAAGCTGAACCCAGATAAAATATCTGCTATTCTAAATTATTCGATACCTAAAACTAATAAACAAATTAAAGGATTTTTAGGACTCTTAGGCTATTATCGTAAATTTATAAAAGAGTTTGCAAAATTAACTAAACCCCTTACAAAATGTTTAAAAAAGACCCAGTTATTGACATAAGCAACCCAGAATATAGACAATGTTTTGAACTTTGCAAAAATTTACTGACGAACGAACCATTACTCCAGTACCCTGATTTCGATAAAAAATTTAACTTGACATGTGACGCAAGTAACGTAGCGATAGGTGCCGTCTTATCACAAGGCAGCCTTGGCAATGACCTGCCTGTAGCATACGCGAGACTGAGGCAAATTATTCAACAATAGAAAAAGAACTTTTAGCCATCGTTTGGGCAACCCAATACTTTAGACCATACATTTTCGGACGAAAATTCAAAATATACACGGACCATAGACCATTACAGTGGCTAATTTTACTAAAACAATGCAGCCAAAAACTAATTCGTTGGCGCCTCAAACTCGAAGAGTACGACTACGAAATAGTCTATAAAAAGGGCAAACTAAACACCAACGTCGATGCACTCAGCCGTATTCCACAAAAAGACGAAAACAAAACCCCAAATGCACCCAAAATTTTAGATAACGATACACCCTTAGCCATATACCAAGATTACTTAAATAATAAAAATCTAAATTTTAACAGTAGTAAAATAATAGAAGTAACAGGCGATTTATTTAATGCACCACTCGACTCCAGCTTAGCTCACTACGTTAGCAGAGACTTAGAAATGTCGCGCGGTATCGCAAGACAGTTTCGAGAAAAACTTAACAACCGTGATAAATTAAAAATGCAAGACCCGCAACTTCATAACTTAGTTTTCTTGAAACAAAAGAATAGATATTTGATTTACCTTGTAAGTAAAGAACGACATTACGACACGCCTACAAAACAGGATATATTTCATACGTTACTTAATTTGAGGAAGTTTTGTATTAACTTTAACATTAAAAATTTAAGTATTCCTAAAATCGCATGTAGATTAGACAGTCAAAATTGGATTGAAATTAAATTTATGTTAGAATACATTTTTAATGAAACAGACATTTTGATAACAGTTTTTATAAAAACTGGTGAAATTGAATTAAATGTAAATGAAAGTGATAATTTAAAAAGCTTTCAAAATTATATGGATGATTTTTATAAAAAATACTTAAAATAGGGAAAATAAAACCCACTCATGGCAATAATACAGAAAAAATTCACCTCTTAAATATAAAACGCCCCAAGAAACATACTTATAATTTTACATCAATTCCAGGTTGCTCGCATGGGGACAAGCAACAATAATAACAGACATGGCATAAAACCTTGGCATCCTTCCCATCAATCTCGGTCCTGCTAAATTAGAAAAAACAACCCACACCTTCACACACTATTATGATCTCAACCCTCTCCTCGACCAATATGAAAATCTTAACACGCAATATACAAATTTACCGACCTGTCCAATATCATGTATTATTGATCTATGAAACAAATAAATATTATTATTATTGCTATCTATCACACTTTAGAAAAATATTCGGGAATATTATTTATGAAGTTATTTAAAAAAAATCATAATCAATTATCCCTTTCTCAGCACGGATTTGTTGAACGATGGTCAACATCTACTAATCATTGTTATTTTAAACAATTTATCTGTAATTTTCTTGATAAAAATAAACAAGTGGATGTTGTATATACGTATACTGACTTCGCAAAAGCCTTCGATCGCGTAGAGCATGGAATCATTATTAAAAAATTACATCGGTTTGGTGCATCTTCTTCTCTGATAAATCTTATTTCTTCCTATTTACAAAATCGTTTGCTCTCCGTACACTTCTATGGACAAAATTCATTCCCATTCTCTGCCACATCAGGTCTTCCGCATGGATCGAATCTTGGTCCTCTGTTGTTTCTTCTTTTTATTAATGACCTCCCAACGAGCATTGACAACATTACACTTCTTTATGCTGATGACCTAAAAGTACTTATAACCATTTCTAATTCTAGTGATTGTCTATCGCTCCAAAAATATCTGGATAAGCTGGCAAGTAAACAAATTAGACTTGAACATTCAGAAAAACAAAATAATGATATTTTCAAGGGAACCGATAATAAATGAATTTGCACATAATATATCGAACGTACCTCTTACTCGTTGTACAGAATTTAATAATCTCGGTATAATTTTTGATGCTAAGCTGAATTTCAATAAACATGTACAAACTGTTGTATCGAAAGCGCATAAAATGCTTGGATTTATAATTCGCCATTCGCGTAATTTTACAACAATTGAGCCTATAATTACTCTGTAGTGGCAACGAATTGGCAGGTAGCGTTAAAGCGAAAACCCATTCCAGCGAACACTGCGTACCGTTGTCACACCACCGAAAACGAGGTTCCGAGGCGGCATATAACCATAGCAGTTGAAACCGCTTAATTAAAAAAAATTACTCTGTATTTTGCATATTGCAAAATTTCAATATGGCTCAATTGTTTGGAACCCATCATATAATAAAAATGCTGCACTGTTGTACACAATTCAGAAAAAAATTCTATGGTTTTTATATTAAAAAAAAAAAACAGGTATCTTGATTTCGATGTAGAATACGATTATTTATTACAGTATTTTAAATTTGTTAAATTATCAGTTCGAAGAGATCATTCGCAACTAATTCATTTATATAAAATCATACACAACTTATTTGATAATCCTTTGACACTAAACTGAATTAATTTTCAAGTCCCCTCATTTCACTCTAGAAATCATCACGCGTTTCGTCCAGCACCGATGTACACTTTATAATCAAATTAAGCGTCACATTGATATTTTTAATATAAATCTACTACATTATAGAAAGTTTCTGAATAAAAAATGTTATTTAATTACTAAGTATTTTCTTGTATTTATATTTATATGTTTATATATTTTCTGATTCTTATTTGTATAATAATTGTATATTATTTTTTTTCTACTTGTGTTTGTTTCTGTCCAATCTATTGAATTCGCCAGTCTGGAAAGTGTATTGTAATAATGATAATAATAAAATTAGAAAGTTACAAAAACGAGGAACCGAGGCGGCATGTAACCTTAGCAGTTAAGACGCCTTTACAAAAAAAAAAAATAATTATTATTATATATCTCTTATAAGATGGATCGAAAAAGGCTATTTTTCCAAATCCTCGACTAATACAAAATTGCAAAAACGTGAATTTTAGGAGCTTTATACGTGGAACAATCGCAATGGTATAAGCAAATAAGCTTGATAGTCGATAAGAGTAACTCAAAACGCGTCTATAAATGTCATTAAATTATTTAAGCATAACTACACTTATTACAAAAAAATGTGAAATGTGCAAAAAATGGGTACTTCACTTTTGGACAAAATAAGGTAGACCGTTTGTGAAATGTCTGAGGTGTGTGACGTAGGACTGTGGATATTTTTCGAATAAACTGTTAGGATATAATTTATTTGTAATAACTTGGATTATTTTTACTAAATTATTTATTATTAATAATAATAATAGAGAAATGGCGCCTGTAAGCAGTGGTAGTTTTACTTCAGTGTGTGATTTTTGTAAAAAAAAAGTATTAAGATCAGATACAAAAATCAAGTGTTACGGTGTATGTGATACATATTTTCATCTACAATGAGCTGGTGTGACCGATGAAGAAAAAAAGAAGATAGATGAAGAAAAAACTTGGAATTGTCCAGAATGTCAGCAAGATCCGACCTTGAGCGTAAGTCAAGTTGACTTAAGTAAAATGTTTCAATTAGAAAATAATTATTTGAAGCGAAAAGTTGATAATCTGAGGAAACTTATTGACGAAATGAAGAAAGTGAACGAATTACATAATTTTAAAATAAAGGAATTAGAAGAAAAATTAAATATTAAAAATTACATCAGTCCATCAAATATGAATATTGTCATGCCATCAGCAAGCCAAACAAATAAATTATCGTATAGTTCTGTTATAAAGACGAAACCTGCGAATAAAATATTAGTGATCAAGCTAAACTTAAAACATTAAAACTCAACAACTACAGAAGAAATTAAGCAGTTAATTGGCCCCGTGAACTTGTCCTTGGGGATAAATAAGATTAAAAATGCCAAACAGGGGGGTATTATAATAAATTGTACATCTGATGACTCCTTAAACAAATTGAAAAATAACAGAGTCAGCTACCAGAACCTACAATATTTATGAACCTAAAAAACTTATGCCCAGATTGATGATATATGGAGTTGACAAAGAAGAATTTAATAACAATGAAGAATTTATAAATAATATTGTGAAACAAAATAATATTAATGATTTAACTAAAGGAAATATCAAAGTAGTAAAAATTATAACGAGAGAAAATTTAAAAACATGAAATATTATAATACAAGTATCGCGCCAAATTCGTAGTCAGTTACTCAAATATAAATCCGTATATTTAAACTGGAAAAGCTATAAATACAAAAAATATTCTATTTGAGAATAAAAATATAATTGAACCTAATACAGAAAAAAATTATTTAAATTAAAGTAGACATTGAGAACGGAAACGTTTTAGTTCCAGAAATAAAAACTAAAGATTTAACAATTCGAGAATGCATTACAACAGTCACTGATTATTACGCACTCTGTTCACTTATTAATTCATCCGATGAAGGATTAGTTTTTAATTTTAAAAATCCTATAAAAGCTCAAAAATTATATAACTTTGATATTTATAGTTATCCCAATATAAATATTACAGAAGTAGAAAAGAGTTGTTTTGACTATTCTAAAATTAGAACTGACCACATGTACATAGAAGAAAGAAAAGAAATATTAAAATTACTTAAAGATTACCCTGATATATTTTATTTAGATGACCAAAAGTTAACCTTTACGAATCAAATAAAACATAACATTAAAACACAAGATGAAATACCCACTTATATCAAATCCTACAGATACCCCAACGTACATAGAGAAAAAGTGAGAAATCAAGTTAATAAAATGCTCGATCAAAATATTATTAGACCTTCCAATTCCCCGTGGTCCTCCCCTATTTGGGTAGTACCCAAAAAGATTGATGCTTCCGGAAAAAGAAAATGGAGCATTGTTTTAGACTATCGAAAATTGAATGAAAAAACTATAGGCGACAAGTACCCATTACCTAACATCACTGACCTTTTAGGCAAACCCGGACGTTGCCAATACTTCACAACCCTTGACTTGGCATCTGGATTTCACCAGATAGAAATGGACGAACAAGACATACCTAAGACAGCATTTAATACAGAAGACAGACATTATGAATTTTTACGTCTGCCATTCGGACTAAAAACGCACCAGCGACATTCCAACGAGTTATGGATAATATCTTACGCGGATTAACCCACGATAAATGTCTCGTCTACCCCCGATGACATAATTATTTTTAGTACTAGCATACAAGAACATCTGCAAAATTTAAAATTAGTGTTCGAAAAACTTCGGAAAGCAAATTTTAAAATTCAAGTTGATAAATCGGAGTTCCTGAAAAAAAAATTAGCTTATCTCGGGCATATCGTAACAACTGAAGGCGTGAAGCTGAACCCAGATAAAATATCTGCTATTCTAAATTATTCGATACCTAAAACTAATAAACAAATTAAAGGATTTTTAGGACTCTTAGGCTATTATCGTAAATTTATAAAAGAGTTTGCAAAATTAACTAAACCCCTTACAAAATGTTTAAAAAAGACCCAGTTATTGACATAAGCAACCCAGAATATAGACAATGTTTTGAACTTTGCAAAAATTTACTGACGAACGAACCATTACTCCAGTACCCTGATTTCGATAAAAAATTTAACTTGACATGTGACGCAAGTAACGTAGCGATAGGTGCCGTCTTATCACAAGGCAGCCTTGGCAATGACCTGCCTGTAGCATACGCGAGACTGAGGCAAATTATTCAACAATAGAAAAAGAACTTTTAGCCATCGTTTGGGCAACCCAATACTTTAGACCATACATTTTCGGACGAAAATTCAAAATATACACGGACCATAGACCATTACAGTGGCTAATTTTACTAAAACAATGCAGCCAAAAACTAATTCGTTGGCGCCTCAAACTCGAAGAGTACGACTACGAAATAGTCTATAAAAAGGGCAAACTAAACACCAACGTCGATGCACTCAGCCGTATTCCACAAAAAGACGAAAACAAAACCCCAAATGCACCCAAAATTTTAGATAACGATACACCCTTAGCCATATACCAAGATTACTTAAATAATAAAAATCTAAATTTTAACAGTAGTAAAATAATAGAAGTAACAGGCGATTTATTTAATGCACCACTCGACTCCAGCTTAGCTCACTACGTTAGCAGAGACTTAGAAATGTCGCGCGGTATCGCAAGACAGTTTCGAGAAAAACTTAACAACCGTGATAAATTAAAAATGCAAGACCCGCAACTTCATAACTTAGTTTTCTTGAAACAAAAGAATAGATATTTGATTTACCTTGTAAGTAAAGAACGACATTACGACACGCCTACAAAACAGGATATATTTCATACGTTACTTAATTTGAGGAAGTTTTGTATTAACTTTAACATTAAAAATTTAAGTATTCCTAAAATCGCATGTAGATTAGACAGTCAAAATTGGATTGAAATTAAATTTATGTTAGAATACATTTTTAATGAAACAGACATTTTGATAACAGTTTTTATAAAAACTGGTGAAATTGAATTAAATGTAAATGAAAGTGATAATTTAAAAAGCTTTCAAAATTATATGGATGATTTTTATAAAAAATACTTAAAATAGGGAAAATAAAACCCACTCATGGCAATAATACAGAAAAAATTCACCTCTTAAATATAAAACGCCCCAAGAAACATACTTATAATTTTACATCAATTCCAGGTTGCTCGCATGGGGACAAGCAACAATAATAACAGACATGGCATAAAACCTTGGCATCCTTCCCATCAATCTCGGTCCTGCTAAATTAGAAAAAACAACCCACACCTTCACACACTATTATGATCTCAACCCTCTCCTCGACCAATATGAAAATCTTAACACGCAATATACAAATTTACCGACCTGTCCAATATCATGTATTATTGATCTATGAAACAAATAAATATTATTATTATTGCTATCTATCACACTTTAGAAAAATATTCGGGAATATTATTTATGAAGTTATTTAAAAAAAATCATAATCAATTATCCCTTTCTCAGCACGGATTTGTTGAACGATGGTCAACATCTACTAATCATTGTTATTTTAAACAATTTATCTGTAATTTTCTTGATAAAAATAAACAAGTGGATGTTGTATATACGTATACTGACTTCGCAAAAGCCTTCGATCGCGTAGAGCATGGAATCATTATTAAAAAATTACATCGGTTTGGTGCATCTTCTTCTCTGATAAATCTTATTTCTTCCTATTTACAAAATCGTTTGCTCTCCGTACACTTCTATGGACAAAATTCATTCCCATTCTCTGCCACATCAGGTCTTCCGCATGGATCGAATCTTGGTCCTCTGTTGTTTCTTCTTTTTATTAATGACCTCCCAACGAGCATTGACAACATTACACTTCTTTATGCTGATGACCTAAAAGTACTTATAACCATTTCTAATTCTAGTGATTGTCTATCGCTCCAAAAATATCTGGATAAGCTGGCAAGTAAACAAATTAGACTTGAACATTCAGAAAAACAAAATAATGATATTTTCAAGGGAACCGATAATAAATGAATTTGCACATAATATATCGAACGTACCTCTTACTCGTTGTACAGAATTTAATAATCTCGGTATAATTTTTGATGCTAAGCTGAATTTCAATAAACATGTACAAACTGTTGTATCGAAAGCGCATAAAATGCTTGGATTTATAATTCGCCATTCGCGTAATTTTACAACAATTGAGCCTATAATTACTCTGTAGTGGCAACGAATTGGCAGGTAGCGTTAAAGCGAAAACCCATTCCAGCGAACACTGCGTACCGTTGTCACACCACCGAAAACGAGGTTCCGAGGCGGCATATAACCATAGCAGTTGAAACCGCTTAATTAAAAAAAATTACTCTGTATTTTGCATATTGCAAAATTTCAATATGGCTCAATTGTTTGGAACCCATCATATAATAAAAATGCTGCACTGTTGTACACAATTCAGAAAAAAATTCTATGGTTTTTATATTAAAAAAAAAAAACAGGTATCTTGATTTCGATGTAGAATACGATTATTTATTACAGTATTTTAAATTTGTTAAATTATCAGTTCGAAGAGATCATTCGCAACTAATTCATTTATATAAAATCATACACAACTTATTTGATAATCCTTTGACACTAAACTGAATTAATTTTCAAGTCCCCTCATTTCACTCTAGAAATCATCACGCGTTTCGTCCAGCACCGATGTACACTTTATAATCAAATTAAGCGTCACATTGATATTTTTAATATAAATCTACTACATTATAGAAAGTTTCTGAATAAAAAATGTTATTTAATTACTAAGTATTTTCTTGTATTTATATTTATATGTTTATATATTTTCTGATTCTTATTTGTATAATAATTGTATATTATTTTTTTTCTACTTGTGTTTGTTTCTGTCCAATCTATTGAATTCGCCAGTCTGGAAAGTGTATTGTAATAATGATAATAATAAAATTAGAAAGTTACCCCGTAAACCTCTTCACCTTTTCCAAATCCAATATTTATTTCGAACAAAGCAGTTCTAAACTTAAACTAATAATTACCAAAATTCCATACTCATTAACAAATTCGCAACAACAACATAATTAACTAAAAATTCCAAGCGTCACTATCCAAAGGTCATTAAGGCGCTGTCTGGGATAGCTAACCCATTATCTACTATCACCCTGCAAACACAAAAAAATTAAAACTGAATTTCCATACAGTGGGACTTCATTATTAAGATAGACGATGGGGTTCTCCTATAAAAAATTCAGATAATAGCAAGAGCATTATGGAAGACTCGCGAATTGTAAAAATGTGAACATAACATTTACCAAAAGTTGTGGAATATCGACGACCTGCTTTTAACAAAAAAAAAAAAAATATCTCCAATACTTCATATTAAATATATGAAAATAATTTTATCAATTGGAAAATTATACAGTGAAATAGTAAAATAGAGTAGTCGTGTTAGGGCGTGAGCGTGCCTAAAATTCAATGAGTGCTATCTAATTTCCAATCTTTCGAATCTTTTCTAATGTTTATTTGTAAAATGATCTAAAATGGCTAACTTAGCAGAGATACAGACCAAAATTATTTTTTAGGTTAGCTTGCTTCGCTCGCGCTTTTAATAAACAAACCCTAAGCCCGCTGAAATCACGCCCGACATGCTCGGATCACAGTACGTATTTTTACTTGAACGTTTTTATAAATATTTATTCACTTTAGTTCATATCTCTGCTAATTCGGCCATTTTAGAACGTTGCACATTTGACAACTGAACATTAGACAAGTTTCGAGGGATTGAAAATTGGATAGCACTCACTAAATTTTAGGCAGATGCATGAACTTTCGTAGTCGTTCTTGCTAGGCAATGTTACTAACAAAATTTTCACAATGAGAACTTCTCAGGTCAATTCTTTATATAGTCGTTATATAAGCGATCGTGAAACGAAAGTGCTTACAAATAAAACATATTTTCTGTTGCTATAAGTTCACTATAAGCGGTTTTCGCTATTGTAGTCGAAATTGCAAAGATTATACACATCAAATTAATGAACTTGGTGCACACTGTACTTGATGGCGTTATCTGTCAAATGAGGTGGTCGGTGTCGCTGAGTGGCGGCACCAGTGCGTGCTGCATGCCTCACATATAAAACCCGCCGCGGACCCCAACCTCCACACAACACACATACACACAGTTGCTCTCTGATCGTCAGACGAGTAACATCCCGCTGAGTACCCGCTATCTGTCTTACTTGGGCCTCTGGACTGGTTGACAGTCTGAGTAACCCAGTAAGCCGTACGGCTACCTGAGCACCGTTACCTGTTCGCAGGTAGAAGTTTTTCAACGCACGTGTTAGTGCAACGTGTTTTTGTGTACCTGGTGTAGATTGACCTGCGTTTATACGTGTATGGCATCCGTCAGGTAGTTAGTTAGTTTCGCTATCGCGATTATAACTAGTGCTGTTAGTGAAAACTACAAAGACAATTAAATTCAGTGTTTTGTGCAGTGAGCTATGATGGCGCAATCCATCAGTGAGCTGGAACGCGTCACGGCGCTTATCAGCTCTTACGAGAAGAGTAGTTTGACCTCCAAAACTACAAAAAAACTGCTGGATCTGAAATCCAAAAAAATCAGGCTTTTAGAAGCTAAATTGAGGGGCCGACCACGTGCCGTCGTGACCTTCACCGATGCACCAACGAACGAACCTGGCACCAGCCAACCTACGGCTTCGACTTCAAACTCTAAGGTAGGAGATTCAAATTTATCAGCCCCCATGGAAATATGCGTTTCGCATACTCCAGCAACCGCCGCGATAAATCCTGACAAGGAAAATGCGGATGATTTTAAAGTAGTAAATACTGCTAAAAAACAAAAAATTGATTCCCAGATAGTGCCAACAGGCAACCGTTTCGAAGTCTTGACAGACAACGAAACGTTGGCCTCGGGCCAGCCCACTAACTCTGATTCCTCCCCAGCACCAGCTGGAACTAACAAGCAGCGCACTCCACCGCCCATCTTCGTCACGAAAGTGGGCTCGTGGAAAGCGACTGCGCATGCAATTCGCCAGGCAAACATCCGTGTAAAGTCGTCCAAAACGACTAAAGACGGAATTAAAATCCAGCCTGAAACAGTGAGCGACTACAGAAAGTTGCAGTCGCTGTTATCAGGAACTCAAGCTGAATTTTTTACATTTAGACTTCCGTCGGAAAAACCGCTGCACGTGGTTATCCACGGAATTGAAAAGTCTTTGTCTGTCGAAGACATAATAAACGAATTGCGCGACAAAGGGTTCTCACCCATAAACGCGTACCGGCTGGGAAAAACCCAGAATTTAGTAGCGGTCCTACTTGAAAAAAACGAGACGAACAGATCAATTTTTAATTTAACTGATCTGTTCTTTCTGAAGGTTTCAGTAGAAGCCAAGAGGAAATCTACTGCTCCCGGGCAGTGTCATAGGTGCCAGTCCTTCGGACATGCATCTAGCTGCTGCAACAAGGCGTGGAAATGCGTTCGTTGTGGTGAAATGCACTCCACCCAGGAGTGTCTAAAGACAGACCGCGAACAGCACACCGCTAAATGTGCTAATTGTCATGAACAGCACACTGCCAATTACCGTGGCTGCAGAGTGTATCAGCAAGCTGTTGATCTAAAAAAGGCCAACAGCAAGCGCTCCTACGCTAAAGTTGTTGCCAACACGGTACCCGCCACAGTTGGTCAAACAACAAACCCACAAGCCACTACTCCCGCCACCGCACCAAATGCAGCAGCTCCAGCTG
This sequence comes from Poecilus cupreus, assembly GCA_963942605.1. Taxonomy (NCBI): domain Eukaryota; kingdom Metazoa; phylum Arthropoda; class Insecta; order Coleoptera; family Carabidae; genus Poecilus; species Poecilus cupreus. The sequence continues at coordinate 28,866,481 of OZ012713.1, forward strand.
CTGCACCAGCGATCACTTTGACTGCTATTCCAGTCGCTGCACAAGCTGCATCCACAGCTACTGCAACTGTTAGCAAATCAGCGGCTAAACTCAAGGCCAAAAAGCCTAAGCAGAAGCCAGCTGCTGCTAAAGGTAAAAGCGGCCGCAAAAACGGCAGCAAAACCATCAGCAGCAGCAAATCCAGCAGCAGCAACGACAGCAGCAGCCTCAACAGGCTGATCGACTTGCTGTCCGGCATTAACCTGGAAGCTGTCTGCAACAGCTTGCTCGACTTCGTGCAGCAACTGTCCAGCGTCAAAAACACTGGCGACCTACTGAAACTAGCGCTAAATACGCTACCTACTCTACTTGCTACCTTTACAAATGGCAGCAATTAGAACAAACCCGGCCAGCAAGCTGAGGATCGTCTCGTGGAATGCAAATTCCATTCACGAGAAATTAAATGAACTCGAAGAGCTGTGTCATAGGCTCCGGGCCGACATAGTGTTGGTGCAGGAAACGTTCCTAAAACCACACCATAACACGCGCAGTCTTCGGAACTACACGACGCACCGCCAAGACCGTGATGGAAACGGTGGCGGCACCGTTGTTTTTGTCCGGAGGACGCTCGAACACTCGGGCGTTGATTCTCCAGGACTAATTAACTTGGAAACTTGCGGTGTGGTCGTGAACACCGAAAGGCTGGGCCCCGTTCGCGTGGTCAGTTGCTACAACTCGCCATCGAAACCACTAGAGCCAGATGACATTCGGGCCATCCTCAACGAGGACAACCTGCCGGTCATCTTGGCTGGTGATTTCAATGCCAAACATCCGGCATGGCAGAATAGAGTAACTAATGGGCGGGGTAGATCCCTGCTCAGAGTAGCTACTCAGCAGCAGCTTGATGTTGTCGGTCCGGACGAACCAACATATTATGACGCTAGGGGTTACGCCCCTGATATTCTCGACATCGCCGTGCTTCGGAGCGTTAACTGTAACTATACGTTAGAGACAGTTAACGATCTGTCATCGGACCACAACCCCATAGTGCTAGACCTGGAGCTTGGTGCGTGTAGCATCAACCAGCCAAACACAAGCCGCAAGGTTGACTGGCAGCTGTTCACCGATGTGCTGGCAAGAGACCTAGGTTCAATACCAGCCATCATTACGGTGCAACAGCTTGAAGCTGCAGTTGATGATCTTACAAAAAAGATTCAACAAGCCATCACCACCTGTAGCCAGACCATCCCTAACAGGACGGCTCCAGGTCCAAAACTACCCCCTGAAATTCTACGTCTCATCGTGGAACGTAGGCTAGCTCGGCGAAACTGGCAGCGGAGTTGGGATCCTCAAGATAAGAGGATCTACAACCGAGCTACCACTGAGTTGCGAGACGCGATCCGTCAACATCGTAACGAGTGCTGGAAAAAATGCCTGGCATCAGCTGATGATGAAGACACCAAGTTCTGGCGTCTCAGCAAAGCGCTGCGTCACAAAAAGGCACCAGCCCGAGTGATTCACAGCACTGGAGGTCTGCAATATACGGCTTCAGACAAAGCCGAAGCTATTGCAGAGAGCCTCGAGCGCCAATGTTCGCCCAACTACGAACATGCTGATCTTGACTTCATCATCAGCACAAATCGTAAAGTTGCCAGGAAAATGCGAGAAACCCAGCACTCGCCGATAAAATTTACCACGCCCAAGAAAGTTGCACACTTGCTGCAGCAGACTAAAATCCGCAAAGCGCCTGGCCCTGACGGGATTCCAGGCGCTGCGCTTAGAGCTCTGCCACCCAGAGCTGTTGTCGCACTGACAAACATAATCAATGCTACACTACGTCTGAGACACTTTCCATCTTCTTGGAAACAAGCCACTGTTATCACCATCCCGAAGCCAGGCAAAGATGCCAAGTTTCCGGAGAATCACAGACCAATCATCCTGTTGAACCTGCTGGCCAAAGTGGCCGAGAAGGTTCTTCATGAGCTGCTTCTGCAGCACACGGTCGACAACAATATAATTTCTCCGGAACAGTTCGGCTTTAGGGATAAGCATTCCACCACGCACCAACTAGTGCGAGTCGTGGAATATGCTACGAGTGGGCTTAACAAGAAGATGGCCACCGGTGGTGTGTTCTTGGACGTAGCCAAAGCGTTTGATAAAGTGTGGCACAGAGGGCTTCTAGCGAAGCTGCTGCAGCTCAAGTATCCACTGTACTTGGTGCAAGTTATTGAATCTTACCTCAGTCGGAGGAAGTTTCGGGTTAGGTTCGACGGAGCGCTCTCCAACGAGCGTACAGCGACAGCGGGCGTAGCGCAAGGTTCGGTGATCTCACCACTCCTCTTCAACATCTTCGTCAGTGACATGCCGAAGATGGAGGACAACACTAACCTTGCGCAATACGCAGATGATACGGCCTTGCTTAGCCAGAGCCACAGCCCGAAACTTGTGACAAAGAGACTCCAACAAGCAGTCAATGCTGTGGAGCGCTGGTGCATCAAGTGGAGGGTAGCTGTGAATCCGGACAAGAGCACTGCCATACTCATCACGAGGAGGCGGCTCAAACCGCATGGCAGTCTGGTGATGTTCGGGCGTCCGATACCCTGGCGCGACAAGGTAACGTACCTTGGAGCAATCATAGACCAACGGGCTAATTTCCATAGCCACATTCAATCTGCCGTTCAGAAAGCGAAGCGAACCATGATGCAGCTGTTGCCGCTGATCGGACGAAAGAGCGAACTATCGCTCGCTAATAAGTTGAGGGTCTACAAGACCATCATCAGACCTCAACTGCTGTACGCGGCACCAGCATGGGGCTGCGCTACTCCACGGCAGATGAAAAAGCTTCAGGTTTTTCAAAACCGAGCCCTGAGGGTAATAACCAACGCTCCTTGGTACGTCCGCAACGCCAATATTCACCGCGACCTAAAGGTCACAACGGTCCGTGAATTCATGCTCACACAAGCCACCAAAGTATTTGGTGGTATGAGTGTGCATGAAAACATTCTCGTACGACAGTCAGTCGACTACGACGAGATGGCACCGTACAGGGTTCGGCGCCCGAAACATTTTCTCAGTGATACATAGAGAAATTATCACCACTGGCTGCCATCCGGATTAAACCGGAAGGGCTATAGCAGCCCGTATCATAAGACCTATCAATCAATGAATTCGGAACAAGGGAGCCAATGGCTCAAACTCCAAAAAGTGAAACCACATGTAGTAACCTCCACACTCAACTCCAGACTCCCGCTGCTTCTTTTTCTTGCTCTCCTGCACAGCCAGTCTTCCACTCTGTGACTCACAGGTCTCTAATTGCTGGCAACACTTCTTGTCTTTGTGGTAAGTTGTAATATTTATTATTCACATTTAGATTTTTAAAGGTGAATAACTTTGAAATATTTTAGTGTTTGCCACTAATATGGAAAGTACTACCGAGTAGACAGATTGACAAATTTGCGATATACAACATTTGTTGTTAAAAAGGAATTAAATAATAATAACTATTTGAAATATTTTAGATGACAACTGGTCGAATTAATTTCAATGTTATTACGAAAAGGTCTGAGGTGGTAATAATTTAGAGCATCGTTTGGTAGTTATGTAATTTGATACTCTCATCGCAACCCGCTAAGTGATTCGTACAACTTCGTGTTAATATTAGCATTTCTAAAAATATAAGGGAAATTTTTGACAAGCGATAATTTTTTCGATTGTTATATTCAAATTTTTTTGAAAATTTTTTTGATAAGTTAGGAAACGTGGCTGATGAAAATGAAGGTCGACGGGTAAGAAATAATGTAATTAGAAATTATTTTATGTAGCTACTATTTTGTTGTATTTTCACGGTTGTTGTTTAAAATAATACATTATTGAATATAAAAATTATGTTAAGAATTATTAATAAATTAATTAACAATTAATATTTGAAATAGTGTTACACTCAATTTTATAGCTTTAAATTTCATTTGATTTATTTTAAATTGCTTTACTTCTAAAAATAATTGTATTAATACTTGCTAAGTTGTCATTAATTTGCGACAAGTTATTAAAATTTTTTTTAAATTTGCAATATTTGATTTATTATTTTGGCGAAATATTGATGTTAAATTAGTAAAAAACGCCAGTAAAATCACGTAGGTAATATAGGCATCGCCTCAGTTGATAAATTAATATTTTCGGATCTTTTCTTTTTTGTAATTTGTGTCGCTTCACATCATTATTGGGTGCTAGAAAATTTCTTGGTAAGTAATATTGGATTTTCTTCTACGAAATTTATTAATAACTCGTGATGTTTCACTGTAGTTCTTTTAGAACGTTTTTTTTTTATCCACGTCATAAATTTATAGATAATAAAATTATGTAATCATAATACTTACTGGTTGATACAATATCTAGATTTAAATTTAATTTATTTACAATGAAAACTACTTTGTAAATAATTTTCTCACTTTTGAAACGACAAATATTTAGCGTAGTTGATAGCACATGTCTCAAAAAAGTGCTACACTACCTACAAGATAAATATTATATCGAATATTTAGAGTACCGATTTGGGGTTACCGTACATTTCCTAGGAGACGGGGGTTGTTCGCGTAATGTTATCGTATCGCGATTCTAGCGTAGTCATGGGATCCCACCATTGATTTTTTAATTTCTACATTATTCTCTTTTAAATGTAATATATATATATATATATATATATATATATATATATATATATATATATATATATATATTTCTGTATGTATGTACATATTGCTAGAGTTTGAGCGTGCCTAAAATTCAATAAGTGTTATCCAATTTCCTATAGTGCTTGTTTTGGTCTTGATTTCCAAGACAAGAAATGAAACATTTCTTGACTTGCTCATTTCTTGACAATGTATTTCTTATCTTGTTTAACGAATTCTTGATATGTCTTGATTCTTGATATCTTATTCTCTATCGTTTTATCCAATCCGAACGCTCAAAAGTGTAGCATTGGCGTCTGTCCTTGCTCCTCCCTTTTAGTTTTAGTTAAATGATTCTTACGTATATGTTATTATTATTAATAATTTGTGGTTCCGATTTAAGATTTCATACTCACCCCCACCCCACCTTCCATGGTCGTGGTGGGGGCAGGGGTGAAAATTTTGATGGTACTGCATGTAGTTGTTAACGTAGAATGCGAATCTTTGAGAAAAAGTGGGTGTTCCCGTAACCAATTTCAAAGTTTCTCACCGCCCAACTGGCCCGGGGAGGTGGACGGGGGCAAAAATTTTAATGTCACTGAATTCCGTTTTTCACGTAGAATGCGAATCTGAAATAAAATTTTAGGGTTCCTATTTAAGATTTCAAACTTACCCCCGCCCCACCCCCCAGGGGATTGAATCCTATATATATATATATATATATATATATATATATATATATATATATATATATATATATATATATATATATACACATTTCGACTATATATTTAGAGAAAAGGAAAATTATATATAAATAGTTTTAATTTATATATAAGAAATTACACATTTTATAAAGTATCAACTTCATATGCGAAATAAAATCTATATATAAGATCTATGCAATATGTGAAATATTGCATATTTACAAAATTTTGAGGTTCATATTATGGTCACCAGGTGGTATTAAAACCTGTGTATAAATGTGGATTGAATCTCAAAGTCACTTTATTGACAAATGTAATTTAAAGTTTTATTTTAAGTCGCTGTGTTTTTAAAAAGTTTATTTTGCTACTAATAAACTATAATTCAGAATTCAGATGTTTCCAGCTTAACAATCCAACTAAGACTAACTGCTATACAATATAAAATATTCTTAAAAAACTACAATCTAATCTAACTCTTCATAAAGAGATGTCGTATTGCACCGTGGGGCAGTGCTGACGGTGCAGGTTCCCATGTTCTGAGGCGATGTAACTCCTCTCTCCTTAGAACAAAGCTCCCCCGGGAAGTTGCGATTCTTCCTGGTCGGCTTGGTGGTTTAGTTGATTTCATTTACCCAGTTTTAAGGTTAAATGTTTAGATGAAACATAAACAATTATTATAACTATTCCACAGTATAATAATATTGTCCAAATATTAGGTGAATAGTATCTCGTTGAAATATGTTCAATTATTGTAGGGTTGTGAATTGGGATGTCTTCAAGTTTAATTTTCTTAATAGTTATATTTGAATTTTATTTTCAATGAGTTTAAAATTTAATTTTGGTAATATTAAAGGGGTTCTAGATGTCTTCTCCAAGTAATTTAAAACGTTTTGTTTAAGTATAATCACGCACCCATTTCCTTTTATTAAGTATACACCCACTAATGTTTTTGTATTTTGTGGGCACTGGACCGTGATTCTTTCTTCTTCTGGAAATATACCCAAGTATTGGTTAATTTCGGGAATAATTTCGATGTGGTTTTTGCTGATCTCTAATTTTGTGAAATGGCATTGGCTTGAGTTTCTTTGGAGCAGTATGTCTTCTTAACAAGAAGGGTTGTAATGAGCGTGAAACTCATTTGGGCACTGGTTTACTCTGCTTTTAGTACACATGCTACCTAGAGGCTTTATTTCATTATCTTTTTATTTTAAAAAGTAAATCACGTCAGGTATTACAGTAACGAATTCTGACTCATATCTAGTGGGTAATGGATGCAAATAATATAAATCAAAATACTTCTCAAATTTTATTGGCATTGACATAAAATAAATTATCTATGCGTTATCAATTTTCCTATTTACTTTCAGCAATGACTCGTAATCTAACATATTTTTTAACTTTGGGTCAAAAGGTAGTTGTCCTTGATAGTAATAAAATATTTAATATTCTATATAATTCTGATAACAGCTGTTCGAGATTTATAATAGGGGGATGCAGTGTCCTCATGTTACAAAATGTTATTGAGTTTTCAATATCTTGAACAATATTTAAGATTGTACTATAAAGTGTTATTAACTGGTTATATAGATCTTTTCCGAAAAGAATTTCATTCAAATTAAGATTGAAGTTTAATAATTTATTTAAATATTAAATTTTTCCTTTTAAAACATATTCATTATGTCCAATGTTTTTAATCATTGTATTAATATTTCTAATTAATTTATTATTAACAGAATATGCCAGTTTTAATTTATTAAGGTGATAATGATTTTCTTCCAAATGTTTCAAAACTTGATTAAATCTTTTGCCATCTCCTGCGTCCAAATTTCCTATTATTTGTTGATATATGGTATTTCATTGTCAATTGGTTTTTTATATACAGTGATCATTATATCAGAATTTTTAAAAATAAATTCTAACATTGATTTTACATTTGACCATTGTAATAAATCTTTGCCACATTCTAATTTTGGGATATTTAAATTTTTTATTTTATTTTTGACAAAATATTTTCAAATTTAAAAGTGTATAAAACATATCTTGATTTAATGGCTTATTATAATGATTAATTTTTGATATTAAATAAATTATAATATATTATTGTATTCTACTTTTTAAACAAACTAAATTATATAATTGAGGGTTTTGTGCTTTTAATTTGTGTAAATTTTGAAATTTTTCTCTAAATTGTTTGGCAATACAACGAAACATTTCCAAATCTGTGCTAACACAGTGAGCAAGACTCTCATCATGAAATGCATTAAAAAGGTTACCTTCTACTTAAAAAATTTAATAATCACTAGGTAAATTATTTTCTGGCCTCTTGAACTGTAAACATAACAATCACGCATCATTTACGTTTGCGGTAACTACGATTTTATAGTTTCCATGCTTTTTGAAACACCGCGGTGCGGGAACGCGCACCGATATTTTTTAGCGTTTTGGGGCCATTAAAATAAAAAGTAACTTTGTAATAATAAAGAATGATTAAAAAAACTCTAGTTACCGCCAAAATCGTTAAATAAAGTAACATAGAAATAAATAAAACTAAAATGTTTATATAAAATATGACATTTACCAGCAGCGCCATCTCTTAACACTTATCCTAACTAAGTATCGATTATTCACAGTCCGTAATTATCAAAGAACTTATAAAATGTCAAAAGATAAAACTGATTGATTGGATTGATGAGAATTGGTGATTTATTTTATTTTGATTATATTAAATTAATTGTAATACAGAATATCGAGAAAGGTAGGTTACATTTGAATCGCTCATGTAGTCTATGTGGGAATTATGGAAAATACATATAAATAAATATAGTAAAAAGGTATGTCGGCCAGAAAATGTAATACATTATGTGTGCGTTAAGTTTATTATACATCGCTCAGTTTTATTAAAGCACTCCGCTGCGCGTCGTGCTTCAATACAAAACTTCGCGCTGTAAAACTAAACTTACCGCACGTATAATGTAAATAACTATTGTTTGCTTTCTAAGTACATTTGGTACTGAACAAGAGGTGATTCTGTTTCTATACTTTTTAAAGAATTTTGAATAGGTGTTTCATTATTTTGTGGTATACGGCTCAAAGCGTCGGCATTTGTATTTAATTTGCCTTTTTTTATATACAATTTCATTATCGAATTCTTCCAACTTCAAACGCCATCTAATTAATTTTTGACTGAATTGTTTTAATGAAAATAACCATTGTAATGGTTTATGATCTCTATAAATTTTTAATTGTCGTCTAAAAATATAGGGCCGGAAGTATTGTATCGCCCAAACAATAAATAAGAGTTCTTTCTCTATTGTGGAGTAATTCATCTCGGTTGTATTTCAAGTTCTACTTGCATATGCAACGGGAAGGTCATTACCTAGGCTGTCTTGCGATAACACGGCGCCAATCGCAACATTGCTTGCGTCGCAGGTGAAGTTGAATTCTTTTTTAAATCAGGATATTGTAAGATTTGTTAAGAGATTTTTACAGGTTTCAAAGCATTTAATATAGTCAGGGTCGTTAATGATTATAGTTGCGTCCTTTTTTAGGCATTTGGTGCGGGGTTGAGTAATTCGAGCAAAGTCTTTTATGAATTTTCTTTAATAACCGAGGATTCTTAAAAAGCCTTTTATTTGTTTCTGGGTTTTCAGAATCGGGTAATTTTGAATAGCTGTAATTTTGTCAAGATTTGGCTTTACGCTATTAGGGGTAACAATATGGCATAAGTAGGCTACTTCTTTTTGTAAAAATTCTGATTTATCTAATTGAATTTTGAAATTTGATTTCCTCAATCGGTCGAAAACTAATTTAAAATTATTAATATGTTCCTCAAGGCTTGTACTAAGTATAATGATATCATCGATGTAAACCAAGCATGTATTATTAGTTAAACTTCTTAGAATATTATCCATTACGCGCTGGAGAGTAGTGGGGACATTTTTTAAGCCAAAGGGCATATGTAGAAATTCGTAGTGCCCATTTTCTAGATTGAATGCTGTTTTTTCTATGTCTATTTCAGTCATTTCAATCTGGTGGAAGCCAGATGCTAAGTCCCGGGTGGTGAAATATTGACATCGTCCTAGTTTATCTAATAAGTCAGTTATGTTTCGTATCGGGTATTTATCATCAATTGTCTTGTCATTCAACTTACGATAGTCTATGACTTTACGCCACTTACTTTTTCCAGAGGCGTCTAGTTTTTTAGGCACGATCCAAATCGGTGACGACCATGGTGAACATGATGCTCAAGCATGTTTTGTATTTGAGATCGTCATCTTTTATTTTAATTGAGTATTTAATTTGATTCGTGAAACTGTACTGATTATTTTCTAAATGAAAAATATCTGAATACTCGCGAATAAATTTAATATTTGCTAATTTCTCTTCTTCGTTTATATGATTAGTACAAATTTTTGATAAATCAAATTTTAAGTTTTCTTTTTGTATAAAATTTAAATTTGGGCTAGAGTACGTCTCGTAGTTATCAAAATTTTCAACGCAATTGGTTCCAATAAATTTAATTTAATTTAATCATTTGACAGATTTATAGCCGTGCAAAAAGCATAACAATTTTGGGCTGTGTTCACACATTCGGGAATTAAAATATTATTAGTTTTTATTTCAGGTATTAGTACAGTACCGTCTTTCTTATCTACTTAAACTCTGATTAACTTCTCAGTTCTCGGAACTAAGATAACGTGTCTCCTTTCATATGAGATGTTATTAACGTCTTCTTTATTCTCATAATTGTAATGATTAATTTTAATTTTCGAATTTGGTGTAATTAATAGATTTTCATTTAAGTCCATAATTGTTTTTATAATTTCAAGTTATCTAATCCCAATAAGATATCAAATTGATCGTGAAAATCAAACAGATTTATGTGCTATTTTTGGTTTGAAAAAAGATTTAGTGCTTTCTGTGTCTAAGAGAACTTTCAAATTATTCTCGGGGAAAATAATGTTTGGTAATTTACTTTGATTATTAGTTAAATTCATCAGTTCGATTCGTTGACCGAGACTAGGTACCCTAAAAAATGGTTCTGTTCAAAATTTTGAAAATCGTAACTTGGAATTTCGTCTGAATGTTCTATTATAAAATAAAATAAATATAAATAAATAAATATATCATCACGCCTTTTACCCATTACGGGTGTGGCACTCTGCTTACGCAGATCTCGGTAGGTTTTTCCTATGAAGTGCGGTTACCAGCCGTCAAATCATAGCCCCCAAGGATGTTAGTGGAGGGGGAACCACAGGGGTAAATTTAAATTTGTAACTGTCTGCAGTGGGATTCGAACTGAGGATCTCACGATCCACAGTCCGACACGTTACCACGGAGCTATTTACTCCATTAATGTTCTATTATAGGGTTTTCATTTTCGGGAGTAGAATTAAACTCGCATTCGGCGTTAGTTTCATTTTCATTTATATTATACAGACGGTCCTGGTCGTGGTTGGAAAGTGTTTCTCGTTGAAATACTCATGGGTGTTGGTATATAATTATTTGTGACTCTTGTTTGTTGTGTAAATTGTCTTGGTTTTTGAAATGTGTTTTGAGTGAATGGTTTTGGTATTTCATATGTGTAATTGTTTGGTTTTTGGGGTTGAGAATAATGAGTTATTTTAGGTGGTATTTTATTATGTTGAAATCGCGAATTATTTACAGGTTGTTTAAAATTATATTGAATTAGTTTACTATTATTATTAGGTGACTCGAACTGAAAATCGTTTGTAAGCCTATTTAATGCGGAACTTAAATTTTGAGGATTTTTGGCACGCATAAGTTGACCAATGGGTTCTGTCAACCCTTTAAGTAAAATTCTTAGAGCATATTCTCTAAAGTATTCAGTTAGAACTGGTTTCTCATTGTTATTTTTATGAGTAGCAATATAGGAGGTTATCATATTTAGTACTTTTGTAATTTTATTGTAAAAAATCAAAAACGGTTTCTTTATGATTCTGCTTGAGTTCTGTTAACTCGATATTTAATTATTGGTCCTTGGCTGCGTTGTACTTCTCCTGGGGTCGTCCTGGTGTCCTGAGCTCGGTCGCGCTGATGTCCTCTCAGCTCGTACGATCAGGTAGGCAGGCACCGGCTGATGTTCGCTCAGCTGGCGGGTCAGGTTACTGTTGATATGCGTTCAACTACGTCGGAGACTTTAACTTTTTCACACTCGACTTTTGTCGATTGCCAAATAAATCGTTAAACGAAACAAAATTATGTGCGTTAATTTTGTTTTGGCAATCCTACCGACTGCGACACTTAAAGTTTTGTTGTAGTCGCTATGTTTTTAAAAAGTTTATTTTGTTACTAATAAACTACAATTCAGAATTCAGATGTTTCCAGCTTAACAATCAAACTAAGACTGACTACAATAAAATATGAAATATTCTACAACAACTACAATCTAATCTAACTCCTCATAAAGAGGTGTCGTATTGCACCGTGGGGCAGTGCTGACGGTGCAGTTTCCCATGTTCTGAGGTGATGTAACTTGTTTATAAAACTTTACATTTAATCTTAAATGCGGAACTGAAAAACTTATAATCAAGATATCAAGAATTCTTGACAAGAAATCCTGATTTTTGATGATATTTTCTTGTCTTGTCTTGGAAAATATAAAATACTTCTTGTCTTGGTCTGATATCAAGACAAGATAAAGAGTATATCTTGATTCTTGTGAAACACCAATTTTCAAACCTTCTAAACTTTTCTAATGCTCATTTGTCAAATGTGCACCTATCTGAAATGGCTCAATTAAGAGATACAAACCAAAATTCTTTTTTAGGTTAGCTCGCTTCGCTCGCGCTTTTAATAAACTAAGCCAGCCGAACTCACGCTCAAGAAACTCAAATCACAGTACGCACTAACTTTTAATGGAACTTTTTCATAAATATTAACTCATGTTGTTTCATACCTCTGCTAAGTCGGCGATTTTAGATTGTTGCACATTTGACAAATAAACATTAGGCAAGTTTCGAGGGATTGGAATTTGGATAGCACTCATTAAATTTTTGGCAGATGCATGCTCTTCCTACGTATTAGTAAATAATATTTAGTAGTTAACTAGAAGTTTTTTTCTCGACGGTTTCTTGAAAACAATTTACGGAGGTTTGATAACACAACTAATGAGTTTTCTTGTTTGCTGAACATCGCCCACCCGACTTTTATCTGCATTAGTTGAGATCTCTCGTTTCACGGCAAGTTGAATAATATCTTATTTTTCTTTTAAAATATTGGTTATACAAATATATGATATATAGTATATAGGTACTAATATTGATAAAAAAAAGTGTAACCGAATTTTCTTTGGTTAAAAAAATATCCAATCGAATCCCTGTATTTCTGATCACGTGTGTAAAATTAACCAATCAGGTCACAATTAAACTGATTATTTTTTTAAGTTTCTTATAACTGATGAAATGCTTCATTGTATGTCATGTGTCTGTGTTTTAACCAATCCTGTCACTATTATACTGGGAACAAAGCTCTAGTGATTATTCCCGGGAATAATCTCTGTAACTTTTTTGATATTGTTGTCAGTTGTCAAATAGTTATCATCATCACAAGTAAAAAATGAGCAAAATAGATAGATTTAGGGCGTGCCTGGTGATGAAATAAAAAAAAACTCATTAAATATAACTCGAGAGTTCGATAAATTAGAAAGTAATTTTTCAATATCTATCTCAAATTTTTTTCATTTGGAAATAGTCATTCAAGCCCTACGGGCTTTCGTGGCTATTGCCTGGTAACAAGTTTTCGAAAGACCTGTAAAATTATTTTCAATTTATTCTCACTCTCTTGTTATATTATTACTGAAAATTTTTTGGTTAAAGAAATATCCAAAAGTAACCAATCAGGTCACAATGGGCAAATAAACCATAAACGATATATGACCAATTTATATCAAAATCGTGTTACTTTTATGGATTAATTAGTAGTAAAGTATTTATTTTCTTTTAAGTAATTTGCAGTAAAGCGATATAACGAATTGAACATATTTTGACGTCACAGGTACTTGCATTGTGCTATTGGCCAGAAATATTAAAATTGCTAATCGCGCGTCTGCCGCTGCGCCCAACGCCTATTATGGGCTAAAATAGAACTACGACATGTCATTTCATATTTTTGTTTGTTGGTATTTAAGATTATATTTGTTGAGCTCCTATTATTTGTTTCATAATTTTACTGTTTTATTGTGCTGTGTTGCAAATCTATTGATTAAAATTGTGTGTTGAGGTTAGGTTACATCACTACTAGCGCCAATGTCCTCAAACTTCTGTTGTTATTTGCTCGAATATTGTCTTAGGTTATATTAATTTTAATTGTTTTAAATTAAGACTTATAACATGAAAATATTATTTTTATATTAAAAAATATATAATATCTACTATCACGGAAAATCGTTGTTGTGGTGCCACTGGAATAGTACCTGTGACGTCACACAAACGTCACACAAACTTTGAAAAATCAAATCTCGGGTAATATATGAAATTTTCACATCGGGTTTTCACTGATCGTCATATATTCCAAAAAAGTTTTATAAAAAAAAATTAAAAAAATTGGTTTATGGGCCCATTACACTGATTTGTTGGTTAAAGAAATATCCAATCGAATCCCTGTATTTCTGATCACGTGCAAAAGTAACCAATCAGGTCACAATTACACTGATAATTTCCCCGGGAAATTATCACCTGTTGCTAAGTAACAGTCGATGACAGCTGGTTGACAGTTAATTCAATATTTAATTTGTTTATTTCAAAATGTTATTTTCACGGTTACAAAATAAAAATAATAATAATAATCGCAAAAAAATTTCTCACCAAATATCCCTCGACCATTGATAACTACTTATAATTTGATCACAAGTACCTCAAGAACGTTGCTTGAAGGTAACAAGCAACGTTCTTTCGGCAATTGTGATAAAATTATTTCGAATTATCAATGGCCTAGGGATATTATAGCTGATAATTTCCCCGGGAAATTATCACTTGTTGCTAAGTAACAGTTGCTGGCAGTCGGTAGACAGTTAATTCAATATTTGATTAGTTTATTTTCAAATGTCATTTGCACGGTTTGTGAATAAAAATAACAATCGCAAAAATTTTTCTTACCGAATAACCCTCGACGATTGATAAGTACTACGGCGTCGGGCGGTTACCAAGCAACGTTCTTTCGGTATCTGTGATAAAATTATTTAGAATTATCAATGGTCTAGGGATATTATAGCTGATAATTTCCCCGGGGAATTATCACTTGTTGCTAAGTAAACAGTTATTGACAATCTTTTGACAGTTAATTCAATATTTGATTTGTTTATTTTAAAATATAATTTTCACAGGTATGAAAGAAGATAATAATAATTATCGCAAAAATCTTTCTCATCGTATATCCCTCGACCATTAATACGTAAATACTAATAACACTGGTAAACAAAAATTAACTTTTTTCTGTGCAATGGATAAAACAAGGCGTATGATATGTAAAATTTCACCAGAAATCTGAAAATGACCTTGGATTTTCTCTAACACCTATACATTGTTTACTACGAAGTGTTGTGTGTTATACTGAAATATATTAATATCTGTCTGTTCTTAAGGTTACTGTTACTTCAAAATCTTTTTGCGGAGATTTTATGGCAATATTTTGTCTCTGCGGCATCCCCCATTTATATCCAGTAGTAATCAGCAAGAAAATTAGGACTCCATTTGCGTTTTTTTTTTTTAAGGTTGGTACATCTTGGTTGAACCGTTCTTCATGTGCGTCACTTACGCACCCATATTTTTCGAAAAGAAATCGTGATCAGTGTCCAGAAAGTGAATTTTTAATGACATGTTACATCCAATTTCATTATAGGCATTAAGTAATTCGTGAGAGGTACAAAATAAAATTTAAAAAATTAATTGAATAGCCTATTTCCATGGCACAAAATGTGTGTTTAACAGTGCAATATTATCACAACTTCCTCAAGAACGTTGTTTGAAGGTAACTGTGATGAAATTATTTCGTAATTATCGATGGCCCAGGGATATTATTGCTGATAATATCCAGGTCATTCGCTCGTTAACCTTGGTTATGAGTGCACGTGCTTTATCGGTTCCTGCTGATTGTGTTATATATTGTATCGTTTTATTCAATTTTACATGTAGTTTCTCTAATTATTAAGCGTTTCCTTTTCTTTAAGCAGTAAGTAGTTTTAGTTAAGTTTCACATTAATTTCTTAGTTTATAAGTTAAATATATCTAAATAGGGGTCTAAATTAACCACGCTCCCTTCAGATAATATCCGTCCATCTACAAGATGGGCGGAACTGAGCGAAATAATCATAAACGTCCAAGAGTTAGAAGTGACAATAGTGATATTTCCGATGAAAATAAATACTATCTCAATAAATGTAAAAATGGCGATTTTAAAACAACTAATCCCATAACCATAAATTTTCATATAAAAAATCTTTGTGGTAGTGCAAACGATATTAAAAAAATTAGAGATGGTCTAATGATAGTAACAAACAACAAAAGCAAAGGAGAAATTTTTTTAGCCCTAACCTATTTATGCGACAAAGAGGTTACTTGTATACCTCACCCATCTTAAAACATCACGCGTGGAATAATTTTTTGTGCTGATTTAATAAACTGCTAACTGAGTAGTTATTACATGAAACAAAAGATCAGAAAGTATTCCACATACGCCCCTTGTTTTCATTCAAATCTGGCGTAAAGAAAGAAAACGGTGTATTCGTCATAACTTTCAATTCTCTTAAACTGCCATCTCAGCTGTATGTAGCAATGTACTCACTACCAGTTCGCATGTACATTCCTAACCCTATGCTATGTACAAAATGTCAAGCATTCGGTCATATGGAGGCAAATTGCAAGAAACATAAAATATGCATCTGCGGTTCGGTCCCTCATCCTGGCGAAGGTTGCAATAAAGACACTATACAATGTCCTCACTGTGATGGAAATCATCCAGCTACCTCCCGTGACTGCCCAACCTTTAAATTTGAACTGTCTATCTCCGAATACAAAACATAAAAAGGAGCAGCTACACGACCAAATAAACTATCTTATGCTAAAATAACAAAAACAAACCGAAAAGAATCAGCTCAATCAAAATCTCAACATAAACAACCTGTCTCAAATTCTCACCCCTCTTATTAAAGAATCAATAGCTGAGGTAATTTCATTACTATTTGGCTTAGACAAAAATCAATATCATGAAAAGCATTTCCAAACTCCTCACTAGCATAACCAAATTCAACTTCAACGTCTCAACAGTCTCCAAAGTCTAATCCCAAACCAATAAGAGTAGAGGTTCATGAGCCTTTGCTCACAATCAGTCCTCATCGTGATACAGAAAATCCTAACAGCACAGTTGAAATAGATGAAAACTTTTATGATCTCTCAAGCGGAAACGGCATAAACTTCGAGTTATTAATTCCCTGTACTTCCTTTTCCACAGTCACTACTAATGAATCTGGTCCTTCTGCTCTTAGTCCAATCCTTGTTAATGAAACCTCCCCAACTCTTCTAAAAAAAGCCACGCAATGGCCAAAGAAAAACCCAGAACCTCAGTCAAAATACCTGTATAAAAACCAAACAGGAAAAAAAAAACAAAAGCAACACATCATTCGAATAAAACAGTTTTATTTAATAAGCAAATAATTATGCAATAAAAACAAAACTCCTACCATCTCAAATCACATCACAATAATCAACAAAATGTCAATTCAATGGAACTGCAATGGTTTAAAACATCGTTTTAATGAACTAAAATTATTACTTGCGGAGTTTGATCCTTATATCATGTGCATAAGAAACACATCTGCATTCAAATGAAAATTTCTCGCTCCGAGGATACAACATATTCCGCTATGACGATTCCTCCGATGGTCGTGCCAAACGTGAAGTTGCCATAATCCTAAAAAATAACGTGCCCTTTTAAAAACGTCAACATCACCTCCAATTCAAATATTGTGGCCATTCAAGTCTTAAAACCATACACTGTTACCTTCGCTTCCATATACATCCCTCCAAATGAACCCTGGTCTTACCGCAAACTACAAGACATTGTCTCTCAACTTCCTCGGCCGTTTGTACTATGTGGGGACAATGCACATAGTTCAACCTTGAATACTAGCACTACGTCAACAAATATGAACGGTAAAATTATCGATGATTTTTTGGACAACAACAACAACGACGTTATTTTACTCAATACTCCCAACGAACCCACTTACATTAATACCAGATCCAAAACTTTTTCTGTAATTAATCTCACCTTATGCTCGGCAAATCTTTGCAATTTATTTACGTGGAATGTAGTCCTAAAAGATTCCTCATTCAGCGATCATTTCCCCATACTAATTGACCGTTACTCGCTGTCCTACAACAATAGTCACTTCGTTCCTAAATGGTTATACAACAAAGCCGATTGGCAAAAATTTGCTCAGTCGGTAGTTATTCCAAACTATACAATCAATGTGAACTCTGATGCCAATCATGTTTTATCAATAATTAATAACGCTATACTATCTGCTGCAATATTCAGTAACCCAAAAACAAAAAATCCCTGTACCAGTCAACAAAATATCTCCTCGAGTCCTGAATCCTCATTATCCTCTGCTTCATCAACAAATATAACCAACAATAAACCAAAGCTTAAAAAACCTGTTCCTTGGTGGAATAAAACAATTGCAGAACTAATCTAACAAAAAAGAAAAGCTATGAAACGATTTAGAAAAAGCCCTAACAACGAAAACTTTATGTTATATAAAAAATCTCAAGCCCGCGTGAGAAGGGCCATATTAGCAGCCAAAAAATCCTCCTGGCAAAAATACATTTCTGAAATGAGTTCCTCAGTTACTAGCGAACAATTATGGAAGAAAATAAAAAAGATAACAGGAACCAAACAAAAATGCAGCATAACTCACATTACAGACAACGGCAGCGACTTTGTCGAACCCAGTGAAATCGCCATTAAATTCGCCGCACACTTCAGCTCAATTAGCAGTGGTGAAAATTACAATCTCGCATTCAGAAAAAACAAAGCTTCGCAGGAATCCCGTATAGATTTCACACAACAATACGTAACAGCTGATTCAAACTATTACAACTGTCCATTCTCCATCCACGAGTTAATCCATTTAATAAAGACACCGAGAAAATCATCTGCGGCTATAGGACCTGATAATATTTCATACATGATGCTCAAACACCCTTCCTCTAGAAATGATCATTTTGCAAATTCTTTAATCTCATGTGGCTAAAAGGCGTCTATCCTGACCTATGGAAATAAGCCATCGTAGTTCCCGTGTCTAAAATAGGAAAAGACAATAAAATCTTGTCAAACTACAGAACGATATCACCCACCTGTCACCTTAGCAAAATTTACAAAAAACTCATCAACACGCGATAAACTTGGTTCTTGGAAAAGCATAATCTAATCAAACCATACCAATGTGGCTCTAGAAAAAATCATTCAACCACGGATATTCTAGTAAATTTTACGAATGCCATCCAGACCTCAAAGATGCGTCGAAATCATCTTGTCGCAGTTTTGTTTGATCTTGAAAAAGCATTCGACACGACATGGAGAGTTGGTATCTTGAGAAGATTATATGAATGGAGTCTCCATGGCAGGCCTCCTAAGTTCCTAGAAAACTTTCTTTCAGATAGATCATTTCAAGTCCGAGTAGGAAACTCTTTATCAAATAGACACCCCCTCGTAAATGAAATTCCACAAGGATCCACCATTTCAGTAACACTCTAAATGCCATAACAGACAAAATTCCAGCTTCTACCCACCCTTTTCTATATGTAGATGATCTTGTAATATATACCAGTGCGAAAAATATCTCCACGATCAAACGCCGGCTTCAAAAAGCAATAAATATTATCACTCACAATGCTAATAACTTGGCATATACCTTTTCCTCCCAGAAAACATGTTGCATAGACTTTTGCCGTCTTCGCGCAGGCCATCTAAATCTTGACCTTCGAAACTACGATAAAATAATAAAGAAACAAAATTATGTGAAGCCTGTATATTAAAATCGAAAAATTCGTTTTTTTTTATTATATATCGGTCACGATCATATAATTGGCGCAGTCGGATCGGATCACAAATAAAGAAGTCAGTGTGCTGAAAATTCGCCGTAAATCTGTCATCGCTTTACTCAACAATTTCAATTGTTGCTCAGTGTGACCGAACCAAACAGTAAGTCTTGCGAAGAAACTCGAAGCCTAACAAGCAAGAAGCCTTCGTAACCAACAATCAACCTAAACAGTGGTTGCATCAGAGGTCTATTCATACGACCTATCGAATCCACCAGGCCAAGCAGCTCGCAGCTCAAGGTATCCGTCAACTGAACGTCATCAGCCCACTCGCAACAAAGGAGATGTCAACAATACAGATACTCAATAAGTCTGTAAGTCTCATTTTTTTTTAACTTATAAATTACATGTCAGATAACGAACCACTGTCATCTGATACAAATCACGAATTTGAAATATTAAGTAACTTACTAAACAATATTTCTTTACAATCAAATAGATTGAATAATACAGAAATGACAACTTACGCAGATATTAAAAATCTTGCTAATGTCATCCCCGAATACAATGGTGATGTAAATAGATTACCAAATTTTATAATTCAAGTAGATTTATTCTACGAAATTGTGCAATCAACAACAATTAATGCATTGCAAGCCAAATATGTTTTTTCATTAGTGTTAAGTAATTTAACAGATAAAGCAGTAAATTTGATTAACGAAAACACTTTCCAAAACTGGAGAGACCTAAAAAAATATTTATCCGAAAATTTCGAAGATAAATTAACTAAAGAAACTATTTTACTAAAAATTTTAAACACCAGAAGCACAAATAAAATACACGACACTTTAATACAATTTAAAAATGACTTATAAATATAAATAAAAAGTTCATTTATTAAATTATAACACAGCTCAGAAAACTATCTTAATAAATGAAATACAAGAAATAGTCGTGAAACATTTCATTACCTTACTACCAATTCATGTTCGAGGATCTTTTATTACAAACAATCCCACTACTTTAGAAATGTGTGAAAATTTATTAACAAACGATTATAATTATGCACTCCAAACTTTCAAAAGTCCATTGCTGAGATCAGATAACCCTCAACAATCGCAAAAAAACATTACACAAGAATATACCTCCACAAAGATTCCCAGGGCAACAATTCCCTTCAAAACCTATAAATGTCCAACAGAGTTCCGGTAAACAAAGCATACCTTTTGCTTCTAAACAAAATGCGTATAATGCCGTAGGAACTAGACAACAATTCAAACCTCAACCCATGTCTGGAATAACAAAAAGTACAATCCCAATGAGTACACAAACAATAAAACAAAATTATTTACAAACAAATGCCGAATACGAACCCGAAAATTTGGAAACATATTTCCAAGAAAATCAAAATTTTGACGAAAACCCAGATTTTGAAAATCAGTCAAATGATAATTTTTTAGAGTCCATAGAGCCTCAAAACCAAGAAACATAGTTATGACTTCAGTCACAAACAAAATTCCTGTTATTAATTTATCAAATTATAAAGTATTAATAGATTCAGGATCAGATGTAAATCTTATTAGTGAAAATATGGCAAAATTGTATAAATCAAAAATCGTAAGTGAGAATTTGACTTTTAAAACAGCTAATTCAAAAGTACATTGTAAAAATTCTATAACTTTAAAAAATTTTAATCAACCTCAAAAATTTTTTATCCATACTTTTCATAAAGATTGCGATTTATTATTTGGTATAAATATATTAAAAGACTTGAAATGCGAAATAAATTTCGCTCTTGAAAAAATTAAAATGAATAATATAGAATTTTCATTTATTCCAATGACAGAACCAAATTTTTGTAAATTGAATTTCCGGTCAGAACATTTAAATAATGTTCAAAAACAAAAAATAAATAAATTATTAGAACAATATACTGAACTCTTCCCAAAAGAGAACGAAAATTTATCATGCACTACACACACTAAACATAAAATTTTGAATAAAGATAATACCCCTATATATACGAAAAACTATAGACTTCCACAGACATTTGAGAATGACATCCAAGACCACGTACAAAATTAATTAAAAATCGGTGTAATTAGAAAATCAAATAGCCCTTATAATTCCCCTATTTGGATTGTCCCCAAAAAAACAGACGCATCAGGAAAACGAAAAACACGTCTCGTAATAGATTACAGAAAATTAAATGCAAATACTAGAGAAGATAAATATCCTCTTCCTAATATTGATACACTGTTAGATAAAATTAGTAAACCAAAATTTTTTACTACTCTTGATCTACATTCCGGATTTCATCAAATTTCGGTAGAAAAAGATGATATAGAAAAAACTGCTTTTAGCACCCCATCAGGCCATTATGAATTTGTCAGAATGCCTTTCGGACTTATTAATGCACCAGCAACATTCCAACGTATGATGAACGAAATTTTAGGAGATTTAATTAACAAAATTTGTCTTCTTTATATGGACGATATTATAATTCTTAGTAAAACGGAAGAAGAACATTTACAAAATTTAAAACTTGTCCTCGAAAAATTAAAAAAATGCAAATTTACAAATACAAATTGATAAGAGTGAATTCATGAAAACAGAAATAGAATATTTACGATTTGTTATATCAGAACAAGGTCTTAAACCTAATCTCAAAAAAATAGAAGCCATTGATAAAATTACAATTCCGAAAACACAAAAAGATATTAAATCATTCCTCGGAAAATTATCTTGTATAGACGCTTCATACCTAATTTTTCAAAATTAACGAAACCTTTTACAGCATGTTTGAAGAAAAATAATACAATTGATATAACTCATAAAGACTATCAAGAAGCATTTCAAAAATCTAAAGAATTAATTAGTAACCCCCCTATACTAAGCTTCCCTGATTTTTCTAAACCATTTATCTTAGCAACTGACGCATCAAATTACGCCATGGGTTCAGTACTCTCACAAGTACAAGATAACGTAGAAAAACCTCTAGCATCCGCGTCAAAAACTTTTAATAATCACGAACAAAATTACTCTACAGTAGAAAAAGAATTAAAATCTATCATTTGGTCGGTACAAAATTTTAGAACTTACCTATACGGCAGAAAATTTATTATTCGAACGGATCACAGACCTTTAACTTGGTTATTTAACATGAAAAATGGAAATCAAAAATTAATGAGATGGAAAATTGAACTAAGTGAGTATAATTTTGAAATCGAGTATTTACCAGGTAAGACAAACAAAATAGCCGATTATTTATCACGAATAAAAGAACCTTTCAAAATTAATTACATAACCGGAGACGTAACTGAAACAGAAATGTATTGTCATTGTGTTTCTAAAGACAATTATTTTGGCAAAGGACTAGCTTCACAAATAGACGAACAATTTACTAGTAAAAAATACTGTGAGAATAATTATAATAATCAAAATATAATAATTCAAAATTTTGAAAATAAAACTATTCTACATCTGTATACAAAAGACACGTATAAAGAAAATGTTAACGTGAAACAATTAAAATCTTGTCTTATTAGTCTGAGAGACTATTTAATTAAAAATGACTTATTTGAAATTAATATGCCATACCTATCATGTGGATTAGATAAATTTAAAAAAGGAAAAATTAATTCAATTATTAAATAATATTTTTAAAGATACAAATATCCAAATTAATATTTACGAATTACCTCAAAATTTCGTAAACTCACAAGAAATTGATAACTTCCTAAAAAACCATTCAAACGAATCGGTAGACAGTTTATTAAATAACGCTGAAGATGTAGAGAGAGAATTAGAAACTTTAACAATTGACACTGTTCATTCCTCACCAGAAGAACCTATAAATGGTTTAAAATTTATGGAAAATCGAATTAATGTAGCTGATAATCAAATAATAATACAAGAAGGTGAAGAAAATAACGTTGAAATAAAAAGATTATTTAATTGCAAAAAATTAAGAATTATACTTTCATTAGAACCAGAAAATAAAGAAACTCAACTGTTTGAATTTATTCTAAATTATATAGTACCTAAAATACGATATTATTGTATTTGTACAGATGAAATTGCTAATACTTTAAATAAATTAATACAGAGTAAATTCGAATTCGGATCAGTAAACTTAATAAGAGTTAATCAACAAGTTGAAGACGTAGAAAACGAGAATGAACAGGATGAAACAATATTTAATTACCATCACGGAAAGACAAATCACCACGGCATATTAGAAACCTATAATAAACTAAAAATAAAATATTATTGGCCAAAGATGTTAGAAACCATAACTGCATTCATAAATAAATATGAAACTTGTAGAAATGTAAATATGACAGACAACCCCCAAAATTAGAAGATCAACTTACACCAACCCCTCAACGACCTTTTGAAATAATAAATTTATATATTAACCTTGCATTCAAAATACTACCTAACAATATTTGATCAATTTTCAAAATATGCTCAAATATATTTCATAAAAAATAAAACTTGTAATAATATTATAAACATAGTTTCGATTTTATTAAAGAAAGATTACAACCACAAACAATCATTTGTGACTCAGGAAAAGAATTTGAAAACTTAGCTTTTAAAACTTTCTGTCATAATAATCAAATAAATCTACACATTACATCTATTGGTAATCCAAAATCAAACGCAATAGAAAGATTACATTCCACCCTAATAGAACACTTGCGAATTTTATTTCAAAAGTATCCAAATAAAAATTTAGATGAAATACTGACGATAACTATACTATACTTACAACGACACCATATATTCCATCACGAAAGAAAAAAATTGATAATTATAATGATAAGAATCATACCATTGAAGTAAAAGGAAAACTTCATGAAAGAAAAGTAAAAATTAATAAATAAAAATTATAATTGTTTACAGATTAATATCCTTATCTCACAGTCAATTCCTTCAAGATATTTCCGATAACAACGGATACAAATTATTAGAATTAGGTAAAACCTATATTAATGAATATGATATTTTTGCTTATTTTAATTATGACTTACAACCCCTATTTTCAAATTTCCAATCTATTACTAATATAATTAAAACTTTTAACAACAATTCTAAACCATTGCAAAAACAAAATATTGACACATTTAATGTAATGAATATGACTTATGAAAATATAGAAAATCAAATTAATAAATTAAAGATTCATAAAAGAAACAAACGAGGATTAATAAATGGATTGGGTACAGTTATAAAATCCATTTATGGAAATTTAGATCAAAATGACGCAGAACATTATGAACAATTATTTAAACAAATTAAAGATAATGAAGAAAATTTAGAAGGAGAAATAAAAAATAATTTACATTTTTTGAAAGATTTTACTAAACATTTTAACGAACAAATTAATAAAGTAAATATTAATGAAAAAGAACTTTTTGATCAAATTCAATGTTTAAAAGAACAAATTAATAAACGAGAAGACGCATTAATTTTATTTAATTCAAAATTACAGTTAGTAATTTCCTTGTTAAATCATATTCAAATGATTATTTCTTAAATAAACGAAAGTATTAGTATTTGTTCCTTGCACACTTTCGATGTAAGTCTAATATCTTTTGAAAATCTACAACAAATGTTACCCATGTATGATATAGTTGAAATTTCAAAATTATTAACAGTTAATTGTAACCATGACAAAAATAAAATATATTTTATAATAACTATCCCTATTATGTCAGAGAAGACTTATGATCTGTATCAAATGACAATGATTCCCTTTAAACAAAATAACATGTATTATTTGTATGACCAAGAGACAACAATGTTAAGGTTGATGATTGCCTAATTAATAATAAGTATTATTATTGTAAAACTAATAACGTAAAAATAAGTGAATGTATTCATCAATTGTTGTACAGCAATAATAGTAAATGTGAAATTAAACAAATAACATCTCATAATAATATAATTCGTATACTAAATTCTAATGAATTAATTATATTTAGCCCTGATAAACAGGATGTTGAAATTGATTGTAAAAATATTAAAGAAATAAAAAGTATACAAGGAATATTCCAGATTTTTAGCACAAATCAATGTAAAATTAACAAATATGTCTTTAAACCTTTTGTAAATGATTATAAAGAAATTAAACTTCAGTCTCCACAATCAATCATGTCGGAAATAAAATTAAATAAAAATGAAACATTGCAAAATTTAGAAAAATTTACAGAAACTATTCCCACCATAAAACCATTGAAAGAGTTAAATATTAACCATGAAACACACTTTACTATTTTGTATGTATTGTTAATTATTATAATTTTAATCTTTATATGTTATAAATTAATAATTAAATATAAGAATAAAATATGTAAAGGAAAGACATCTGATGGAATAAAAACTCAATCACCACATCTAAGTAATGAAGTAGAACATCAGATTTCTTTTCCATCCATTATTTCTTAGCCATCATCTAGAAGGGGAGGTATTATGTAGCCCTATTAGATGCAGACTTAACAAATATGAGATGAATCTTTGAGAGAATATCTCACGTTGTAATAAGAAACCTTTATGATAAGAAATAGTATAAATAAGCGTTAGAGTAAGAAATGTTATCCTTTTTGCTGTAGAACTTCAAAATAGAAACTGCTAAATAAAGCCTGTGTGTTAAAATCGAAAAATTCGTTTTTTTTATTATATATCGGTCACGATCATATAATTTTTATATATATATATATATATATATATATATATATATATATATATATATATATATATATATATATATATAAATAAAAATTTAGGGACATTTATTTATTTTGATATTAATTTATTGATGAAAATTTAATTATAAATACTTATTATAATATTTCGTTTGGGCCAGATACATATTATTGTGACAGAAGTGAATTGCAACCTGATTGTCAGTATTCAAACAAATATTAGGCTTTAGATAATTTACAAAATTTAATTCTTCTTATCACTTTTGAATCCATATTATTTCTTGAATTGTTTCAGTTGTAGATAGGAACTCGCTTTCACAATTTTGCTTCCTCCAAAGCCAGCTTACTGCACCATATGCTAAGATAAACACACACCCTGAGTACCCTTTCTCGACTACGATGTTCCAACTAGGGTCGCTTTATCCGGTTAAAATATTTCTCGTTGCTTTATACGTGATTCCTGTATCTTTTGTCCCTTGTAGGTTTTGTTGCTTGTTTCCAATGGTCCATGGTAAAATTTGCGCAAAATTTACTTAAATAAGTCACTGCGTAGCTAATGTCTTGTCTAGTTTCTTGCGATAAATATAATAGTGTAATGGGCCAGTACGGCCCTGGACAGACAACGCAGACGATGACTCATCGTTTTAGCGAGTTCTCGAATTGTTCCATGACCGAAACTACGAGAAAACCACCAGCTTAACAGATATATAAATGCGCTAGCCTACCCAGCGATTCCTTCAATTCCGATACACTTATGACATATCGAATAAAGTGGAAATAAATAAAACGCTTGCATAGGGAATATAAATAGTGTAAATAAATATTCCTTGTGCAATATGGTTATTACTTTAATATTGTGGATGTGGTAGCGTCATGATTACACAATACACTTTAACATTACAAAAATAAAAAAAATAATTTTTAAAACCATTCTCTGTGGTGCATATCTTTATATTTTCAGTTTAGCATTTGGGACTTGAAGCAGACTGCTTTGTCTTGATGCAATCTTACAACTTTGACCTAGCATAGTGAACTTGTATTTGTAATTAAAAACATACACACATAGTTCATAAATATGGATGCATGGTAGAGGTAATATTTTTGATTTTTAAAATAGATTGCGGCAGGATTACAAAAGCGAGATGTTTGCCAAACATCTCACCACTTTTTCCTGGGCAATAAAATCATTGTTAGCATTTGTAAAGGAACCCCAGAAACATATTCCATAAGCGAGAATCGAACCTACTTTTGCGTGGTAATACTTTAGTAACTGTTTAGTGTTCAGCATGTTTTTGAGTTGCCTAATCTGGAAAGGGATAGAATTAAATTTTGCAACTACAAGATCACATTGTGGTTTCCAGTTAGGGTGCTCGGCCATTAGCATTGCTAAATACTTAGAAGAAGATTGCCTTTTTATTGCAGTATTTTTAACGCTTTAGTTTAAATTTGGAGAAGTTTTGTTCTGATGCATATGGAAGTTTATGTTTATATAGAATATCTTGGATGTATTAAGGAATAGAAGGTTATTATTAAACTATTCTGATAATTCTTTAGATGCTGTATTGCATGCCTTTTCCAGAACATTATTTTGGTTGTTATAAACAATCACCGATGTATCATCAGCATACAAGAATATATGGTAATCTGTTCTAATAGATTCTAAATCATTTATAAAGAGGACAAAAAGCAACGGAGCTAACACCGTACCTTGCCCAACACCCACGTTGGCCACGAGGTAGTCCGAATTTATACAGCTACTAGAGTTGGATGTTTTAATTGAAACATATTGCACTCTATTTTCAAGGAAGCTGTGTAACCAATTTAAGGGGATTCCACGTATGCCCAAATATTCTAATTTATCTAATAGCAATTTGTAATTCACGGAGTCAAGAGCATAATCCGACCGGGCATTCTCCTAATTCAAGGTATGCGATCACTTTCTCGTTAAAAACATGAATAGCACTATTAGTCGAACATTTCGGTCTAAACCCAAACTGATTTTTAGTAATAGTGTTATTTCGACTCAAAAATGATTCTAGACATCTAGACGATCCAAAAACGCATACTCATATATCTTGGAGAAAATAGATGTTATGGAAATGGGCTTGTAGTTATCCAATATCTGTTTGTCTCCCTTTTTATGGATTGGAATAATTTTACTCACTTTAATTTCATTAGGAAATTTACCGGTTTCAAATGATAAATTTACTAGGTAAGTAAGTGGTATGATTGCTAGTAAGATAGTTTTAATTAAAGAACTAGATACTTCATCCGGTCTGGATGAATTTTAATTTTTTAATTTTTTATTTAATAAACTGAATAATTCTTGCTTAGAAAAGGGATTTATAAACATGGTATTTACTTGATTTTCGATACTTACAGACTGTGTTCCTGTATTAGATAATTTGTTGAGGACTCCAAGAGGAGCATCTCGAAAATGTGCATTAATCTTTTTTGGAAATTTCTTGTGGATCGCATGTCAATTTTCCATTCTCGCTAATAAAAGTAATATGCTTATTGGATTGAGCACTGTTATTTTCATTAATAACTTGCCAGGCATCACGTGAATCATTACTTGCTGAAAAAATTTTGTTTGAACAAAAAAATTCTTGTATTTTTAACCAGAAAAGAGTCGCGGAACTTCGCTATTCTTTAATAGATAATAAAATGGGATATTGCCATGTTAACAGAAACATACCCTTTACGTTGGAAGCTGAATGCTTGACTGAGGTTTACTATTATTTTTATACATTTTTCTAATAGAAAAGTTGTTATTAAAATGTGTCATAAATGTTTCAAACAATAATTCAAACGCCTCATTCGAAATATTTATATCTAAAACTGAAATGTAATTTTCGTTAATTAAATCATTGTATAATCTTTTCTTGTTCCAGTTACTAAAATCTCTTCTATATATGTAATTTGATTCTTGCATATTTTGTATTGCGTTAAAATTGAAAAATAACGTTCTGTGATCAGATATAAAGTTATTTACCACAGATGATGAAAGTTTTATATTGGTAAAAATAAAATCTATAGTGTCAGGTTTTAATTTAATTTAAACTACTGAAAATATCACATAATTTACTGAACTTTGTTTTATCTCGTGTTGGATCAATATTAAAATCTCCTGTGATAATTATATTTAAATTAGAATTATACAAGAGATCTAAAATTATTAAAAGCTTATCACAAAATATGCTAAAAGCTGAAAAAGGTGTGGGCGATCTGTAAAAATGTGAAGTATTTACATACTGACTAAAAAGTACAGAGTCGATAGAGCTATGTGTACACCATGGTTCTGTTAAACAAAGAAAATAGGATATTCAGCCACTATATGATTAATTTAAACATTTGTTAAAGCTTGACAGTTCAATAGTATAAGATCACTTGCATAGTCGTTCTCAGTTTCGGTCACCACTCTTTTTGTCGTCAAGTGGGCACTTTCTTCGAGAAAACTGAGAAACCATATGGCCCACATATTAGCAGCAAAAGCTTCAGTAAAATTGCTTGAATTGTGCTACGACTTAGAGATGGTGATTCCCTGGGGTTAGGTGAACCACGGCGAGCTACAGTGGAGACGGGAGTGGGTGCTCAAACTAAAATAAAAGGGGGAGGGCGCCAGTTGATCTAGCCGTAAAGGTCCAACCAGAGGTTGACCAACAAACCGAAGGCGGGGAAAACTAAGGTCGCAGACAAGCAAAGAAAACAAAATTACGTAGGTAAAGTTTACGAGTGTGTATATATATTCTAAGATAATAAAAATACAAGGGAAAGAATATGTAGTATATAAATGAATAAATGAATGAATAAATAAATAAATAAATCTGATATCACCGGGTGCGCGCGATAGGATACAAATAACGAGCATATGCGCAGCGAGTCGTTCGCGGCGTAGCAACTAGGACTATCACGAGTTTGTGTTTGATAAATAGAGCGCTCAACTGAGACACGGGCGGCGAATGGTCGACCAAACGTTTGTCGCGTCGCGCTAACAAAAGTGAGATGTAGAAATAGCCCTACGAGCCGTGGCGTGAACCTACTGGCTGCAGACTAACAGTCAGCAACATAAACTACTTTACTACGGCGAGGTAAGATCAGATTCTTACAGAATATCAGTACAAATAATAATATAAAAGTAATTCTAATTTTGACAAGCGTATGGTATTCGAGAAGCGAACTCAATACGCAAACAAATAGGCGCAACACAAATAACAAAGTTCGCAATAGATAAATAATGGTTAAATAAAATAAACAAATATTATCTCTTAGCTGTCAACAGCGGTAAATAACTGGAGTAGTGTCCCCCTCTAGATAGCGAGCTGGCACGGTAGCTCGGTAGTTGCCGGAGGT
Organism: Poecilus cupreus; assembly: GCA_963942605.1. Classification (NCBI taxonomy): domain Eukaryota; kingdom Metazoa; phylum Arthropoda; class Insecta; order Coleoptera; family Carabidae; genus Poecilus; species Poecilus cupreus. The sequence continues at coordinate 28,896,960 of OZ012713.1, forward strand.
CACCGATCGTGGTCGAGCGGCTGATGATCTGCCTAATGGCGGCGCTCAGGATTCCGGGCTCACCACGTGTGCCAAAACTGCGAGCGGGGGGCCAGACGGTGCGGCGCACATGCACGGGACTTTGTCGCCGAGTATGCCGACAGGCCAAGCGATATGGCACAAAAGCCAATGCACCAATAAGGATGCCAAAATAACCTCCACCAATTTGAGTAGAATATAACATAAATAAAAGTCTGAAAAGATATCACGTCAGTATCTCATTTAAGAGGGACCAGCACACCACAGTTAATCAAACAAAAAAATATAATTTTAAGAAATAGTAAAATTAAACGTCTTTCATGTACCTGAGATGTTGGGCGGCTTTAAAGTTTAAATTCGAGTACGTGAATCTCCAGATCCGGCAAATGCCGATGAATACGTCAATATATTCTACGTTGGTCTCCTCAAAATCCCAAAGGGCTGTGCCAAACGCCAATAAAGTTTCACACTTCCAAAATTTACACAAAATTATAGGAGAACACAACTAGTCACACGAGACTCAAAAATTAAAAGAACCGAAGTCAGTCACATCCGAAGATACACCTTCGCTTAAAAGATTGCCTATTCAGAGGCGAAAATGGGGAAAAGTGTAGCGAAACCGTAACAATTGATATTCTTAGTTTATAATTGATTTGTTGTTATTTTATGTTTATTAATAAGTGTTCAAAATAAATAAGTAGTTCAAATAAATATAAATAAATTTTTGTGACTTTTAAAAATTGTTTAAATTGTTATTGATTAATAAACTTCACAGAACCCGTCAGTTACAAACGTAACAATACGCTTCTTATTAATTCCTGATAAGGCAATTTTTTTATCTTCTTTATTATTTATTATTTGTGTGTCTATTTTTGGTTCCATGCATTCATGATAAATTTCATTAACAATTTATTTATATAATTGGTTTGTGATAAATACATTCTATTTTCTTTTCTGTTTCTTTGTATGTTTATTCCTAGTAAGTGTTTCACTACTCCCATATATATTTTATGTAAAATTTGGAGCTTCATTTATCCGTGATTCTATCGTTTAATGCTATTGAATTTGATGCTGTCAAAATATCATCATAAATGCAAAATATTAAACAGTAATTATTTTCTTTATAAATAAACACGCAGGATTCTGAATATAATTCCGTAAATCCTAAGTCAATCAACTTTTCTTTTAATGTTGCAATCCAAGTTGGAGAACTTTTTTTTAAGCCGTAAATACCTTTTTGTAGCTTACATACTTTTGTTGTTTTGTCTTCATGTATCCCTTCGGGAAACTGCATAATAATTTTTTTCCTTTAATTTACCGTTCAAATAAGCAGTTGTGAAATCGTATTGGTTCAATTCTAAATCTTCTTCCACTGCTAGGGCTAATATTATTCGGCGATTGTTTAAGCGGATTACTGGTGAAAAAGTTTCATTAAAGTCTACATAGGGATTTTAATTGAAGTCACGTGCAACTAATCTAGCTTTAAATTTTTGTTTTGTGCCGTCTGTGATAATATCACAACATTAAATGTGATATAAACGTATATAATAGTAACTAATATAATAAAAGTATATTGGGGCAACGACATGGCAGAGAGCATTGATGCCGGTTCGCTTGATAGCGCGAGTTAAGCAAGGCTGCCTGCGGTTAGTAGATTGATATGTGACCGCTTTGCGAAAACCCATACCAGCGAACACTGCGTGTCGTTGTCACACCACCGAAAATGAGGAACCGAGGCGGCATCACAACCTAAGCAGTTAGAACCGCTTTACAAAAAAAAGTATATTATCTTATTAGTATTACGTTCGTTTATTTCAATATATCTGTTCTGTAGTAAACATTAAATATGTAATCAAAAGTATATACTTCCAGCTAGAAAAGTTTCATGTTTAAATAAATAAATAATATCACTAAAGAACAGAAAACACAGGCCGCGTTATTCAGTTCGTCCCATCAGTCGTCGAGAGAAAAACAATGGGAATATAAGTAATATAGGGACGCCACCATGTATTTCATAATTATTAGTAAGGATTGCATCAGTTATAAAAAGCAAGTTAGCAAATTATTATCAAATTCCAGGAGAAACGATAATCTTTGCATAAGTTTAGCTTTGAGTTAGAGAAGTAGGCATTCTTGTAGCAACATAGTCCAAAATTATTACTGGCGCAGTCGGTAGGATCACCGAATAAGGTTGTAGATTCGGAAATTCATAAAAAGAATTTAATCCGTTTATAATCAACAACCGTCACTGTCAAGTGTTAAAAATCGGTAACGAACAAAGTCAAATTGTTCACCAAAAGAACACAAGCAGACAGAAGAGATCAAGTCGTCGCCCGATAGTACTCCGATCATCCAGAGAGAGAGCCGAGAGTCAATCGATAGCCAGAACTTCGATCATCTTCCGACTACAAGAATCGCGAGTCAACATCATCGAGTGAACATCGAGGAAACGAACTCAACCCAATCTACCTTCAACATCGCTGAGGGAACATCGGCAAGAAGGCGTCACCATATTATGTTTAAAACAGTGGTACTGTCACTGTAAGTAGAATTTTATAATACTTTTATAATATCCAACATGACGCTCGAACCGGGTCCTGTTAACGTATTCTCAAGCTTAAATAATGAAATACTCAAAATGCTAGATTTAGCCCCAACTTTTGACGGAGATGTTAAATCTCTGTCCAATTTTATAAATACAATCGATGACATGTGCATGCTAACAAATCAAACAAATCCGTTTGAAATCACAAGAATAATTGTGTTAATGACATTGAAAAACAAAATTAAAGGCAAAGCAGCACAAAATTTAAATATGAGCTCCGTCAAAAACTGGAGAGAACTTAAAAGAACATTTGTTACAAAATTTCTCAGATACTAGATCTGAACATACTATTATGTACGAAGCAAGTCACTTCAAACAAGTGAAAGAAAATATTCTTGACTATTTCAATAAATTTAATGATTTATTTTTTATTTATAAATCAAAAATCGAATGTAAATTCGATCCACTCCAAAGTAAAACTATTGTTGAGAACTCATTACAATACTTTGTACAGTGTTTCATAAACAACTGTAAAGAACCTTTCCGAAGCCAATTATCTGCCCGAAACCCAACTAAACTAACAGAAATATTAAACCTAATAACAAATGACCTCCAATATATCCACGTCCAACAAAAAGTTACCCAAAACCAATATCAAAATCAAAAACCGATTCCTAGAAATTAAATTTCTTTCAACCCACCTAGATATCAATCTCCCATGCATAAATTTCCTACTCAGCAACAACCAATACCATTTGCACCGTCTGCAAACATCCGAAACGCAGCACACAGAAACCCTACTCCCATGAGCATACAAACTAGACAAATGTCACGGCAAAATTTTAACCAACCACGTCAACAATTTATTAACGAAGAATTATATACTCAAGATTCAGAAAATGAATCTCAAAATCAAAACGAATTCCCTGAAACCGAACAAAATTTTGAAAACGAAAATGAAAATGAATATATTGAAACTGTTGAAAATGAAAATTTTCACATAGTCGAGTCACCCATATTGAATCCTTAACAAATAACTTTAGTAAACCACCATTTATTCAAGTATCCCAATTTAAAATTCTTTTTGATACAGGCTCCACTCAGAATTACATCCACCCCAAATTATTAAAACCAAACACCACAAAATTCCCTGAATCTTTCACTGTCCATACCTGTAACGGTAAATCATCCGGCTCAGAATTTACATTTTTTAAATATAAAAATCATGACTTAAAATGTTACATATTTAACTTCCATAAAGACTTCGACATATTACTCGGTGTACCAGGAATAGAAATATTAAAATCAAAATTTAACTTTGAAATGGGAGAAGTAACCTTTTTAAATAAGTATAAATATAAATTTGAATACTTAAACCAGCAAAATAAGACAAATTTTAATATGGAAATTAATAAGCAAATAATACGAGACGAACATTTAACAAAACATGAAAACCAAGAATAACAAAAACTCTAATTAAATATAAAGATTTAATTTTGCGAGATAATCAAAAATTAACCTTTACTAATAAAATAAAACATCAAATTAAAACGACAGATAACATCCCAATATATTCGAAACAATATAAATACCCTGAAACTTATAAAACGGAAGTTCAAAATAAAATAGAAACAATGTTAAAAGATACTATAATACAACATTCTTATTCGCCATGGTCGTCACCTATATGGGTCGTCCCGAAAAAACTAGATGCTTCCGGCAAACAAAAATTTAGAGTCGTGATTGACTATCGTAAATTAAACGAGAAGACGACAAATTCCCAATACCCGACATAACAGACATCCTTGAAAAATTAGAAAAATCCAATTATTTTACTACCATCGACCTCACGTTCGGATCGACGTACATCGAAGTACATCCCGACGATATTCCTAAAACCGCCTTTTCCACAAACTCTGGTCATTATAAATTTAAAAGAATGCCCTTTGGCCTTAAAAATGCACCGTCAACCTTCCAAAGATTGATGAATTTCGTCCTAAAAGATTTAATTAATAAAATTTGTTTTGTCTATCTTGATGATATTATAATACTAGGAACTTCTCTTCAAGAACACCTAGAGAATATATAAAAAGTTTTTCAAAAATTGCGTGAAGCAAATTTAAAAATACAACTAGACAATTGCGAATTCTTACGTAAAGAAGTCGCATACCTTGGTCATATTATTACTACTGAAGGCATTAAGCCAAACCCAGATAAAATTCAGGCTATAAAAAATTTTACCATCCCAAAAACCCCGAAAGAAATCAAATCCTTCCTTGGACTCCTGGGCTACTAAGACGCTTTATTGATAACTTTTCAAAAATCACCAAACCATTAACGAACTGTTTAAAGAAAAATCATAAAATAGACATAAATAATAAAGAGTACAGAGAATGCTTTGAAAAATGTAAAACGCTTTTATCCAACGATCCCATTCTCCAATACCCCGACTTTTCCAGAGACTTCATACTCACAACAGACGCTAGCAACTACGCCATTGGCGCAGTTCTATCTCAAAAAGATAAAAACAACAAAGACCTTCCTATCGCGTACATATCACGTACCCTAAATAACCACGAAATAAACTACAGTACAATAGAAAAAGAACTTTTGAGTATTGTTTGGGCCACAAAACAATTTCGGCCATATTTGTTAGGTCACAAATTTAAAATCATTACCGATCACCGTCCACTCGTTTGGCTAAATTCTTTAAAAGAGCCAAACCAAAAATTAATACGTTGGCGACTGAAACTAGAAGAATTCAATTATACCATCGAATATAAGAAAGGTTGCCAAAACTACGTAGCTGACGCACTCTCAAGAATCAAACCTCAATTTGAAATTAAATATCATGACTCTGACATTTTTCAATCCAATAATCCCTTAGTACACTGTGTCTCGAAAGATTTAAAACTATCCCAAGGTTTCGCTAAACAAGTAAAATTAAAATATCCTATTGAAAAATTATTTAACTTGAGATTATCAAATATTTATTCAAAAACAGCCAAGATTAATATTACATTTAATTACAAAAGACTTGCATAAAGAAAAACCTTCTTATCAAAGAATAAAGAAATGTTTAGAGAAATTATTACAATATTGTATACAGAATGATATCAACCAATTAGACCTACCCCGTATATGTTCGGGATTAGATTAGGAAACAATGGATAAAAATTGGAAATTTAATAAACGAAATTTTTGGAAATACTTCTATTATTTTTAATATTTATAACGAACCAAAAGATTTAGAATTGAACCTAAACTCAGACGCTAGCTCAGTCTTAGTTGAAACCGGATCCGATAATGAAACAACAGATACGGCACACTCGGACGACGAGAGGCCAGTAAACGGATTATCTTATCTAGACTCTTCTATTAATACGTGCAAAAATCAAATTGCAGTTAAAGAAACTAACAGTAAAACTGAAATTAAAATAAATAAATTATTTGACAATAAAACACAAAGTATTAACATTTACCTTAATAAAATAAACTGTAACCAAACTATAATGAATTTTATAAAAACTTATTTGCAACCCGGTGTAACATATTATTGTTTAATTCCCGATAAATTCAAATTAAATTTCAACGCAGTACTCCAAACATTTTTTGACGCAGGAAGTTATAAACTTGTCTCTTGTAAGAACGCAGTTAATGATATAGAAAATAAAGAAGAGCAACAATGAACCATACGAAATTACCACGAAGGAAAGACAAACCATCGAGGCATAACAGAGACTTATAATAAATTAAAATTATCATACTATTGGCCCAATATGCTAAAAGATATACAATATTACATAAATAAATGTAGTGTTTGCTTAACCACCAAATATGAACATAACCCAATACAAATTCCGAATATCTTAACACCAACTGCAGAGAAACCCTTCGAAAAAATACACATTGACCTCTTGTCACTGGAACAAATTAAAATCCTAACCATAGTAGATTCCTTCTCTAAATTCGCAAACGCCTATATTATTAAAGATAAAAATGCAATAACAATATTAAATAAATTAATAAAATATCTTACCCATTTTATCATCCCAAAAGAAATTGTCTCAGATAACGGATTAGAATTTAACAACAAAACTATTCAAAATTATTTAGCTCTGAGAAATATTAATATCCATTATATTTCGATAGACAATCCAAAAAGTAACGGAATCGTTGAACGTTTTCATTCCTCATTGATAGAACATATGAGAGTAATAAATCAAAATCCCCTCATTAAAACATTAAAATTAAAAGAGCGATTAAATTACGCATTATTAGCCTATAATAACAGCATTCATTCCGTCACGAAACGAACCCCATTAGAAATAATATATGGTCAAAACTTTGAACAAAATTTAAAACCGGAAGAAATATTAGTAGATGAATACTTGCAAAAACATGTAGAAACTTTGAAAGAAATAAACCAACAAGTAAAGAATAATATTGAAAAGAAAAAACTAGAATATTCTGCAGTACAAGAAAATCAGTTTACGATCCCCGAACAAGTACACGTCAAAATTCATAAACGTAATTCCGGAAAAATAGAGAAACCAAAATTTAAACAAATAAACGTAAAAGCAGTTATACACGAAAGAGGCCAAATATTAGACGATCAGAACAAGAAACATAAATTGTCACAACTTAAAAAACCCCGTATTGTTCCAGATTAATTTCATTAGGATAATCCCAAATAATACGTGATGAAAGAAATCCCGGCATCAATATACTCGAACTCGGAACTGTCCATATTCAGGTAAACACCCAAATAATCACTCTCAAAATATCGCTTGAAAAATTATTCAAACAACAGAATATATTAGAAAATAATATGGGTATGTTATATCAAAATTTAGAAAAGTATAAATTTAATAATAAATTGACAAATTATAAGAATATTTTAAATTCTCTTATAAATCATATTAAAGAAAAGACTAAATTATTAAATGTTAAAAGAACTAAACGTGGTTTAATAAATGGATTAGGATCAATTATAAAAAGTATTACAGGAAATCTTGATTCAAAAGATAAAGAGAAATATGATCAAATAATACAAAATTTAAATAATAATGAAAAGATAATTTTAAATAAAGTTAATACCTTAATAAAAATTAATAATAATATTACGGCTCAGTTTAATGATAAAATTAACATTATTAATGATAATAATAATTTATTAAATACGAAATTAAATAATATTCAAAAAGATATTGGTAAAATATTAGATGAAATAGATGTCACTAAAGCACAAAATTTAATAAATGAATTCATACAAGTCGGCCAAGACTTATATTTTTCAATGATTCAGTTAGAAGAAACACTAACTTTTTGTAAATTAAATACTTTACATTTTGGAATAATAAACTACGAACTCCTGTACGAGCTGAATAAAATAGATGATAAATACTTGCGATCAATTATAATAAATAACATACAAAATAATGATATCCTGAAACTTAATAATCCTCATTGAATCCCCATCCAACACACGGGTGGAAAAATTAATCCAAGTAACTTCAATTCCCACCAAAATACACGAAGCTTATGAAACAATAAATATAGTAAATGGACTATATTCAAAAAACAACTGTAAAATCAGATTGTTAAATAAATGCACTCAGCTTAGTAAAGCTGAATATTACTGTACATTAGAAAATAAGGATTATGATAAGTGTTTAGATAATGTTGTATGTTATAAAGACTTCCAATTCTGTGATTACAATGAAATATCACCGATAAACTCTATTGTTAAAATAAATATTCAAAATTAAATTATTTGTTCTTCCCAAATAAAGTAGAAATGAAATATAATTGTAATAATAATATAAATAAAACAAGAATTAGAAGGAATTTATTATATAGAAAATTGTATTGTTAATAATGAAATTGAATTAATAAATAATTTCGGAAAATTGATTGATTTAAAAAATAATGTTACCAATGTGCAAACGATTCATTTGGATAATAAAATAAAAAATATATCTGAATTTAAAATTAAAGAAATTAATGATGTTGAATTGGAGTCTATTTATAATAATGTTAGAGTTAATTATATTAATTATGTAATAATTTATAGTATAATAATACTTGTAATAATTATTATTATACTATGTAATATTAAGAAATGTAAATGTAAAGATTATCTTGAAAAGAAAAAGGAACCTAAATTAAAAAATAGATTTGAAGATATTGAAATGAAAGAAATTTAGTACTAAAACTTAACATTTGAAGAGTAAAGTTTTCCTCTAAAGGGTGGAGGAGTAATATAGGGACGCCACCCTGTATTTCATAATTATTAGTAAGGATTGCATCAGTTATATAAAGCAAGTTAGCAAATTATTATCAAATTCTAGGAGAAACGATAATCTTTGCATAAGTTTAGCTTTGAGTTAGAGAAGTAGCCATTCTTGTAGCAACCGTTGTACTAGCAACATAGTTCTGCATTTATTTGTGTTAATAAAATAAACTTTTTAAAAATAATTTTGTTGAGTCCAAAATTATTACTTATATAAATATGTATTTACAAATAAAGAAACAGAATACCGAATTTGAACCCTTCGGAATTTATGAATTTACAGGTGATCGCACAGATGGTAATTAGCCTGCTTAAACTGCAGAGACAAGACAGGGGAGACTGTCAGCTACAGCAAAGTTGACAAGGATAGATGTTCTGCGCCTCTACAGTTGGGACCACAAACTAATGTCGTATAGGCGGAAAAGCATGAAATTTCAAAAAAAAAAAAATTATGCATTAATAAAAATGTTATATTTGGTTGACAAAAAAATGTTATTAAAAGGTCTTCCTTATGGAAACTCCTGCAGCCAGGAACAATGCATTTGAAGCCACGCATGAACTGAAAATAATTTAGTGACTTTTATATAATCATGAAATAAAAACAAATTTGAAGAAATTAAGATATATAAAAAGTTGCAAACCCTTTAAATAAGATGCACCAGTCAGAATAATCACTTACACAAAATTAACTATATCAGAGTATTTTCGATTCAAACGAAACGAAATCAGAGAGATGTATGTTTCAAATTTCAAATGTCACTTGGAAACTTCAAAATAAAACTAGTGTGCTGCCATGTAGCATGAAGACAAGACCATGGAACTAATTTCATTCTTCTATCACAAGTCGTGCGTATAGCTGAAAGGACCCTGTTAGGCGACAGACTACCCAGTATTTAAGGTCAAACATACGCGTTACTGAACGGATTTTTGAAATTGTTATCGTGTATGTAGGGCTTCTAATGTTCCTGACAAGAATGTGTAACATAACCAATCACAAAAAGTATGTAGATACATTTGGTAGGGGCAATGGCGCGCGTTCAAAAATAACACATCATAAATTTACAAGAAATGTATATTTATATAAAAAATGTGCACAATGGAAAATAAAAATAATAAATTTATACATAATTATTAAATATAAAGGTAACTATCGAAAAGAAAAGTTTTTATTTGAAAATAATTTGTATACATCAATATTTTTATTTTTTGTTTTCCAACGGATACGTGCAAATTAAAAAATAATAATTTAAGAGGAATTTGAAAAATCATAATAAATACTGAACAACGTGAATGTTGTCACATCGGTGGAAATCGCAAATAGTACTATTGCAGATAAATTGTACATCCTGGTTAGAGCTGCTGGTGGTGACGCTCAAAACATATTGCCTTCCTTGTAATGGCGCTGACGTTTGTTTTGTTATTATAACAGAACATAATATACTCCTGACTCAGCTAGAAGTAAATCTATTTGATACTAGCTACCGAAATTAGTAAATACTTGCTATTCATGAAACATAGCAACAGATTCAGATGGAGGCACTTTGTAGAGGTCCTATATTTCACTGAGGAGTTACAGGAACATATATAATATGTTTGTACATATTAATGTAATTTATTAGTAACTTTAAACTCTATTACATACCTAAACATCAAACAGCAACAATTGTATAACTCGGATGTTTCTTTGACAAATTGTGCAACTCCAATCATTGGTGCATTCAAATATTCTGAACTAAATATCGACATTATAAACGTTGTTTCTAGATTTTAACATAATATTCGTTTATATTTTCATGTAAAAGTAATTGAGGTTACAGTGAGAATAAATGACTATGCCAGAACATATCTCTGTTATTAAATTGTTTATTATAATTTAAGAAGTAACATCGTACGCTAAATTATCCTGGTAAATGTGAATTATGTTTGCTAAAATAAAATTATAGGTTAAACAGAAACGCTAGAATCAAATAAGTTCTAGAAACAATAAATATAACAAAAAAAACTAAATAGTTACACAAATTTCAAGCAGCAAATTTTGTGTTCTTCATTTATTTCCATGTTCTTTATGGTCCAACAACCTGATACATTATTTTATCTCCATCTGTCAAAATTTCTAGGATTTTTTACAGTGACTGTACATCACGATGACGTTTGAAGTACATTTCATAGGCTAAAAACGAATATTTCCGTTAGGCTAGCTTCACTCCCATGAATTGTGTTTTACAAATTCAAATTTGAATAAATTATTTCTTACAATTATTCGTATCGAAAAACAAAACAATGTTTACTGTGAAGTCTCTAAACATTGTAGTATTTATATATGTGGATGAAAAGAATAGCTAGAACATGAAACTATAAAAAAATATTCGTTGAAGTCTAGTTGGTCAAAAATTCTGAATTTTGATACTGAATTTCTAATTCCCATGAATGACGACAGTAATGAAAATAATTCGTATATTTATAAATATAATCGTCTTTAACATACTAAAATTATTTTACATTTGAATTTACAGTTTTTGAGAAACAAATAAAAATATACCAAAAACTGTAAATTGAAAATGTAAAGTAATTTTAGTATGTTATAGACAATCATATTTATAAATAAACACATTATTTGCATTACTGTAGATCTGCTGAACTGCACAAACCACGAAATGTTGAGTTGAAAAAGGAAGGTGAGCTTGAGTGCAAAGGATTATCAATAGGAAAAACTGTCGTGAGGAAAATCCCTTGTGCTAACCTTTAATCGTTGAGTCCGTCCTTATATTCCTAATCCTCTTCGCTGCTTCAATTGTCAACAATTTGGACACTCGTCAAATAACTGTAAAAATTCAAAAATTTGCATCTGTGGAAAACCTCCACATGACGGAACCGAATGCGGTGATATCAATTGTATAAAGTGCCAAGGCAACCATCTTTCCAGGTCTAGAAATTGCCCAAAATTCAAATTGGAATGCGCTGTTTTAGAGTATAAAACAGTGCAATACATCTTTCACCACTTCTTATGCTAATGCCAGAGATCGCAAAAATCGTCAAAAGTGTACTTTCTGAATTTGTTCAATTATTTGCCTAATAAACTCTTAAACATCCATTTATTTGGTTTTTAAGTGTTTTTATTAATGTATCATATTTTTTCAGGTAAATGCACCATCATTACCAATACATGATCAAATCTATTATTGTTTCCAAATTTGTAAATAAATTGAAATATATGTGTAATAAAAGCAATTTTATATTAAAATATGGTTTCTGGAGCGTAAATCCACTGTTTGAGAATTGCTGATAAGAGAAAGATCGTGGCGTTTAGACTGCGATAGAGAACGTGACTGTAAACGCTCTAGAATAGTATCTTACCTCACTGGTGGAGTGCCTCTGTGAGAGAACACTATTTTGTTTAAAAATTGCATGCTGGTAGGTACCTATCAACCTTTGCTAATTAGATATTTAATTAAATAATACGATAGGATAATTAACATTAATGTTTGCTGATTGAATGTATTTTACTTTCGTAATTATACGTACAATATAATTACAAGCTATTCAATTTTTAGAATAACATTTTATAAAAAGTTTTTTTAATTATAAATTATTATACCGGATGTTTCATTTAACCTGAAATTTTGAGTATCTCAAAAAATACGTATCGTACAGAAAAATTTTTCGAATAGAAACTTTAATAACTCCGAGGGGGGCATCCGCTAGTACTAAATTCCCACCACCTCCCAGCACCCTGTGAGCGGGACGGGGGGTAACTTTTAAATCTGAAATAGGACCACCTATTTTTTTATCATGGGTTCCGATTCCACATCGAAAAGTACGTATGATTTACCGGAAAAAATTTTCAATTCGCGTGAGATGGTGCTTTAATCACAAAAATTGATCAAAAATCAAAAAAATAAAATAAGAGAAAAACACTTATTTAATACAAACAAAGGCATAAATATTGGACGAACGTTTTAGCGTAGAAGATACTAGTTCTTATTTATAATTTTATGATGACACCCGCCATTTAATAGCTGTTTAAAATATAGTACATAATTTTTTTCTGTTTTTTATTCTTTTAATTTCTGCTAAAAATTTTTGCGAACGCAGCGCCATTTATCGTAAATTGTATTTTTTTTTCTGATAAATCATACGTACTTTTCAACGTAGACCCCGAATCCGTGATAAAAAATAAGGTTTAAAAGTTACCTCCAACGTTAGTTAAATTTTAAACTTGGTTTAAATAAATAATAGCATATCCAATATTTGACATCAATGTTATTACTCCCGAATTACTTCATTTTACATGCAACTTCTATTTGCTTTTATTTGTTTAAACTAAGTTTAATATTTAACTATCGTTTGTGAAACCGGGCATTAAGAATATTAATTAGGATCACTTAACGCTTAGTCAATTATTTGAAGAAAATGAGCAAATAGAAATAATACTTGTTTATATAGCGTATTTCTTGGCTGCGACAAAAAAATATGGAAATACATTATGCATTTTAAGGACACAAAGAGTATGTTATGGTCAATTTGAAAAATGAATAATGTATGTAAAATATTGTTCTCTGTTACTGCATTTTCCCACAGTTGTGAAACAACATAATTTATTTTTCTTTGGGTGTTTACAACAAAAGAATTAATTATTGTAAAAAAGGCTCATTTAAAATTACTTAAAACTATGTATAATAAGCATCTTAGTTATAAATTAACTTAATCGTAAAATTAATTTGACAGTACTTTGCAAACATGGGATCTTATTTGGGAGTAATAGATTATATTGTTTTTGCAATATCTCTATTATGGTCGATAGGGATTGGTTTACGTTTTGGTTGTTTCGGAACGAAACAAAAATCGGCACAGGAATACTTATATGGAAAACGAAATTTGAAGGCGATTCCTGTCGGGCTATCCATATACAGCAGGTATTTATATTTTTTTTTATCTATTCTCGAGTGTGTCTTCAATAACGTATCTCGATATATACCGTAGTAAAAATAATCTTCACAAATGATAAAATAAATAATATTTACTTTTTTCAAGATCAGAAGAGAAATTTGTTATTAATGACGCGAAAGTTATAAGAGAAGTGTCACATATTATTGCATGCGAGAGAAGTATCTACTACTATCTAAGTAGTATACAACAAACTAATTCAATTTGATCGACAATTATTTAATTTTACATTATCTTTATTTTCTTATGAAAGACTATCTTCGTCACCAATATTGCATTTTAATAACTTTAATTCGTAAATAAATCAACAAATAACATTCATTGTTACTTTGACATTTGTATTATACAAAACCAAATAATTAATGAATATGTACAAAATAATACTATTGTAATTTTAACTATTTTAAAAAGCGTATAATGTTCATAAAACACATTTTTCGTGTTTCACCTTACTTGGAACCTGAAACAAATATTATATTGTACTGCATCAAAAATATTCCATTTCCCTTCCTTGGTGTATACAGGGTGTTCAATTTAAGTGTGCCACCATTGCTATTTTACAAGACTATTTTAATGAGCTTAAAAAATATTTTTTTTAACCAGTAGTTCTCAAAATATGTGGTGCAACTTTCTTATTTTAAATGGCAACCTATATTTTTTATTTGCTTATTCGATTGAGTATTTTTTTCTGAATTCAATGATATTCACATGTAATGACGAAATAATACAAAATATTTGAGAAAAATGCTAAATTAGAAGTGTATCATTTTTATTTAAATATGCCCATACAAAGCTTGCCATGGAAGAAAACCAATAAATCAAATGCAGAAATAATTGCAAAAACTGTAATCATGAGAATAATTATTCATTTTGTTGTTACAATACAGTAGTACACTTCAAAAAACTAATATTAACATTGTTTGATTTATTTGTTTTCTTCCATGGCAAACTTTGTATGGGCATATTTAAATAAAAATGATACATTTCTAATTTTGCATTTTTCTCAAATATTTTGTATTATTTGGTCATTACATGTGAATATCATTGAATTCAGAAAAAAATACTGAATCGAATAAGCAAATAAAAAATATAGGTTGCCATTTAAAATAAGAAAGTTGCATCCCGCATTTTGAGAACCACTGGTCTAAAAAAATTCTTGTTTCTCTCATTTTAATTGTCTTATAATATAGAAATTGTTTACCAATTTAACCGACCTCGTAGCTCTTATAGTTCTCGAGATAGCAATGGTGGCACACTTAAATTGAACACGCTGTATAATATTTTATTATTGTACATAAAAACATTACCTTTTAAAGAACTCATATCAATTATTCTATCAAATGTATCTCATAATAGGCTATTCCACCATTATCAAAAATGGTAAAAGTTTATTGAAAATATGAAAGATAAGATTTAAGGATGCGGAAAATTCCATATTTTTAATTATAAATTACTACCAATACGGCATGTTTTGTTTATGATGACCTTAGAGGTATATGGCATATGGGATTCAAGTATTTACTCCCACACTTCCTTAAATAAAAATATACATATTCGGGATCTGTTCGGATTCTGCTCGGGTGATTTTCTTGCCTTTGCGTGCTCGCTGCTTTAAAATAGTCGGAGATCAAGAGCTCTCTAGCACGTTTATTTTTTGACTTACACTGGACTTTGGGTTATACAGGGTGAGTCATCGAAATGCCCGTCTTCGATATCTCCCTTGTCGTTAGAAATACGGCATATATTTATTAACAAAATTTATTCGACTACTAAAGGAGCATAACGTAAAATTATTTTCACATATACAGGGTGTAACGTAACGGCTAGACGAGAATTGTTTGTCTTTTTTTAAATGGAACACCCTATATATTTTTATATATTTTGAATTCTATTTTATTCACCTATACGGACATATGAATTTTGTTTTAGTTTTCCGCGGCGTTGTCAAGTTTTTCCGTTTTTTCTCTAAAAAAGGCCGAATACACGCATTGCTTTGTGAAGGCGTACTGAAGTTATTTTAATAGTAAAATTTAACAATTTTTTTTTCTGCGCAACTGCTACCATACTCTATGTTTTGACATACTTTCTTTTAAATGTAATTATACAGGGTGTTCAATAAAGCGAATCAAACTTACTCCACTTCAAATGATTATAACTCGCAATTTTCAAATGGAACACCCTATATTTTATTATTCTGTTGTATGCCATTTTGTATTACCTTCAATTATTATTAAGGGTATCCTATGTCTAAAACCAATAATTTCGGAGTTTTTTGCCATTTTTCACTAAATTAATTTAATGAATTAAAAATTAAATCTAATATACCATGGAAATTATTTCCAATATAATTGCCATTCTTATGCAAACATATTTGCAGACAGTTTTTAAATGAGTAATTTACTCCTCGCAGTATATTTGCGTTGACAGTTCAAAAGAGTTACGAATTGGCTCCATCATATCTTCTCGTGTAGTTGGTGCTGTCTGATAAACCGATAAACAAAAAATAATGTAAGTTTGTAAGATCCGAAAATCTTGCGGGCCAATTACTAATCCATCTTTTAAGAAATTCTTCATTTAAATAATGCCTAACCTGAAGACTGTTGTGAGCTGGTGCACCATCGTGTTGGAACCACAATCTCCGGATAATATTGAGAGGTTTTTTTCTAAATCGTTTAGAGGATGAGTTTGTAAAAATTAACAATAATTTTGTCCGTTAATACTCGTATTATTATCAAAAAAGTATGATGCAAATTCGTAACTGATTTGGAATTGTCGACGCAAGCGAAGAGTAAATTACTCATTTATAAACCGTCTGCAAATATGTTTCCGTAAGAATTGCGGTTATATTGAAAATATTTTGTAAATTAAAACAAAACAATAAATTTAAAAAAAACCATATCCATGGTATACTAGATTTAATTTTTAATTGAATAAATTAATTTAGTGAAAAATGGTAACAATCTCCGAAATTATTGGTTTTAGGCATAGGATACCCTTAATAATAATTGAAGGTAATACAAAATGGCACACAACAGAATAATAAAATATGGGGTGTTCCATTTGAAAATTGCGAGTTATAATCATTTGAAGTGGAGTAAGTTTGATTCGCTTTATTGAACACCCTGTATAATTACATTTAAAAGAAAGTATGTCAAAACATAGAGTATGGTAGCAGTTGCGCAGAAAAAAAAATTCTTAAATTTTACTATTAAAATAACTTCAATACGCCTTCACAAAGCAATGCATGTATTCGGCCTTTTTTAGAGAAAAAACGGAAAAACTTGACAACGCCGCGGAAAACTAAAACAAAATTCATATGCCCGTATAGGTGAATAAAATAGACTTCAAAATATATAAAAATATATAGGGTGTTCCATTTAAAAAAAGACAAACAATTCTCGTCTAGCCGTTACGTTACAACCTGTATATGTGAAAATAATTTTACGTTATGCTCCTTTAGTAGTCGAATAAATTTTGTTAATAAATTCATGCCGTATTTCTAACGACAAGGGAGATATCGAAGACGGGCATTTCGATGACTCACCCTGTATAGTTGAAACATACATATTCTTATAGGAAATTTTCCGAAAAATTTAGTAGTGGTAGTCCCGATTATCAATTCTTGGTGCAAACAGCCAAATATACCAATTTTACATAAAAATTATAATTTATTTGCGCTAATACTTTTTAAATTTTACTTCGTGATATCTTCCCTATTTATAAAGATATAACAATAATTCTTTCGCATTTAAATTTTTGCATGATCTGAGCGTGTAGTAGTGCATAAACTCATTTGTATATCTAGATTAATAGTATACAGAGTATTCATTTTTAAGTGGCTACCATTGCGGTCTCGAGAACTAGAAGAGATACGAAGATGGTTAAATTAGTAAAGAATCTCTATTTCACATAGGTATTTCAATGATAAACTGAAAAAAGAAATTCAACCAGTGTTTCTCAAAATATGGATACCAACTTTTCTATTTTAAATAGAAACATATATTTTTTATTTGCTCATTCAATAGAGCTCTTTATTCTGAATCTAACGATGTAAAATTTTCAAACCCTTACATGACAAAATTTTCTAAAAAAAATTAATAAAGTTTTGAATAAATTTTTCTAAATATTATATTAATTAGAGTGCCATGAATGAAAAAAAAGTGAATATTTTGTTTATTGCTACTTCTGTCAAATGACAAATTGTTCTTCATATCATTTTTAATACTTAAAAATGGATCAAATCACACATGACGAAAAGGTAGATATGTTCGAAATTTACATTTTGTGTCATAAGAATTCTCGTGCTGGAGTTAACATGTACACGGAACAATACCCTAACAGGAATATTCCCAACTGCAAAATTTTTAGAAAATTTGAACGACGACTACGAGCTAATACAGAAACATTTGAAAAAAGACGTATACGATTTGAAAATATAAATGCTGAGACTAATGTCTTAGCGTATTTTCCAGCAAATCCTACGGCATCGATAAGAATAGCTGCACACGAATGCAATTTGAGTGTAGGAACCGTGCATAAATACTTGAAGAAACATAAGTACAAGCCTTATAAATTCCACCGAGTACAGCATCTTCAGCCTGGTGATCAAGAGAGAAGATTAGAATTTTATCATTTGTTGATAATTGAAGGCCCTTTTGCGAAATATGTTTGAACAAATTCTGGATGATATACCACTGGCTACAGTACAAAATGTGTACTTCCAGCAGGATAGGGCCCCAGCTCATAATTGCCGCCAAGTAACTGAATATTTTAACACATTTTTCCCAAACCAATGGATTGGTACTAACGGCCCTATTGCATGGCCAGCTAGATCGCCTGATTTGAAGCCACTTAAAAGATTAAGTTTACCGCACTGTGCATCCCGACGTACAGCATTTAAAAGATTGTATTGAAGAAATATTAAGAGGTATTGACAGAAGAAAATTAAAAAAAGGTAGGAAAAATTTAAAATGGAGAATTCAGTTATGTATTAATAAAAATGGAGATAATTTTGAGCAGTTTTTATAAACACTAAATCATTTAATTGAAAATAAAGTTCTTTTTTAAGTATGTTCATTTTTTCATTCATTTGTTATGTATGGATATGAAAATTTTACATCGTTGGATTCTGAATAAAGAATAATATAAGTTAAATCAAAACGCAACAATACACGGCGGACGTTGGTACCAGCGTATTAGTGTAGGCGCGTTTATCTTAAATGAAATATTTCGAGCCCTAAAATTACGGCTATGTCTAAACCACACTGTAAAATATATGTAACTAAAACTATACAGGTACTTGACCTGCTTTTACAATAAACTAACGCTACTCTTAAATCAAGTTTCAGACTAACTAACAATATATATCCAAAATATTAAATATAACAGTCTCTAAACAACTGTTTCAAAATAAAATAAAATAAACAACAAATAGTTTCGCTTATCTCGAACGCGCGGAGCTGTGTTCTCTCGTCGTCAGCTAGTCTTGTGGATGAAGCACGTCAGACGAAGAAAGTAGAGAAGGGTTGCTTCCTGAATTAACGCTGCTCCAATCTTTCCGATGTTGGGATCGAGTAACCGATCGCTCCAAAATTTAGCAACCAATACAAATGTTCCACTCCACAAAACCCAAAACTCCAAACTTCAGAATACCAAGCACCAATTCCAAAATCCAAATTGACAAAAATAGTAAATAGAAAATAGAAACCAGAAAATAGAAAAATAGAAATAAAAAGCCTGAAAAGAAAAGAATTATTACTATTACGAATTCGGCAAAAGAACAACAAAACCTATACCTATGATGTTAGGCGACTTAAAGTATCAGCTGTATTTTTGGGAATGGTCAAACCGTGGAATTTTATATTTCCTGTGAAATGTCTCAAAAATAATCCCCGAATCCCCGAATCCCCGAATCAGCGCAACCAAAATCTATCCAAATCAGACCAATAACGATGAAACACTTCTCATAAAATTTACTAAGCTTTTCACTGTCAATCCAACTATTGATTGATTTGTTTATCTTTTATGTTCAAGGATTGTTTTTCATCACCATGGTTCGTAATAATTCTAGTAATAGAAATACAAAAAAAAATTAGAGTTGCAGTAGGAAGAAACAAAATACGTCAAATGAGATGACAGGTGACAGTTGATGAAATTGTACCGTTACAGTTGGTATCCATATTTTGAGAACCACTGGTTGAATTTCTTTTTTCAGTTTATCATTGAAATACCTATGTTAAATAGAGATTCTTTGCTAATTTAACTAACTTCGTATCTCTTCTAGTTCTCGATATCACAATGGTAGCCACTTAAAAATGAACATCAAAAGGAGAACGCGATTTCTTGTTTTTACAGGGAAACTTTCTATCAGCGACCAACTTTTCGCTGTTAAAAGGTGGACCCTAATATATAGCGACAAAGTTGTTGTACGTATATGGGTCATTCTTTCTATAATCGGACAAAAAATTGGCGACCATCTTCAAATTCGCTTAAACTTTTTTTAATGGGTTATAAACCTTAGAAAGCACGGTAGAAAGTGTTAGTTAGGCCCAACTCGAATTATTTAATTTTATTTCGTATATATATCGTTTTTTCGTGGAAAATGATCATTTTGTGGAATTAATTAAAAAATAACGTTGTAACTTATTATTAAAAATATATATCTGCATTTATTTGATAGTTTGTACTCCGCTATACTCGAAAGTATCGTTTGAGTCCACTTATGTACGTGTTAAAGCCTATTTTACGTTCTAAAATGTCACAAATACATTTTTTTTTGAAATTGAAATTCCCAAAAAACGTATTTTTTAAAAATTCTGAAATTTTGGCAAAATAAGGTCAAAACATGGAATAAGTAAATGCAAGAACAATTGAGATGGCTATTTTGGTTATTTGGATGTTATAGCGTTTCAAAGTCGAAATTTCATTTTTATGGTTTTACGAATACTCATGCTATAAAAATAAAAGATTCAGTCACTATTTATTTAAGAAAGATTTATTTATTTCTCAAAATGTTAATATTCGGAATATTTTGATAATATTTTTCAATATATCTTTCATTCTTGATTCATTTTATTAATCGGTAAAACGGTACAGGACAATAAATTGAACACTTCAACCCGCAACTGAAGGTAATGTTTTACTTCTTACGTCAATTTGAAATGAAATATTTACCATGTAATTAAACTATTAATGATTAGAAAATAATTATTCCTCTTTTCTTTACCTTGGTGTTTCTTTTTCAATGTTTTCTTGTTCAATGCGATGATTGTAACTCTCCAAAACGTTAACTTCAAATTCGTCTACCGAAAATTAGTGCTTTTGTGAAAGAAGCAAATCCTCCATCCTGCGGTATACAAGCATGGCAACTTCTGATACCTTTTATAGGAATCGCAGATGAGAACCTTTTTTCCATTTTCACTTTATGATCTATGTCTTTGGAATGGATCACAACAATATTTTTCAGCTGCTTCATAACCAGATAAAAATAGGAATTCATGATTTCAACGTCAAATGTTTTGTAGATGTTCTCTTGCGAACACTTGATCTTAAAATTGTTAAGAGAACAACTTTTCTCAGCCATCTTAACTGACACCATGCGGAACTCGTGTCACTTTGTAAACAATGCACCGGTTTAAATGAAACGTTAGATTTAGATACCGATATTAAAACTTTTTCATCATTACCGACAAATGATAATATTAGAATTTATGAAACATATATCTATTACAATATCTCAAGGATGAACATTCAAATTAAATTTAATTCTGTTTATAAAAAAAGTTTAAATAATTTGTATTTATAATATAATTATTCGTAAAATCGTAAAAATGAAATTTCGACTTTGAAACGCTATAACATCCAAATAACCAAAATAGCCATCTCAATTGTTCTTGCATTTACTTATTCCATGTTTTGACCTTATTTTGGCAAAATTTCAGAATTTTTAAAAAATACGTTTTTTGGGAATTTCAATTTCAAAAAAAAAATGTATTTGTGACATTTTAGAACGTAAAATAGGCTTTAGCACGTACATAAGTGGACTCAAACGATACTTTCGAGTATAGCGGAGTACAAACTATCAAATAAATGCAGATATATATTTTTAATAATAAGTTACAACGTTATTTTTTAATTAATTCCACAAAATGATCATTTTCCACGAAAAAACGATATATATACGAAATAAAATTAAATAATTCGGGTTGGGCCTAACTAACACTTTCTACCGTGCTTTCTAAGGTTTATAACCCATTAAAAAAAGTTTCAGCGAATTTGAAGATGGTCGCCAATTTTTTGTCCGATTATAGAAAGAATGACCCACATATAAGGTGTTTTTTTATTAAAACATTTCTTTTCTAAAATGAACTGGTTCCGAGTAAAACAAATTTAAAGTTGAAGAATATTTATGTTGCTCGCTTAAAGGGCAAGCCCAAGTCAACTTTTGTTACTCGATACACTTTTTAGTATAAATATTATTTATGAAAATGGAAAAATCTTAAATATAGTAGAATATTTTTAAAATATACATTTATGCAGCACTCTACCAGCGCCACCAACTACCTAACTTCAAGGATGTCAAAATGTTTTTGTAAAAAATTATTAATTATAATTTTATTTCTCTCATAATGAAATATAATATTACAATATATATATATATATATATATACAGGATATTTCATAACTTCGAGTACATACGTTAATGGTATATGTTGTTTGATATGCTGATTACGAAACTAAAAGATTTTTTTTATTCGAAAAATTAACGGTGGTTTACCTAAAACATTTTTTGTAGTACTGCACTGGATTCGCTTTCCTATTAAACACAAACAATGAAGTTCAACAATTTAAATTACATAATGCTAGTAAAATAAACTAACAAAATTTAATTATTTTTAATGAAACGATAATTAGGTTTGTTCCAACTGGTCATGTGCATGCTCATATTTTGTTTTGACAGCTAACCTTAAATATAAATATAAATAAAGAAATTCATACATTTTTCGCCACAAAAAAGAAATGTTTCAAAGTAACTTGTTTACATTTTTCGTAGGCGCAGAGGCAACGAAAAATTTCGGACTGGGAAACATGGAAAATAATTTTGCGATTTAAAAAAAATCTTTTTGATTCGTAATCAGCATATCACATAACATATACCATTTACGTATGTACCGGAAGTTATGAAACACCCTGTATATTATTTTGCAATTTTCTCAACATTTTTTCGAAAGTCTGTGAACCACCGTTTGTTTATTTCTGGTATAATACACCTCCTACGTCATCCGTGTAATTTGAAATTCAGACCTTAATATTTCGATTATTTGGAGAAATTTTTAACTCGGATTTTCACATGTGGTCTTATATGTTTCTTACTTCCAGAAGTTGTATATGCTCTCATTTGCTATATTTAGGTAAATTGGTAGAAATTAAATTTTATTTGATGATTAATTTTTAAATGTGGAGTACAATTACAGACTATTGGTGGCGGTTCGTCGGAGGAAGCAAAGGGGGCGCAAAAATTTTAATATTTTAAATAAATAATAAATAGAATGTGTAAGCGAAGTAACGCCTACTCCTTGAATAATAAATATGAAATAACGGAGCTGGAGGCTGTTTAATTTTTGAGTTAAAAGATGTTAAGTTTTGTTATTTTTTTACAATTTGGTTGCTTCATCAGGGAACTAAAAAAAAGTACAACAATAAGATACTATATAAAAATTTTATATAAATTACTTACAAAATGTTATAACAAGGTGCTTCTAAATGTTTACAAAAATGTGCTACTCGAACAAAAAATTCATTCAACGTATATAATGAACCACTTAATAAAAACACACAATAAAATTATGATACGCAGTTGTTATTTTTTATAATGAAACTATGCCACGTGCACTCTCAATGACAGAACGGAAATGGCCTCAAAATAGCGATGACACAACGAAGGAAAAATTGGTATTGGTCAGTATCACAAAAGAAAAGACAATAGAAAAGGAAGAAGAAGTCAAAACAGCGGCTAATTTAAAATTCTTTGAGAAGATATGAGTAAATATTATTTAAGTTGTTCGTGTTTGTTTTATAGTCCAAAGTTGAAACTCGGTTCTACTGTATTTGATACCTTTCTAGGAAAAGACGTTTGTTATAGTTATTTCCATGATTTATGAATTATGATAGTAGTGTCGTCATAGTTAATAAGATTTGTGTCTCTAGTGCATGTGAAGCTAAGGCACATAGATTGTCTTTATTTTTTTCTTTTCACCTTGTTGATGCTGACCAATTCTATTTTTCAATGTAAAAACTGTAAACTCTCTTTTTAAACTCAAAGATCGAACAGCACCTTTTCAAAATTATAATGTAATTTATAAAACTCTGTGTAGCACTTGTAACAAATTTTATATTTGTAAAACATATCAAAAATTGGTCAGCACCAACAGGGTGAAAAGAAAAGAAATAAAGACAATCTATGTGCCTTAGCTTACAGTTATTCCATATTTATCATTAATAAATTGAATATTTTGAATAATACAATATCTAGGTCTAGTTCTATATAATTTTTATAATACGACGTTTCGGCAGAAAAGTGCTGCCTTCTTTAAGTTAAATAAAAAAACCGAATAAGGTAGGACTTTGCTGCCTAATTGTAATTTAATAAAAATTATACAGAACTAAACCCAGATATTTAATTATTTGTCATGATTTTAGAAAGCTTCTATCAATATTTAAAATATTATGAATTAGTAGACATGTTTTTCTTTTATTATATGCGTTGTTTAAAAAGAGATACATATAACTATTCTTCAATAAACCGAAAGTTTACTTAAAACTTGCCTCCACGTAAACATTTTTAAAGGGAACAGAAAGCTAATTTTTATCTTGAATTACATATCTACTAGAAGAAAGATGTTACATAAGGGTTAAACACAGTGACAACACAGCATAGGAGGCAGAAGCTTCAACTAATAGCAACTAAGCAAACAAACCAACAGTACGTAAATATCAATTACAGAATTCCACGGTAAATACATAATAATATTACGATTACATAGCAGTTGTTGATTTTTATTAATTAGATTGAGGGAAGAAGGATTTTACGTAATTTTAAATAATTCTACACTTTAGAAATGGTACACTGTTACGCTTCAATTTGAAATATTATTCCTTTTTGCTATATATTCTTTTTCTTTTTTCATCTTTAAGCCCTTTTTACATATATACACTATTTGAGTATTTATAGTAGAAGTAGTAGTTTTCAGCTAAATTTCGGTTTTCCTTCATTGAAAAGTGGAGAACGTGTATATTTAATTACTGCTCTGCAATAAGTAATTTTATGAAGTACATTGTTAGTATTAACCTAATAACATACCTATTTGTTCATTTATTTCTTAGATTTCAATATTCAGTATATTCTTTATTCTTTCGGTGTTTAGAAAATTTGACAAACAAGTTTATTTGACGATGTCATGCTAAAGGTTCGTCCACAACGTTGTTATTGAATTAAATTTTACCCATAAACAAATTAAGAGTTAATTTCAATTATTTATTATGTATATATATATAGTATTTATAAAACAGTACATTCAATTTTACAATAATGTCTTAATTTATCTGGTCATCCAATTCACCATATTTGTATTTAGTGGTAGTAAGTGTGCAACTAAACTTTTAGTTGTGAACTGTCCTTTTGTTATAAACTTTTTCTATTTCTTCTTTGTGTTGGAAATAAATATTTTCTGTATTATTCTTCTTCCGCCTTTAGATTTTTGTAGGGATTTGCCAATTAATAAATTTCGGTTTTTTCTTTCTTCCGGTGGTCGTAAAGTACGATACAGTTGTCCGTCGCGGCGCATTTTTTAAAATTTTTTTAGTCACGTGATCGTAAATAAGTTTCCCTGGGGCTATTCTGTAACCCAGGGTGGTTTCGCTTGACGCGGATTATTAGCGCCGGAATATTTAGTGACTCGCTTTCCATTGTATGGTGTCCCGCGAATCCTACGTGCTCTATGGTGTGAACGACCCGGTTTGGAAGGAGTACGTCTCTGCGGTGGATCAAATTATTTGCTTCCCCATGTCATCTTGTTGGACATTTTTCACCTGGTGTGTAGTCGTTAGCCATTCACCACGGTCTACTACGCCCTCCGTTCAACTGCTGCTGCCAACATCCATCATCCCTGTTAGCAGCCGTTTTTATTTGTTTCTGTTATTGTTATGCTGGAATCGTCGGCTAAGAATAATCATTGTAATTGTAATTTTTGCATTTTCTTTGCCCGTCGTGGATCGTTCGTGCCCCGAAAACCAACTGGCTGTAATTTATCCTGCGTCCATCGTTGGCCAATTATCGGTCGTATAGCTGTATATCGGGATACGGGCTCATTCGCTTCGCCAAAGTTAATTTATTTATCTTTTACTTGGCATCATGAAATATCTCGATTATTAGTGTTGACTATTATTTTGCTAGAACCTTTTTTGCCGTTTTCAGTCAACAATAAGATCCACGGTAGGTAACAATTATTTTGGTTAAATATATCGCTTTCGTAATTTTCCCTTAAAAAATACGTGGCGCTCTATATTCCTTTTTTATATTAATTTTACTATCATTCAGATCCCCACCCTTCTCTATTGTTAAAAGCTGGCGGCCGCACATCAAACTATCTACGGGTGCATATATAGAAATAAGTGCGTCAACGCTAACTCATTTTATTCCACTGCACGAATTTCACGTCACAACATGCTGGTTTATCACGACGTTACCCACCCGCTGTCTCCAGTGGTCTCACTCGACGCTTCTGCTCTGTGCTACATTAGCACCATTTATGTAACATTACAATGGTGGGATATTTGTTTAGAGTATTTCACATAGCAGTAGTAGTTCGACCTATTAACAACAATTTAAAGATCAACAGTAACATAAAAGATACATAAATAAGTTCTTAAACATCAAATAAGTAATTTTTAATAATAGTATTAAATTAGTGTAGTGAATTACAAAACAGATCAACAATTGCAAATTTTTTATTATATGTTAATATTATTCTATTTGTCGGTGAGTTTTTTATAATTATTTGTGTTACAATGCGGTATGCTATACAAATTCCTAAACCTAGTATTCTTTTGATTAACAGAGAAATTAAAATTACAGATGGAAGATGATACATCGGTGTGCGCGTGCGTGCGTGCGTGTGTGTGAATCGAAAACTACTTAATAAATAGGTGAATGAAACTTTATTCTGCGAAGAGGTTCTTATTGGTACTTATGTAGTGTTGGTTTTATGTTCATAAGTAAATAAATAAAATTAGCCTATACGCCACATAGGCTAAAGACTGGAGGCGCACGGATCCACCGGGCGTGGCCTTTAGGGGAGGTATAGGAATCATGCTAAAAATCCGATAGTGAGTTTTCAGTGGATGAGCACGTTTTAGTATCCCTAGAATATGATTTGAATAATTTCGCAAATCACGATGATGTCTGTGTGTGCCTGTATGTATGTCGATCTGTGTTTAACTCTGGAGCTACAGTTGCTCAAAAACTACATTTTTGATATGTGCCATAATTGAAAACTAATTTTTTTAATAAGATGAGCGCGCATTGATAGTAATAGCCCGTGTTTCAACATATCCAAGGCGTGAGGAATTGTGTTGCTCACAATAGATTTTTTTTGTGAGAAGACAAATAAGGTTTCCCAGCTTATATTAGTCTGGAGGTGACTGCAACCTAAATCAGGCCATGCTCATAATATAAATATAAATGCAGTAGAGCGTCAATAATCCGGATTTATTGGGACCGAACCCCAACTGGATTTTTAGCTTGTCCGGATTTTCGAAATGAACCAATAAAATTTCTATAGTCCAATTTTCAATTCTACGCCTGGTATGCAATACAAATTTATTGTTTTGTAAATTTAATGATTTATGAGGTATTTGACTATAAAATAAATAAGATACCAAAAATTTTAATAATTCGATACATGCCTCAATTTTTGAAACACGGATTTAGAAGATAATTACATAAATTAAAGTTATTAACCCATTTTAAACAAGAGCGTGTACAATAAGATGGAACCATGAATCAAATCATGTATTTGCTTCCAAAATGCGAAACATATTGACGTGATTTTTTGCAGCTTGAAATTAATTTTCTGGAAGCTTCAGTTCTCCAGGTAGAATGATGTCATTTTGTTTTTATTTTATTTATATTTGCAGTATGGTATCAACAGTAGCAATAATAGGTATGCCTTCAGAAGTATACGTATTTGGAACACAATTTGTGATGATTTCCGTAGGAGCCCTGATGTCAATATTTTTCGTTTGGACAATTATTCTGCCAGTTTTCAATGGAACTTTGGAAATCAAATCACCATATGAGGTAAAAACCCCGTATTAATGCATCAGAGTTTTTTGTAGGCTATATTATGTATGAATTTAAAATATTACCACTAAAATCTAGAAAAATACAAATGCTATTACTTCGGTAAAATTAGGCAAATATGTTTGAAATAAACAAGTTATATTGTGTGACGTACTCTCGTAGGTCGCAAAGTGCTTGGCGTAGGTTGCTCGGACGCCAAACGGTCCGGATAGCGGGATCGGGATAGTCTAGGGTTTTAAATGACAAGATGAGTGTTGATGTGTGATGTTGAAGTTTTATTTGAATAAGTGTGGTGTTGTGTACAGAGGCGAATCACAATATTGGTGTGTAATAAGCTCCTAGTTTCCCTACAGTCGCAGCGAACACTGAGTCTCGGTACAATCGCGGATACGGTGTCTTGGTCACGGTAGATAACCGTCGAAGATGTCGGTAACTTGCCGGAGATGCCTTCCCCAGACTCCCTTACGTCAAATCAGGCGTTAGTCGGTCGTCGGTGGTCCGGATACGTTACCTGAGGTCCCCGAAGCGCTTTTTTTATTTTACATGTTTTGACAGGTTTGCTGAAATTCAGTTTTATTTATATTTAATATTCCACCAAAAATTTGTGTTATATTTTATATTCGTAGACATTATTTTTATGTAAGTAGTAACGTTTGTACAAATTGTGTCATTTATATATACCGAATTTCTCGACAATACTATATATGTAGCTCAGCACACTATACCAGTAAAGACTTTAGTATGTGTAGAGATATGGTTATTTAGACACCAATTCAGAAAATATTGACATATTTAAGAAATAGAGTTCGAAATTACATAACTTAATTTATGTCAGAGATAAAACAAGATTATTTAATTACTTCAATTTTAAATCTGTTTTTGCAAAACATTATGTTAAATCTCGTATTTTAGCATTTTACTATATTTTCACAAATGGTAACCGTATTGACAGAGTTGTTCTTACGTTCAAAATTAAATATTAACGAAACAGATTTCAGGGATTTGAGTTAATTAAATTTAATTGGTACATTACGAATGTTTCATTTAATTTTTTTTTTCAGTACTATGAACTTAGATTCAACAAAACAATACGTTATTTGTCAACAGTACTCTATATACTTCTTAGTGTTTTAATGCTACCACTTCTTTTATTTACAAGTTGTCTAGCATTTTCTGAAGCAACTGGAATTAACATTAATATCTGTACGACCATAATAGGGGGTATATGTATCTTCTACACTCTTTTGGTATGTTATAATGTAATAAATACTCTAACAATGAATTTGTATATATTGTATTATTTAGGGAGGATTTTCGACTGTAGTGTGGACGGACGTGTTTCAAGCAACCCTTATGTTAGCAACTTGTATTTGTATGATGATATTAGGGGTTGCTAGAGCAGGAGGTTTTCAAGAAATTTGGATAAAAGCCGAAGATGGACGTCGCATCAATTTTATTAAGTAAGTAAATCATGACACTTTCAGATGCTAGCGAACGTTGTGTAAATTGATAGTCAACATAAGAATTATTTACCCGTAGGTCCGTTAAGATCGGGATCTAAATGACTGTTATTCAGTTAATGGGTTATCAAGTAATTGTGTTAACTGAAAACATTAAATTGTATTTGTTTACGCATTTTTCAAAAACATTATTTTTGTTAGTTTTACGAAGTTAGAATAACGATGTAATTTGTAAATTTCATATTTAAAATTCCATGTACAAGAAATTAATCGATTTTCGTAACAATCCGTCAACCACAAGCGGTATTTTAATAGACGGCCAGCAAAAATTACTGAATTTTAATAACTTGTCGGCTTACGCCGCCGTTTGAATAGACGCAGCGATGACTTGTTCGAAACAGACGGCTCGCGCCACAATAGAGAATATTCCCGTGAGTCAGTCTGTTGACTCAGTTGACTCCGAAGCTACTATGAAGAACTTATGAAAATAAATATATCGCTCGGTCTGAACATAAATAAATCGTCATAAATAAGTATCGTGTTTGTTTATAGTAGTGATAAGTGTTAGTGTATAAGTTTTTGTATTCATTATTTTAGTCTTTAAATATGGTGATAATTAACTTTACTCTTTATTATTATTTTTTTTGTTATTCTGAATATTTCTTTTTGTTTAAATAATAACGTTTAAAAACCCACGAACGTTACAATTTAAAAAAAATACAAAACTATTTAAATAATATTTTAATTTGATACTCGTTTCTGTGACTTATATCATTTAAAAATTAAATGAATTATAAAATGAATAATTTTTATAGTATATTATAAAAAAAACTATAATTATTAACCTAGCGCCAAAATTGTATCCCGAGGAACCGACCGTCAATAACTGTGGTATATATATAATTTTTTCAAAATCATAAAAAAATTTCTTTTAAAGAATTCTTTCTGACAAATTCATGTTTATATCATGCGAGACGGGAAATATGACAGTAATCGTGTTCAAATTGACATTTTATACGTGCAAAATCATAGAAAATGCTGTTTTAAAGCATTCAGATTGACAAATTCATGTTTACCTATATATTGCGAAAGGGCAAATATGACAGTAATCACGGTTACCTTGGTATTTCATACATGCAAATTCAGAAAAAAATGTCTGAAATCATTCATAATGACAAACTCATGTTTATATCATCAAACATGCACACTCACACGCGCGCACGCACACGCACGCGTACAGTGGTGATATTCAGAGGATTCGCGCATGTTCGACCGAACCAGTTGTTAACATTTTTAATGTTTTCCGAACCTTTTAAAAAATAAACCATTTCGAACACTTTTTGTATTATTTATCAAAACAAGTATGGTTCTGGCATTAACCTACGTCAACAATAAATTATTATTAACGCAGGTTATCATGGTTACGAAGCAAAAGTAAAGAAAATAAATTTTTCATGTTAAAAAATGGTAAATAATGTTGTATCCTAGTTGGGAAAAAATAATATAAATCTGATACAATTTTGAGAGCACAAGTAATATCTTTTATAATAATCAATAATTTAAGAAACGATCAACTTAGCACCAGGTTAATTATAATAAAATCAGAAATTAATGTCAGTTTGAATTTGAATTAAAAATATTCTTTTATCTAAGAATCAGCACATCAACATGCATAAGGCGTGGACATTTGGTGTAGGTATTTAATCATTTCATAAAGTGACTAACGAGCTCATGAAATGCTGGAAAGATTAAATATTTCAGCTAACAAATGAAAATCTTGTAATTCATTGCATGACAAGTCTAAATGATTTGAAAACTTGATAAAAGTTACAGTAACTGGCTAATATTTTTATTCGTTTCATGGTACGATGAGAAATAATTCTGCAAATAGTGAAATGTAGGTCTTAGGTTAGTTATTAGGCCAAAAGCAACCACCGAATGCGCTTATGAATTGTTAAATATACAATTAGTTAAAATTATACAACACTTTTGGATTAAGTTCTATCTGTAACGTTCGTGGGTTTTAAAAGTTTTTATTTCAAAAAGGAATATTATTAATAACAAATAACTAGTAATTATTATAACAAAGCGTAAAAGTTAATTAACACTATTTAAAGACTAAAATAACGAATACATAAACTTATACACTAACACATCACTACTGTAAATTTATATAAACTAGCCGAGCGATATTTATTTATGACGATATATTTATGTTCAGACCGAGCGATATATTTATGTTCACAAGTTCTTCAGAGTAGCTTCAGAGTCAACTAAACTGCTCCCGATAATACTCTCTTTTATATTTCGCTTTCCTTGATTCGAGAAGCTTCGGGAATATTCTCTATTGTGGCACGAGCGGACTGGTTCAAACAAGCCGGTGCTGTGTCATTTACTTGGCCGCGTAAGCCGACAAGTTTCAGCTTGTCGGTGCAGCGTCTGTTACTTATCGTATAAAATATTTATTCAATATAATGTTTCGAATTACTGAAAATAGTTCTTCATCAGGAAATAAATAAATAACATTATTTATTAAAAGCCTAGTCTTTGACATACTGGCTTTTAACTCTTCTTCACAGCAGACAATAAGGGTTAAGACAGACCAAACATTATTTTACCTACTGGTGATGTATAATCGTCTTGTTAAAAAATTAAATTACTTCAATACTACTTGTTTTGCATCACTTAATAAATGTACTTTTTTTTACAGTTTTGTTAATATAATTTAATGAAGTTGAAGGTATTTCATCTTCACACCACGGCCGCCACAATTCGCATTAATTTCAACTTAAATTTTTTGTATACCTACGTCAGTTTAAGATGAGTTTTTCGTATAGACAAATAATATTTAATATTATTAATTTCATTTGACTTCATAATGCAGATACTGGCCAGTAGATAAATAAATTCGTAGAAACTTGTTTCGGTAAAAGAGGTCAAATTTTATTTGTTCTTACTTTGAAACCAATTCAATAAGCCGATAACCAGCTATTGACTGAGAAATTTTGTTAAAATATCTTGTCTCGAGTGACAATATCCCGATGTGTCGATTGTCGATTCATTTCAGATTGAGACATGGTATACCACTCAACACAAACAGTTAGTGATTACCACTGTTTGGGAATTGGGGAACCACCACGAAAGATAATAATCATGTTACTAAAATATACAATAGTTTTAAATGGTAAATTAGTAGGCTATTCCTTTCTAGGCTTACTCATAAGTTACTTAAAATATTTTCTAATAATTTTGTTCATTCAAAAGGCAAAATTTAAACGTTTATTAAAAAATTAAATTCTTGCATTATGAAGGGAACCTAGTCTAGGAGCATGTTTTCGTAGCGTTTTTCGTGAATTTTATTAACAGTGAAGGAATAATTACAATTTTGTCAAAGTAAGAGAATATTTTAATCATGTTAGGAAGTACATCTGATAATTTTTGAAGTCAAATCCGCCGTAAATAATAATAAGGTCGTTATGACAGTTTGCCATTTCATTAACAACATATTAATTAAGAATATGAACTGGACTCCAATCGAATAAGTTAAAAATGGCATGTTTTGAGGGTGCTTTAACAAAATGGTATAATTTTTCACTAATTTTTGGATTAATAAAAATAAATAATATATTATACAAGAATATCTACCCAGAGTTTAGTTCATGTCGAGCCTAATTGAACATATAATCTTCAGACAAATTTGTAGAATGATTGATCGATAACTATTTGAGTTCCCGCAAATTGAAAAAACTTATTTCGAGAAAAATGCGTTTGAAATCAAAGTTACCAAAAACGAGAAATTCGAAGCAGTAATAAACAATATAAACTGTTAAACGGTTAAACAGCTAATCACAATACAGCATTACTTCTTCGTGATGACTTAAAAAAATTACTAAATGTACTTCATAACATGAATAATATATATATATTCTCTAAGTTTGATTTTTTTTTAAATTTATTCCTTCACTGTGGTGCTCATAACATCGGGCCGAGTCGGAATTTAATTATAAAACTTAAAGGACATTTTCTTGAATAGTTTTACAAACGATTTATGGAATAAAAATTCGATTTTTCGAACCGTCTAAGCTAGGTTCCCCTTAAATAATTCAACTCCAAATGTATTTGGACCCTGTCCTGTCATCTTATCATTGAGAAAATATGCGTTTTTTTCTTCCACATGTTGATAGATACGTTTTCAACAAAATTAGCAACAGTAATTTTCTCACACCTAGTGATATTATTAATCAATTTATTTAATTTATTAAGCTGGGACCCAAATCCATTCCAACGATTAAACATATGGGCTGTAACAATAGGAATGTGTTTTAACTATACATCGCATATGGGATGTTCAGCAAGCAGCTTACAGCGATATATGTCATTGCGCACCGAAAAAGATGCCAAAATGTAAGTCTATTTTCCAACTATAACATTGTTTAATTACAATTAATTATGTGGAGTTAATATATAATATTTCAGAAGTATAGCAATTGGAATTGTTGGATTCATAATTGTATCACTGATTGGAGGTGTAACAGGATTGAGTATGTATGCTTTCTATCAAGGATGCGATCCTGTTCAAAATAATGTACATAATTGCTAACCACATTTAAAAAATTGTGCTAATTTTAATTTCTTGTAGGTTGTTAAAGGATATAGTCAATTAACTGCTTATTTCGTACTGGATACTTTAAAAAACATTGCAGGACTTTCAGGACTCTTTAGTGCAGGAATTTTGAATGCAGGACTCAGGTAATTTAAAGCGTATAGGAGTATTTATATAGGTGGTAGGAATGCGTGTTAACTTTGAACACTCGAGTACATAACGGTTGGTATTTCTATTATTATTCTATTCTATCTATCTTAGTTATTCAAAATCGGCACAAATACACATGTTAAAAAAAGTTAAACTTCGAATAAGGGAAAAAACTGTTCATAAACAATTTGAAGAACATTATCATAATGTATATTGTATTAATCTCATTCAATTAGGTTTGTATACTCAAACAAATAAAAATATTTCTTTTTATAACATTATTAAAATAGTATCTTTAATTACGTGGTTTTTTGTTGTTGAAATTTTAATATTTAACAAGCACGTTTAACAAAAAAGGCCATTTTGTGCTACTCAAAATATTGTTTTATTTACAAATATCGCATAAAACACGGTTTACTTATTTTATTGATGATATAAAATCACAGACTAAACAAAAAGAAAAATACATTTTAATATGGTGGATCATAAATAAGCATTAAGTAATGTGCTGAAATAACCGATTTTAACCGTTGCACATGTTTTAATTTTAAACGGTTCTTATAGTTTTTATTTATGCAAAGTTTTTTGTTGCAACTGATCTCCTCGGTAGTGTTTTCTATTCGCCGGAGTATTTTATTTTGTATTTTATTACATTATTACATTTAATACTTTTGGATTACTACTTGCTATGTTGCCCGGTCTTATAGAACTATAAAACTGAATGTTCAGTCCAAAAAATCTAAATATGGTCTTTTTATTTTACTACATATTACTGTTTGCTTGCGTCTTTTTTTACTTACCTTGAATAAATTACGTCATTATCAGTTAAATTTAGATATTCATATGTTTCATTATTACTTTTGTCAGATTCTTCTTAAGCACTAGAGTCAGAATAGTATATTCTACAACAAGTAGTGAAATGGTAAATATTCCACGCGAGCTAAAAGTTTGTAGTCCTAGCCGAAGGCAAGGGCTACGGTTTGCGAGTGTGGGATATGCCATTGCGTTACACGTTAGACTATACTTTCTATAAGATTTTGGAAATATACAGAAAATACAAATATAAAACTGGTTTAAACGTTAAACTCAAAAAAATCAAATTAAAACAAACAGACGTAACCGTAGTAACTGAATCAAGATACTTCATATATCGTGCTAATATGCGGCTCTGATTCGTCGAAAATATTCCACACGCAGCGTATGGAATGTTAGTGACTCCATAGCAATGTTTAGTTGTGGAATTCCTAGTTTCCAAAACAGTGTTATAGAAATATCTTTATCATAAGTATCTATCTCTTCATTTCACCCTGGCTGACTTAGTTTTTTATGATTTTGATGTTCTTCATCTAAATTTTCATAATGAATTGGGTATTATTTATTTTCATTTGTTTCTTAGCTGATAATGATAGATGATATACTTATGCCATTTACTGCTTTCATAATCATTTAAGAGAAAAATATTCCGAATAAAAGTTTGAAGAGATTCTAATCCGCATCTGATTCGTTGTACAAAATTCATATTACTTAATAGAGGGTAAAAAGACGTTAAAAAATATCAAATATTTAGTTTTTATTATGAGTTACCATGGAAATATTACAGTCCGGTATCTATCAAATATGCGGAGAAATTTTTAGGAAATATTTCGGTATTGTTTGACGAACAATGGAGATGTATTTGAGCATATACAGGGCTGTTATTTTCAAAGGTAACCAGCAAATATTTCGCTTATTTATCAACTACGCAATTTATTTCACATAACATAATTTATACAACAACATATATGATAATTTATGCTGACCAGATTCTTTTTATAGAAATAGAGTATGAAGTTCCTTGACCGAAACATTAAACCAGTACTTATTTTATTTTAGTAACTTTAACTAAATATCAATAGTTGAAAATAAAATATCGGGTAACAAAACA
The DNA here is from genome assembly GCA_963942605.1 of Poecilus cupreus. NCBI lineage: Eukaryota > Metazoa > Arthropoda > Insecta > Coleoptera > Carabidae > Poecilus > Poecilus cupreus. The sequence continues at coordinate 28,933,258 of OZ012713.1, forward strand.
TTTCCCGAAAATACAACCCACGAAAATATATTTTTGAATGTAAAAATGTTGAAAATTACAATTAGAGAGTGTACATTTATTGAAAATGCAAATGTTGAATGATGGAAATGTTACAAATGTCGTAAGTTACAAATCTCGAAAATACATTTGTCGAATAGTTAGGATGTTACATATCTCTAAAATACATTTCTCAAGTATAGAAATGTCGAAAATTAAATATAAAGTTTGTACTTTTATCGAAAATACAAATGTAGAATGTTTTAGATGTTACAAATGTCGAATGTTATGTTAATGTAAATTATCAGTAGGTAAGCTCGCTTCGCTCTCACTTTTAATAAACAAACCCTAAGCCTATACAACTCACGCTCGACAAACTCGAATTACAGCACTTTTAATGAAAATTTTCAGTAGGTATTATTCGACATTTGTATATTTTAGATATGTACTTTCGAAATTTGTAGTTATCCAGCGTTTCGACAAATGTAATTTCGAGATTTGTAACATTCGACATTTGTAACATATAACATATGAAAGAGTATTTTGTGAGTTTTTTTATAAAAAGTTAAAGTGAAGAGGGTATTATTTAGAAAATAGTACGTCTGGTCAGCCTAAGCTAATTGATAGCGGATGTATGTGCATTCATGATATCATTTCCGGTTTACTAGTAATTAATATCAACTTTGAAATTTAAAATAGAACATATTCTATTTTTTTACAAATTTTAAAAGTAAGTACGTTAAATTCAGCATGTAAAATAATTCATATGTTATATTTAAAAAAAAATAAAACAGCGTGCATATTAATTATCCTTAAATGGAAAAACAATATTAAGCCATGGCTTTTGCTTGAAATAATAAAATATTTAGTAATACGGGGCGCGGATGTGGGTGGATTGGAGTTGGATATCTTCAGGGCGTCTCGTATTAATTAAGCCTGACTAGAGAGAGATAACATCATGTTTATTAACGATGACAATTGTCATTAACAAATAAAAAATGTTACAGCAAATACCAAATAAACAATGGTGACAATATAAACAGCAATGTAATAATGACGTTGACTAATGACGTCAGAGTGTTGACGTCAGCTGGTGACGTCGGCTGGTGACGTCGACTGATGACGTCAGAGTGCCGGCGGATGGCGGCGTGGACTCGACGATGGCGGCTTGCTACGGTCGAGCAGCAACTGAGGAAGGCGGCGGCGTGCGGCTTGAGACGTCGGCGTGGGACGTGGAGAACCTTCTCTCAGTGGATGTCTTCAGAGAAACTGGGACTTCGCTACCAGTTGGTGGAGACAGAATCGTACCTGATTCTGTGGCGGCGAGAAGGTGATGACGTCGACTGGGGACGTGGAGGACCTTCTCTCGTCGAAGATGTCTTCCACGGTGTAACCGGGACTTAGCCAGCGGTTGAAGATGTCTTCGGTTTCTTTAAAGGTGCAATCGGGACTTAGCCAGCGATTGTTGAAGAGGTGCAACTGGGACTTAGCCAGCAGTTGTTGAAGATGACTTCGTAAAGATGCAATCGGGACTTAGCCAGCGATTGTTGTAGAGGTGCAACTGGGACTTAGCCAGCAGTTGTTGAAGATGTCTTCGTAAAGGTGCAATCGGGACTTAGCCAGCGATTGTGATGAGTGAGAGTCTGGAGCGACTCTGCCTGTAGCAGCAAATTCGTCTCCTTTTATACAGTGTGTGGACAGTGTATCGTTGTCATGGTTACTGCATACGTAAGCAATTTTTGATTGGTTCAAAAAAAAAAACGAATGAAACAATTTTTTTACAACAAATTGCTTAGCATTTCTTTGGCAGTTTCTGATTTTCACATTAGTTCGTGCAGCGGCGGTAGATGGCAGGACGGGTATGTGCAACAGCGATTGACAGATGTAGGGTGAAGTTTGTTCATTAAGATGGCTTCCGGTAACAATTGTTTACCTAAAACAATGGTAACACAGTAAATGTCATCTGTCAACAATCAGTTCTATTTGTTATTACCTTTTTTCAGCAAGTTTCAGTGTAGTACTTTATAAAATTCTTACCAATTTGAGCATATTTTAAACCCAGAATGGATAAGCGACACTATCTGCCTCCGAAGCCAAATCTTCGGTTGCCATTTTTTACATTTGAACTATACAATTTTTCTTATATTTACATTGTTTTATACGGCCAAAAAGTAAATAATGTAATATGTAAGTAACATGGAGGTTTATTGTTCAGTGGAAATTTTCCCATTATTATATACTGGGTTGTATTTATGTAAATATCTTTTGAATATCCAATGGTTTATATCTTTCTGTTTCCAGGGTGTTCTCCAGTAGATTTAGTGCTCTGTGAACTGTGATACAAATCCAAGCAATACATTGTGTCCTCAATATATATTGCATATATTTTTCACTGGAAAATTGCGCTTCTTCTCTTATTTTATGTCCCGCCTTTTTCTGTGAGGGAGGTATAGGAATCATGCAAAAAAATCGGTAGTGAGTTTTCAGTAGATGAGCACGTTTTAGAGTCCCTAAAATACGATGTTTTTTATTCTTCGATTTATTTATTTTGTCGTCCTATTTTATAATTAGATAAGTTGGCCTAGGTATATAAAATCTTCAGTAATAATATAACAAGAGGGTGAGAATAAATTGAAAATAATTTGACAGATCTTTCGAAAACTTGTTGCCAGGCAATAGCCACGAAAGCCCGTAGGGCCTGAGTGGCTATTGCCAAATGGCGACAAGTTTGAGAGAGATACTGGAGAATTATTTTCTAATTTATCGAACTCTCGAGTTATATTTAATTAGATTATTTTTTGATTTCATCATCAGGCACGCCACTAAATTTAACTTTTTTGCTCATTTTTACTTGTGTTGATGATAACTATCTGACATTTGACATCTGTCAACAAAAACAAAAAAGCTACAGAGAAAATTGCCGGGAATATTCACAAGAGCATTATTCTCAGTATAATAATGACAGGATTGGTTAAAACGCAGACACGTGACATACAATAAAGCATTTGATTGGTTTAAAGGAATGTCAAAAAATAATCGACGTAATTTATTTCTGTAGCTTGAATATATTTTGGCCATTTGATACGGTCTGTCATTACTTTATATCTTCTTCTTTTAGAGCTAGTATTGCATTCTGTAGATCTTAACTTGATTTGGCAAATAAGACGATATCATCAGCGAGGCGTAGATTTTTTTAGAATTTACTATCTAATCTGATTCCTCTGACTTTGTCCTTTATTGATCGGAAGATAGTTTCCAAGACGCAGTTTCACAGGTTTGGGGATAAAGTATCTCCTTGTTCGACCCCTATTCGATTTTAAAATTTTGACAAAGTTTTCCTGTTTTGAACTTTGTAGTGGTGTTATCGTAATTTTCTTAATAATATTGATATAATGATCGTTTACTCCCTGTTGCTTAAGTGATTGTAACCTAACTTGTAGGGTATTAAAGGAACGGTTCCAAGAGCAGGGAGTTCAGAAACGCAGTTACTAATTATTTTTAATCTTAAACGTTACGATCGGATTTTTTTTAATTCGTGCTACCGCATTATCGAAAAACCGACCGGAAGATAGTCAATCAATTTTTCTGGAAGTCAGTTGAAACCTATTGCATTTGTTATCATTTATATTACAAACAAATTACGTTTGACAATAGATTTTCCTTAATTTTTTATAGAAGCCTGACTTGTGGAGTATCAAATAAAATGTATTAACAGCATTGTAATATAATAATATTGGACGCTCACTAACGTTGAAAATGCGATCCAAGAGAAACAGCTAATGAATACTATACAGGATATCCCATTTTACATTATATCCTTCAATATCTCGAAATGAAAGCATTTTACCGAAAAGTATGCCGAATCACAATCGTCATAGTTTTGAGGGGGAATCGGATTTTGACAAAATGGCCCCAATAGCCCCCCAAGGGGGGCCGGGAAGGGGGTCAACTTAAAATTTTAAATAGGAACCCCTATTTTTTATTGCAGTTTCTGAAAGAGCGTTAAAAAATATGTAGGGTTTATTCGGATACTTTTTTCAATTTCCAACAGGTGGCGCTGTAATCGTAACCTCTCCGTGGTGCACATTGGGTAACGCTAATGCCGACGGCACGTCAAATGGATAACTTTGACCTGTTGGTTATCCATTTGACCCCAAATGTCAAAAAATAAAGAGTTTGAGTCTAGGGGGGCCATTTTGTCAAAATCCGATGTCCCCCCCAAAACCATGACGATTGTGATTCGGCATACTTTTCGGTAAAATGCTTTCATTTCGAGATATTCAAGGATATAATGTAAAATGGGACAGCCTGTATATTTTGTCGTAAAGCGTTTTTATAAAGCAACCACACAACAAACGCATAGCCACCATTGTTTTTACATTTCAACCGCTTAACAAACGCATTTCAACCGTTATACTATAAAATGTTAAACAAAGAAGAGTGAACCACGACATTTGTCTATCTCAGGCTCGTTTTTAGCTTTCTTAAAGGACTACAAGTGCGTGTTTCAGAATTACTATATTCCAGTGATTATCACTAGAAAGCTGAAAAACGCAGTGACGAATCTTCTTTGTCACAAATCTTTACGATTGGACGTTGTTTTATAGAAATTAATGGAAACTTTAATTACGGAGTATTAAATGAATTCTTATGGGGTTTTCTTTTAATTTGAACCTAAATTTGTGGAGCATTAAATGAAATGTTTTAGGAGTAACAAGTTGAGAAACGAAGTGATGAACCGTCTATATCACAAAACATTTCGACCAGCAATTGTTTATGTAGAAATTTCTAGAAACCTTACTTATGAGATGTTAAATAAACTGTTTCAGGGGCAGGAAATTGAGAGGCAGTGCCATGAAAGGGAGGCACGTAGTGACGATTTTTCTTCGCCAAAGTATGATATAAAAAGAAGGAATGTAAAGCCAACCTTTCTTTGCCAAAAGAATGACTAGAACGAAAGAAACGTTTTAATGATTCTATTATTTTTATTTTTTAAATAATGTTATTATTAAAAAGTGAAGTGACATTATTTGAGTCGGGGAGCGAAGCAGACACCCTTTCACTATTCTCGCTTACGGCTTGGACCATATTTTGTAGCGCCCAGTAACGTGAAGCCCCGAGTAGTCTTGTTTTTAAAGATTAAACAATTTTTATTTCAGTAATTTCTTATTTTTAGTTCCTTGTCAGCAGAGGCCAATACGTTAAGTGGAGTAATTTATTATGATTTCATTCAAAAGAAATTCCCAAAATACAGCAGTGACGAAAAAGGAGCAATGATTATGAAATTTATTGTTCTAATTATTGGTGTATACACTGTATTAACTGCTCCAGTAATGGCAAAAGTGAAATATTTATTTCAAGTATGTATTAAGTTTATTTATTAAAATACATTTTAATTAATATTTTTACAGATGATTGTGTCAATAACAGGATCAATAAATGGAGCAAAATTGTCTCTGATTATTCTTGGAACTACTTTTCCAAAAGCTACGACACGTGTAGGAATATAAAATTGATATTTACATGATTTATTAATAAATGGATTTATTTTCAGGGTGCCTTATATGGAGCTATTACCGGAATGATATTTATTTGTTGGATTGCTATTGGTGCAACGTATTATGATGTGGCATCTTTATATCAGTTACCTCTTACAGTAGAACACTGTCCTCAAAGTAACACTACCGATATATTGATAAATTCTACTGTAACCTTAATGAATTATACGTAATTTAACTTAGTATACCAAAGCAAACAAAACATTAAATCTTGTGAATTTTTAGGATCTCCGGAACTAATGAAGAAGAACCATTTATTATGTATAAATTATCGTTTTTATTTTACACGTTCTTCTCTGCAATGTTATCAATCACAGTTGCGTTAATAGTTAGTTGTTTAACTGGGGTGAACGATGTTGAAACAATAGATCCTCGATTACTTATACCTTATGTAAGACCGAAGAAAAATATAAATAAATCTGTTGAAATGCAGAAAATGTTAGGTAAATGATGTATAAAATTAAATAGAAATTAATAAAATAATTGAATAAACTATGGTAATTTTAAAGTGGATAATTAAAAAAAAACTATAATATGAGAGAATATTATTTCTTAGGAGGATAAATAAAACAGACTTGCAGTCAAAATATTTAATAAATCTTCGCCGACGTTTCGTTAGTAACAACTGCCATCGTCAGGGCTCTGAAATTGTAACATACTGACCATAATTATAAAAATTTACAAAAATAATAATTAACTGAAAGGTTAGGTCGAACAAACTATTTTACATGAAGTCAGGTTAAAAATTTCGCTGAGCCAGTCAATCTGTTCCACTGTCTCACAGCAGTACAATAAGAACAAAAAGCGTCTGTAGTTACCGATTGATTGGATTGGCCGGTTTCTGTGACTTAATATCTTTGTTAAAATAATCATAATAACTTTTTTTGTGAAATATAAAGAAAAGAAATTAAGGCGATAATTCGTTTCTAAGTACTTTTTATGCTGCGGTGGTGATCGAAATTGATAGCCATTTTTTGTTCTATCGTTCGACTTTCAACATTATAATAAATTCATGTGCAAAAGATATATAATCTGTCTAATTCATTATGTAGATAATTTTAACTATTAACTAAATAATAATTAACACTTGAATAAATGTCAGTTTCAACAGCACAAAATATGTATCATTGTCATAGTATATTTTATGTTTTCAATGAAAGACAAAGAACTGTTGTCAGTAATATGTGTATATATATATATATATATATATATATATATATATATATATATATATATATATATATATATATATAAGCAATGAGAACCATCAACATACAACTAAAATGAATATGGCGTTCTTTCAATATTGTACTCTTGTAATATTAAATATAATTTTTGCAAGTCATATCTGTGAGAATGCGGAAATTCTTGTTGTTATGCCAACTGCACTTAAGAGTCATATGAATATATTTCAGTCAGTTATTAACACCTTAGCTACTGAACATAGAATAACATTTTATTCAGTTTACAAACTAAATAAAATTCATGAAAATGTGACAGAAAAAAGAATAACAAATAAGTACGAGAACGCTAATACGTAAGTACAAACATAAATACTTATTTCATAGGGGACAATATTTTAATTTTATTTTAGGGTAAAGCTTTTTTCTAATGCTTTAAATCTTGAACCGTTCAATCAACTTGTATTATTTTTACATTACTTCATAGAAACCCAAGAGTCAATTTTATCTGGTAATGACATTGAAGAATTGTTTAGAAGTACAAAAAAGTTTGATTTGTTCATTACTACCAATATGATATCGGAGATTGTTTTTAAACTGTCGCATATCCTAAAAGTGCCTTTGATACAGGTAAAAACAAATAACATAGGTACTGCAGAGATTTAATATAATGGTTGCAAAAATGTATGATGCATTCATTAATATCAATACGGTATAACAAGATAAAAGCAAAGAATAATGTCACTGCAGAGGTCGAATGTAATGTTATTGAATTTTATTAATAGTATTGTTACGTTAAAGAAAAGAAATTGAAACCCGTATGCTTACCTTATTGTTTCGATCAGCGCTGTTTTGCCATACTATAATAAATTTCGAAATACAATTTTTCATAGACCTGATTGAAATTGTTGGGTAAAAATATGGGATAAGGGTATTACGTGTATGTCTGTTATTAACAGTAGTGAAAAAAAAATCCCAAGCTTGTATAGTGATTTGTTTAAACCTGCTTTGAATATAAAAGAAATATTAAAATTAGTACCACATTTACTGTTAGTCATGCTGTATACTCGTAAGTCAACATATACTGCAGACAACTGTTTTATGATTCGTGTTACAAAATTTTTATTGTCAAGTTATTTTGTGTGTTGCCTCGTAAAACTCTGTTATAAATCATTGTAAAAATGTAGAACAAGATGACTTTTATTGTACTAGAAGGTATTTTAAGGGGAAGCTAATGTCGCCATGATTCATTTCGAAACGAAAAAATTTCTTCAATGAGCGAAAATATTTTTTTTGCTTTTTATAGTTATATATATGGACTTTATTGCTATACTAAAAATCCATTAATAAAGTGGTATTTTGCCTTGAATGTACCATTAATGTATATCAAACGAATTTCGAATCATGTTACCATTTTGTTTACTCTATATTCGCAAAATAGTGTTTAAGCTGCATTTCAAATGTCTTTCCTAGAAAGAATTAACTTTTTGATTTATTTTGTGGATTTTCATCTTCACCAAATAGAATTTTTCAGAAGTATAGTAAATTTTAATATTTATATTTTCGTGTTTTTATTAATATTTGTTAGGAAACATTTATAATTTTTTAATTAAATTAACTTCACTCATATTGCTTTGAGCAATTTCCTGAGCTCATTAGTTAATCAGGTTAATTGTTCAGTAAAACATTACTTTTCTAAACTTACTGTGCAATATACTATTTACTCATTGCCATATCGCCCACTCGTTGTCATAAAAGTAATTTTAGAGCACAGAATAAAAGATTCAAGTTGAGTATTTAAGAGACAGCATTAGAATTCATTTAAATATAACTACACAAATTTGGAAACTTCTTACGTTGTATATATACAGTGTGTCCCATTTAAGGTACGAATACATGGGGATCTCGAGAACCATAAGATATACGAGGTTGGTTAAATTAGACGAAAGTTGCCTAATTAGTAGGGTAGTTTGAACATATATTTTTTTTTTCAATTGAATGCATAAGTCACTAGATATTGGCTAAAATGTAAATTTTGCGATTTTCTTTTTTGCTGATAACTTCGTTGTATAACATGTTACGCGTCCGTCGGCGTAAATATTTTGCCTCGACGATCCCGTGTAACTACAGTCGAACCACGGCTATGCTCAGTGAAGTCGGTCGTGAGTCCTTTTTTTTAAGTGTATAAACGGGGCGCCAGTCGGCTAGATAGGCCGTAACTGGTTCAACTACAAGAAGGAGCCGACAAAAATGGGATTCGGTCCAGGAACAAATAAGGTACGAAAAATCAATTGCAATGCAACATTGAGTACTAAACACATGAGTTTATATTGCCGGAAGGTAATGCTACAATAAAATAAATCGTGTTGATGTGTACAAGTGTGATGGTAAGCCAGCCAAAAACTTTAAATAACAATAAAGCTACTAAACTTTCCAATTCTAGGGTCCTTTCAAGGCTCACGCGACCTAGCCTTAGCATGAAGTACAAATATAAATAAAAAGCAGCAGGGGGCCGTGGCCTCCGATAGTGATTAGGATTGCGTCGTGAGGGAACAACCTCGAGATATATGACTAGCGCTGTCAACAATACCGTTCGACGTATACGATGGCCAACGTATCGCGAATCCGTGCGCAATAGTTAATAAACCGCAGATCCTATAGACTACGCGACACACGAGCAACTTGCCACTATCGCAATCACAACTCGTGAATTACTTAAATTAAAACCAAACGGTCCTTGACCGGATTCCAGTGAACAGGTAAAGTAAAGTGTACAGATAATAAACAACTTGATGCATAAGAAAACGAAATATAAAGTATTTTTGGCTTAGCTGTGAAGATGAGGTCCAGGTCGTGGTTGGGGATCACGGTGGTGCGGCAGCGGAATCGACGAGGCCAATGAACAGCACTCAGGCCCCAGCAACAGTAAATCGCACGCAATTTTCCAAGGATGGCGAAGTGATCACGTGACAGGGTGTGGTTGTGTGGTCTGAAGGCGACTTAAACCCTGGAACCACGGACGTGGAGCCGATGAACTGGTGTCGATCGGCTGGTAATACGATTGTTGAAGTTGTAGTGGATTTTCTGATCCGGAATACTTCCGTTATTATAAAATAATATGGGTTGAGGTAAAATAACAAATCCAGTTAGACTGGTCTAGATTCTCCCAAAATAAACTTCTCAACGAGAAAACTAGCACAAAAACTATTTTACTCAACCAAACCACTCAAACCCAAAATCTGAAGTGTTCTAGAAAAAAAACGTGAAGCCAAAAGGACGAAGAAAAACCAGTAAGTACTTGTATCTCGAAGCCCTACTTAACTTAAGCGCAAATAATAATAAAGACGTCGTCTTCGTAGGTTTCCTGGTTACACTTGGATGTAACGTAGGTTGCGGAGCGAAGAAAATTCAGAATTAAATAGTAACTGAATAAGGAAGACGTGGGCAGCACTTGCCTAGTCGCTCAGAAGGTCACTTGAATGAGAAGAATTTATGAATGAAAAATGACAAATGACAGCTGGCGTGAGATGAATGATAGGAAGAAAAATGAGAGTAAATCAGGACAGATGAGAATCAAAACGGTAAGCAATGAGTACGAATGAATTACCAAAACTAAAGTTATGATTTTCAGGTGAATATGAATGAAGAGAAAATGAAATATGTAATGAAATCTAACCTAACCGTAACAGTCCCCCTTCTACTCACATGAGGTGAAATTCCCTAATTTTACCTCACAAAAAAACTAATTGACTAAATATCTAAACTAGAGCGCTAAACTTAACTAAGATGAATCTAAATGTACTAACTAGCGTATATAAATCCGAATATAATCTAAGATGACTAACTGAACTAAAATAACAAGAGACCTAATCGTGGTCCATATCATCAGCTGGTGGTCCTTCTTTCAAATCTTTAATGTGCCAAGTTCCGCATTCTTTACCTTCATCATCAATTAATTTATAAATTAGATCAGATACTTTCTGCCTAATTCTGAAAGGTCCTACATATTTTGGTGCGAGCTTGCTTGCGTAATAATCAGCAGCATTAGACAATTTAAAATTACGACGCCAAACAACATCGCCTTCCTGATACGTAGCCGGGCGGCGGCGAAGATTGTAGTGAGCACTACTGCGCGCGTACGCTTGGTCTAAACGTTTCCTAACCTCAGCGTAAATTTTTCTAAAACCCGCAGAGCGTCGTTCCTCAATATTCGCGCGGTCATATTCAATTTTCCCGTCGTCTTGCATGGCTACATAAGCATATTCGGTACCAGCTAAAATGTGTTCGCGCCCAAAATTGATGTAAAATGGCGTGTAACTTGTGACGTCATGCACGAGAGTGCGAATCGCACAGGTGATCTGAGGCAAGAATTTTCCCCAATTGCGTTGGTTATCGCGAACGTAGGAAGCTAGCATCGTCTTTACCACTCGGTTGACCCGTTCGGTAGGGTTGTTTTGAGCGTGGTACAACGCAGAAAAAAGCAACTTCGATGCATATCGGTCACATAAACTTCTAAATTCTTTGCTCCGAAATTGTACATCGTTATCGCTAACAATGAACTGTGGTACACCAAAAATCAAAAATATTTCGTACTCTACATGTTTCACGATGGCGGATGCTGTAGCTGTCCTCAATGGAAATGTAAACACAAACTTACTATAATAGTCACAAATAACCAAAATAAAACGACTTCCATTACAGGATGCGGGTAGCGGTCCCATCAAATCTAAACTAATTAATTGGAACGGACGATAAACACGGGGTTTCGAACCCATCATGCCAGGTGGAGCTTTTTGTATAGCTTTGTGCTCTATGCACACAACACAGCGCTTAACAAATGACGCTACATCGGCACGCATTTTAGGCCAGAAAAACTTTTGTCCCAAACGACGGTGGGTTTTGGACACGCCAGGAGGACCGGAAGTGGGAGCGTTGTGTGCCTGTTCTAAGAGTTCGCGCCGTTTCTCTTTAGGCACCACTAGCCTCCACTGATCATGCGCCTCACTCAATTCAGGTATAGAACTCTTGACATATTTATACAATTTATTATCAGTAATACACCAGCCTCTATATTTTTTAGGTCATTGGCGGACACGGTCGAGCATGGAAGTGTACCACTTATCGGTCGAATCTGGTTGTGGAGCATCCGCTGCAGCTATATCGGCAACAGGTACGGAACGAGATAAACAATCCGGAACCAAATGTTCCGTCCCTTTCCGATGAACTAAACAAAAATCAAATTGCTGCAAACGAATAGCCCACCGACACAGCTTACCGGTAGCTTGCGAAAAATTCATAAGCCACTGCAACGAGTGATGGTCGGTGATCACTGTAAATCTCACCCCTTCTAAATATGGCCTTAATTTTTCTAGAGCCCACACTACGGCTAAACATTCACGCTCGGTCGTATGGTAGTTGCGTTCTGCCTTTGTCAACGAACGACTGAGATAGCAGATGACCCTTTCTGCACCATCCAGAGTCTGCGTCAGCACGGCACCTAGACCATAGGCGCTGGCGTCGGTCTGTACAACAAAAGGCTGCGTAAAATCTCAGCACGTAAGAATCGGAGTGGAAACTAAGCATTCTTTTAATGCGTTAAATGAGTTCTGACATTCTGCGGTCCATATAAACTTTTGCGACTTCCGAATCAATTTACTAAGAGGCGATACGATCGTCGAAAAATTGGGTACAAAGCGCCGATACCAACTAGCCATACCTAAAAAGCTTCCGACTTCTTTCGCGTTCTTTGGCTCAACAATATTCAGGATTGCCTCCACTTTCTCGGGATCAACACGTAAACCTAAATGATCCACAACATAACCTAAATACTTAATTTGTGGGCGACAAAACTGACTCTTTTCCCTATTTATGGTTAAACCGGCAGCTAATAAACGATCAAATATTTTTCTTAAAATTTCTAGGTGATGCTCGAAGGATTCGGCCACGACAACGATGTCATCTAGATAAACGAATACGTACGGCGCTAGATCACTACCAAGAACCGTATCAATGAGCTTCTGCCACGTCGCGGGTGCATTACTTAAACCGAAGGGCATTCGCACGAATTGAAACAAACCTCTCCCAGGGACAGTAAACGCGGTCTTTTCTCTAGCTGCAGGTGTCAATGGGATTTGCCAATACGCAGATTTTATATCGAGAGAGCTTATGTATTTCGCGCAACGTAACTGATCGAGGATAGTAGATACAAATGGAAGGGGGTACGCATTCTTCTTCGTAACTTTGTTGACTTTCCGAAAGTCAACGCAGAAACGGTAGGATCCATCCTTCTTGGGAATGAGGAGGATAGGAGATGACCACGGACTCGTAGAGGGTTCTACAATACCTTCAGCAAGCATTTCGTCTAGAGCCGCATGAATATGCTTCTGCATCACCGGAGACACCGGGTAATAGCATTGCTTAATAGGCTCCGACGACTCTACCACAATATCATGCTCTATTAAATGCGTACAACCTAAGGAGGGTCCCATCTTATCCCATTGTTCCTCTAAAAACTTGTCCAACTGCGCCTGCTCGCCTAATTTCAAAGAAAAGGGTGGTGATAAACTAGAGACGGCTGACACAGGCTCGCTAGCCGAAAAAGACCATTCGTCGCGCCTTAAATCCGGGACTATCCCCATACTGCGCCAAAAATCTAAACCTAGGATTAAGGAGTGACTCACGGAAGGTACTACTAGAAAATCAACTAACTTGATCTTATCCATTAATCGCACTGGCACTAATACTGAGCATAAACTCTTACATGTCTGTCCGTTCGCAACAACACAGTCCGGCGAATCGTTTGTACTTAAATTTAAATTCAATTTCTTAATAATATCCCACCCCCTAGAACCAATTATTGAGCGTGAAGGGCCTGAATCCAACAAACCTTTGAACTCTATACCTAGCATCGAAACTTTCAGGTAAGGGCGTTCATCAGAACCTAAATGAGAAATAATATAATCTAAAATTACAGATGTATCATGAACTGAATTGACCGAATTATTTGGAGGAGCACACGCGCGGTCAACTACGGTCTCCTGTGCCCGTTTCCCTGACATTTATGACAGTTACGTAACGTAACTCCAACTTCTCCACAACGATAACAACGAACCCGTCGTGGTTCTCTACATTCCCTCATAACATGTCCCATTTGCCTACAATTCCAACAAAGTACGGCACTACTTGTTGTTCTAGAAATGGGCGTGTGTGATGTCACATCAGCAACAGCAAGACGAGAACTCATTCGCGGTCTCTGATATGCCAAATCGGTCTCGAGAGATTGGCTGACAGCTGGTGGTGGTCTTAGATTTCGCGTGCGTATGTGGATTGACTCTAATTGACTGCATAGGGTGTCTAATTCTGAAATGGAACTAACTTCACGCAAACCAAGTCCGACTTGCAAATAAGGTAAAAGATTGCGTCTAATATGAGTAATGCGTTCTGATTCTGAAGGATATTTATGTAATCGTCGAAATAAAGAATCCATAGTAGCAGTAAATATCGAAACTTTTTCTTCACAACCTTGCGTCCTGTTTCTAATTTCGTCCCATAGTGTAAATTCATAATAAGCTGGCAAAAAAGTTTCGCGTAAAGCCTGAACGAGCGCGTCCCAATCGTGGATATGTTCGCGTTTTGCCCGAAACCAGGTGAGAGCTTTTCCCGTAAATAATTCTACCGCCGACTGAAATAACTGTTCTTTACTTACAGCACTAGCGTCACGTAATTCTTCAATGGTTTCTAAGAAATTATTGAGGTTAGATTCTCCGTCATATTTATACTTTGCGTCCCATTTATGAATCGGATAATGTGGAGTACGAGCTGAATCACGGCGAAATACATGTGGATCTATTGCTACGGTTAACTGTTCGAGAGCTTGGGTCAGTCGTGTGCACTCTGGTGGCGATAAAATTTGATTTGTCTTAGGCGTACTCGCTGAAGCTATAGGGCCTGAGTCTAACACGGTATCTTGTTCGGTATCTGATTCAAGTAAAGATTGTTCGTGCTCAGCAACAAGAATAGCAGACGCTTGCGCGGAAAATTTTCTTTTTGATTCAATTAAATACGTTTCACAACGCTGCACTAATTGACTAATAACAGTTTTCTGCTCTACATTAGCATCTTTAATGCGTTTTAATCTCAACAAAACATGGGTTAGACGTGTACTAAGTCTGATATAATCATTTCGATAATTATCATTATTAAAGTTATTTAAAAGTTTCTCTAATTCAGTTAACTTTACCTCTCCTATTTTAATTTCTGATGCTGGGTCTAAAGGCATAACACCAATATCTACTGGGGCACCACTATATTCGTCACGTAAACAAGCACGAAGTTTGGTTCGCTACTCCGCAGCTGAACCGTCATGGGTGACACCACGTATTAAAAGTTCATATGACAATTCATCCGTCAACAAACGGTTAAAATCCATCTTAGTCTCCATTATAGTCTAACTAAACAACAACTAATAATAACTAACTTAACGTTTGTGAAGTAATATGATATGATGAGTGAACCAGAATGATTTGACAGAGAAGAAGATTAAGAAAAGAAAATGATGCTATGAATTGCGCAAGATGATTCTAATCACATCAACACTCAAACAAAACAAAACTCTAAATGTTGCAATTGATGTACTAAATTAATGAAACTACGCCACATAAGTTGGGTACCAATTTACTACGCGAGGGAGCCCCACGTTTAGGGTGCCAATTTTTGTTACGCGTCCGTCGGCGTAAATATTTTGCCTCGACGATCCCGTGTAACTACAGTCGAACCACGGCTATGCTCAGTGAAGTCGGTCGTGAGTCCTTTTTTTTAAGTGTATAAACGGGGCGCCAGTCGGCTAGATAGGCCGTAACTGGTTCAACTACAAGAAGGAGCCGACAAAAATGGGATTCGGTCCAGGAACAAATAAGGTACGAAAAATCAATTGCAATGCAACATTGAGTACTAAACACATGAGTTTATATTGCCGGAAGGTAATGCTACAATAAAATAAATCGTGTTGATGTGTACAAGTGTGATGGTAAGCCAGCCAAAAACTTTAAATAACAATAAAGCTACTAAACTTTCCAATTCTAGGGTCCTTTCAAGGCTCACGCGACCTAGCCTTAGCATGAAGTACAAATATAAATAAAAAGCAGCAGGGGGCCGTGGCCTCCGATAGTGATTAGGATTGCGTCGTGAGGGAACAACCTCGAGATATATGACTAGCGCTGTCAACAATACCGTTCGACGTATACGATGGCCAACGTATCGCGAATCCGTGCGCAATAGTTAATAAACCGCAGATCCTATAGACTACGCGACACACGAGCAACTTGCCACTATCGCAATCACAACTCGTGAATTACTTAAATTAAAACCAAACGGTCCTTGACCGGATTCCAGTGAACAGGTAAAGTAAAGTGTACAGATAATAAACAACTTGATGCATAAGAAAACGAAATATAAAGTATTTTTGGCTTAGCTGTGAAGATGAGGTCCAGGTCGTGGTTGGGGATCACGGTGGTGCGGCAGCGGAATCGACGAGGCCAATGAACAGCACTCAGGCCCCAGCAACAGTAAATCGCACGCAATTTTCCAAGGATGGCGAAGTGATCACGTGACAGGGTGTGGTTGTGTGGTCTGAAGGCGACTTAAACCCTGGAACCACGGACGTGGAGCCGATGAACTGGTGTCGATCGGCTGGTAATACGATTGTTGAAGTTGTAGTGGATTTTCTGATCCGGAATACTTCCGTTATTATAAAATAATATGGGTTGAGGTAAAATAACAAATCCAGTTAGACTGGTCTAGATTCTCCCAAAATAAACTTCTCAACGAGAAAACTAGCACAAAAACTATTTTACTCAACCAAACCACTCAAACCCAAAATCTGAAGTGTTCTAGAAAAAAAACGTGAAGCCAAAAGGACGAAGAAAAACCAGTAAGTACTTGTATCTCGAAGCCCTACTTAACTTAAGCGCAAATAATAATAAAGACGTCGTCTTCGTAGGTTTCCTGGTTACACTTGGATGTAACGTAGGTTGCGGAGCGAAGAAAATTCAGAATTAAATAGTAACTGAATAAGGAAGACGTGGGCAGCACTTGCCTAGTCGCTCAGAAGGTCACTTGAATGAGAAGAATTTATGAATGAAAAATGACAAATGACAGCTGGCGTGAGATGAATGATAGGAAGAAAAATGAGAGTAAATCAGGACAGATGAGAATCAAAACGGTAAGCAATGAGTACGAATGAATTACCAAAACTAAAGTTATGATTTTCAGGTGAATATGAATGAAGAGAAAATGAAATATGTAATGAAATCTAACCTAACCGTAACAGTCCCCCTTCTACTCACATGAGGTGAAATTCCCTAATTTTACCTCACAAAAAAACTAATTGACTAAATATCTAAACTAGAGCGCTAAACTTAACTAAGATGAATCTAAATGTACTAACTAGCGTATATAAATCCGAATATAATCTAAGATGACTAACTGAACTAAAATAACAAGAGACCTAATCGTGGTCCATATCATCAGCTGGTGGTCCTTCTTTCAAATCTTTAATGTGCCAAGTTCCGCATTCTTTACCTTCATCATCAATTAATTTATAAATTAGATCAGATACTTTCTGCCTAATTCTGAAAGGTCCTACATATTTTGGTGCGAGCTTGCTTGCGTAATAATCAGCAGCATTAGACAATTTAAAATTACGACGCCAAACAACATCGCCTTCCTGATACGTAGCCGGGCGGCGGCGAAGATTGTAGTGAGCACTACTGCGCGCGTACGCTTGGTCTAAACGTTTCCTAACCTCAGCGTAAATTTTTCTAAAACCCGCAGAGCGTCGTTCCTCAATATTCGCGCGGTCATATTCAATTTTCCCGTCGTCTTGCATGGCTACATAAGCATATTCGGTACCAGCTAAAATGTGTTCGCGCCCAAAATTGATGTAAAATGGCGTGTAACTTGTGACGTCATGCACGAGAGTGCGAATCGCACAGGTGATCTGAGGCAAGAATTTTCCCCAATTGCGTTGGTTATCGCGAACGTAGGAAGCTAGCATCGTCTTTACCACTCGGTTGACCCGTTCGGTAGGGTTGTTTTGAGCGTGGTACAACGCAGAAAAAAGCAACTTCGATGCATATCGGTCACATAAACTTCTAAATTCTTTGCTCCGAAATTGTACATCGTTATCGCTAACAATGAACTGTGGTACACCAAAAATCAAAAATATTTCGTACTCTACATGTTTCACGATGGCGGATGCTGTAGCTGTCCTCAATGGAAATGTAAACACAAACTTACTATAATAGTCACAAATAACCAAAATAAAACGACTTCCATTACAGGATGCGGGTAGCGGTCCCATCAAATCTAAACTAATTAATTGGAACGGACGATAAACACGGGGTTTCGAACCCATCATGCCAGGTGGAGCTTTTTGTATAGCTTTGTGCTCTATGCACACAACACGACGAGGCCAATGAACAGCACTCAGGCCCCAGCAACAGTAAATCGCACGCAATTTTCCAAGGATGGCGAAGTGATCACGTGACAGGGTGTGGTTGTGTGGTCTGAAGGCGACTTAAACCCTGGAACCACGGACGTGGAGCCGATGAACTGGTGTCGATCGGCTGGTAATACGATTGTTGAAGTTGTAGTGGATTTTCTGATCCGGAATACTTCCGTTATTATAAAATAATATGGGTTGAGGTAAAATAACAAATCCAGTTAGACTGGTCTAGATTCTCCCAAAATAAACTTCTCAACGAGAAAACTAGCACAAAAACTATTTTACTCAACCAAACCACTCAAACCCAAAATCTGAAGTGTTCTAGAAAAAAAACGTGAAGCCAAAAGGACGAAGAAAAACCAGTAAGTACTTGTATCTCGAAGCCCTACTTAACTTAAGCGCAAATAATAATAAAGACGTCGTCTTCGTAGGTTTCCTGGTTACACTTGGATGTAACGTAGGTTGCGGAGCGAAGAAAATTCAGAATTAAATAGTAACTGAATAAGGAAGACGTGGGCAGCACTTGCCTAGTCGCTCAGAAGGTCACTTGAATGAGAAGAATTTATGAATGAAAAATGACAAATGACAGCTGGCGTGAGATGAATGATAGGAAGAAAAATGAGAGTAAATCAGGACAGATGAGAATCAAAACGGTAAGCAATGAGTACGAATGAATTACCAAAACTAAAGTTATGATTTTCAGGTGAATATGAATGAAGAGAAAATGAAATATGTAATGAAATCTAACCTAACCGTAACAAACATAATACGAGATTTTGTTTGCACTTTCTTATGACACTTTGTAATGGTGATTTTGTAGAAGTACTCAAAATTTTTTGACTTCGTAACATTTACGAGTTACTGGTATCAACTTTTATTTTTCATATGGAGGTCATAGTTAATCATGACATTTTTGAATAGAGATTTTTTTTGCTTTACAGCAATATAAACACTAATAAAATATTTTTATAATTAGTAGAAAAATTAACGAAATTTATTATTTATGATAAAATTGAATTGAAAAAAGTGAATCGTAGGCTGCTATGAAAGAAAATAACAATTTCAAACATTTCAAAAATAATTTACGAAAATTTTGCCATAAATATTCTATTAATTGGCTATTTCGATTCAAACATTTCTACGTCTTTCATTTTGTTTTTTCTATAACTTACTAAACATTCTTGGATTAATCTGATTCTTACTGTGGAATTTCGTAGTACATTTTCATTCTACTATTCTCGAATAAAGAGTTTATATTATCAGTAACTCTATAAAAAAATCTAATTGTGTAAATTCTCTTTCTATTGTCCTTCAAATTGAACATTTAATTACCAAAAAAAAAAAACACATATTTTGTATTTGACAAAGTGGCAATGTATCTAAAATATCTGCAATATCATTTTGTTCTAGTGCTATTTAAATTTTCGTTAATTATGATTGGGCAAATTAGTGGAAATCTTAGTATACCACACTATAAAATGAAACTAAATTTAACTCGATGGCGAGATTCTATTATTTATTATTTCATTTTTCCACAGCAGCCTGCGATTCACATTTTTTATTTCAATTTTATTATAAATAACAAATTTCGTAAATTATTTAATACATTGTAAAAAATTATTACTGGTTTATATCGTTGTGAAGCAAAAAAAAAAATCTATTAAAAAATGTCATGGGTTACTATGACCTCCATATGAAAAATAAAAGTTGATAACTCGTAAATGTTTAGATATATAAAAAATTTGAGTACTTCTGCAAATTCACCATTAAAAAGTGTCATAAGAAAGTGCAAACCAAATCTCATATTATGTTATACAACAAAGTTATCAGCAAAAAAAGAAAATCGCAAAATTTAGATTTTAGCCAATATCTAGTGATCTATGCATTTAATTGGAAAAACAAATACATGTTCAAACTACCCTACTAAACAGGCAACTTTCGTCTAATTTAACCAACTTCGTATCTCTTACGGTACTCGAGATCCCAATGCATTCGTACCTTAAATGGGACACACTGTACATCACGGCATCTTATTAGAAAAGTTCGCCAAAAACAATGTCAAAACGAAAGAGCACGTATTCAAGGGGCTGTGTACTGTAAAGGATACACCATCTTGTCTGTGAAAACACTATAATAAACCATCGATTTCGGCCAAACTTGCTTACAATTTTATGAATATAAGTAAAAAGGCTTGGCCTGCAACTATAAGCAGTCGCAAAACTGTTTGTGGACGAGTATTTATTTGTATTATAATAAAGGCTGGCGCCTAGTGCGCAATTCCTATTTTCTTCACTTGTATTGTAATATACTAATATTTTTGTCGTTGAATTCAGCAAAAAAATACTCTATATAATAAGCCAATAAGAAATATGTTTCCATTTAATATTTTAAAAAGTCGGTTTCCATACTTTGAGAACCATATTTGAGAACAGAAATTGTTGCGTAATTTAACCATCTTCGTCTTATAGCTTTCGAAATAGCAATGGTGGCACACTAAATGAGTGTGAAGTGCAATTACCAGACGTCCAGTGATGGCGTGCAAAGATGTTAGTGGAATAGGAACTAAAGAAGTAAAGTTAAAAAGGCACCTTTTTAAAAATACATTATTTGTTAAATCGTGAATGCGGCAGAGGCACATATTTAATTGATTCATTGCTTGCGAGTCGGCAATGTGCAACTTATTCATTATTATAATTTATAGTCTATAAAATTTCAAGCTTGCGTCTAAAGTACCGACCAGCTAGCCTGCAGACTAAAAATATCACGTTTGTGAAGTTAGGATTACTAAAATCAAAACAGCCATTATATAGGGTCGCGCTACTTCATTGTGATGTTTTCTAGATACTTTTAAAGAGGGAATTAGACCCTCTACTTTTCTATTTTATCTTTTTACATATTGTCCTCCTATTTACCTATCGTCTTCTTCATTTATAATGTTATCAGACCATTATATCGAGAACTAAGCAAGATGGCAAAAAATGTTTTAGACAAAATTTGCTAGGTCTTTAGGAGTTCAAATTATGGTGTCCTTAAATTTGTCTTTAAGACCAATTCTCAAGGTGAAATGAAGGTTACATTGAAATTTCCGGTAATTACCCTGGTAGCACTATTCTACATTATTTTTATCAAAAACTTTCGTTTTAGAACACAGCCGGTAAAATTTATAGGACTTATGTGTGTTATATCGTTGTATTCAGAAAAAAATATTGAATCGAATAAGCTCATAAAAAATGTTGGTTGAAATTTATAATAAAAAAGTTGAATCCTATATTTTGAGAACCACTGGTTAATAAAATGTTTTGTTTTGTTGATTTTAATAGTCATATGATTTAGAACACCACCACCACAATCTTCACTTCCCTCAATTCGGCCTTTCTTCATCAGAGGTGTTTTCTTCAGCTGGGGTATTAGACCAGAGCTTCATGAAATCTGCACTTGTAGATGTTCATTTTGTCCATTACCTCTTGCTACGCCGCTTGAAATGTGATTTAGTTCAATTACTTTATCCTTACAATAATTCTTGAAAGTATTCGAGGTAAAAACGGTTCCCTTATCCGCAGTCATTCGCCTAGGATTTCCAAACAATGGTTTTTGGAAATCAAGCTTCGCGATTACTTCTTCTGAGGTTACAGATTTTGATGGATAAATCCACACAAATTTTGTAAACACGTCTATGACAATAAAAATGTGTCTGTACCCCTTTTTTGTTGTTCTAAATGGTCGATATGGTAGGATTGTAGAGGGAGTTCTTCTTTATCGATACTATTCAAAAAAACCTTTTTGTTTTCCTGCATTCTACTGTAGACAACACTGCCTAGGGTTCCCATGAACTTCAGATAGCGCGTCTCTTTGTCTCACTCCTCTGTTTACGGTGAACTTTTCTGTGTCCCCATTTCCCGTTTTAAGAAATATTTTAAAATTTCGCACTGTCGTCTTCTTAGCTTGGCTTCAATTTTTACCTCCCAAATACTCCTGAGTAAGGGAGTTCACTAGAATCCCTTAACAGTTTTCCATAAAAAAACACGGTAAAATTTATTTTTTCAACAATTTATGTAATTTTGAAATTGGAGAATATTTAATTTTATATCTGTATATTAGATAATAAAATGTAAAGAAATTAAATTTCTTAAATGGAAATACTTAAAAAATTTTAATTTTTTTATGAATTATGTGCAAATACATGTCAAAAAATTAAATAAATATAAAAAAGAAAATTAAATTTCTCAAATAAAAATAGAAAATAAACAAATAAGAAGGTACTTTTCTATATCATCAAGTACTATTTTGTACGGTTTAAGAGTTGTATTAGGCAGGAGTTATGTCCTGGGAGCATCGGATTTAAAAAAAAAAAGATATTTTAGAGATGCTGTCTGCTTTCCTCTTTTTATTGAGTTGAATGCCTGTGTAACACCTCTAAAAGAGGGTACATTATAAAAAGGGGCCTTGTCGGGACTGGGAGTCAGCAATAATAAAAACTTCGTTCTATGGACTAACTTACATGATCTTTATTTAAGACCCTTAATAATCAACATACTCTACTATACTGTCCTCTACCATACTGTCTGTCTACTGTGTCTTACATCTTAATATTTACATGTATTACTACAAATTCTACATCAACATAATAACTGCAAACTAAATAATATTATTCAAACAATGTAACCTAATTACTCAATAATTCATAATTCTGTCGACGCTAAGTCAGCAAACATGACATATATTACCAGTTTAAATTTAGACAATTACTTACACATGCATTTTTAATTATTACGCTATCGAGTATTGAACTCTCTATACATGCTGACATTACTTATTACGTTATTAAATTTTGGAATCTCTGTGTGTTGATTTTACACCTGTTGGAAAACTATAAAGAACATTTAAATTTCTATTTTAGCATTGTATTGTATGCTTCTCTATTACTAACTTTAGCATGTGTATTGTTTCCATTGTAGATCTTCCTTTTATATCCGCACTGAAACTGTCCGATTTTAGTTTTCGCTGTTTTCGCTAAGCGCATTTGAACTATCGACTATAGTATTTTGTATGTGTTGTTTAAAAGTGATATTACTCTATATATTGTTTCTACATACCCCTGGAGTCTCGTTTGGCATATTTTCATCTCTTCAGATTTTAGTTATTAGGTTATGTTTTTGTTAAGTTATGTTTGTTGTTCATAGTGTAATGAACGCGGCAACGACAAGTTGAAGCTTGTCGGCTTACGCCGCCGAGTAAATGACGCAACGCCAGTTTGTTCGAACTAGTCCGCTTGCTCCACAATAGAGAATATTCCAGGCACTTCTCGAAGCAAGGAACGTGAAATATAACAGAGCGAATCAGCGGGAGCCGTCAGTTAGTCAGTCAGTTAGTTGACTCAGAGTCATTCAGTTAGTTGATTCAGTCAGTCAGTTAGTTGTCTCAGACTCAGTAAGTCAGTTGACTCAGTGGGCTCAGTTAGTTGATTTAGTTGACTTCGAAGCTACTACTTACGAACATAAATATATCGCTTGGTCTGAACATAAATATATCGTCATAAATAAATATCGCTCGGCTAGTTTATATAAATAATAGTGTTTATTTATAGTAGTGATAAGTTTTAGTGTATAAGTTTTGGCATTCGTTATTTTAGTGTTATATACCTAGTGTTAATTAACTTTTACTTTTTATTAGAATAATTATTGAATATTTGTTATTAATTATTAATTTTTTTTCTTTAAATAAAAACGTTTAAAACCCACGAACGTTACAATAGCTTATTTAAAAATTTTATATCATAATAAAAACGGATTCAAAATTGTTTGTCTTTAATTTATTTATATTTTATTGGTACACTAGACAGAAATTTGGTTCGTAATAACGAATAATGGGGTAAATTGCTCCCTGGTAACGCATCGGACTATGGATCATATGATCCTCGGTTGAAGCTTCACAGTCGACAAATTTTTAAATTTTAATTTCGAAAATTTTCACCACACAAAATAACTCCTGTGGCTTTTCCACCACTACTATCCTTGGAAGCAGGTAACCGCACAAAAATATATCATAATATCGAGATCTAATTGAGCAAAGTGCAACACCCAGATGTGGATACATAGCATGATAAAATATTTATTTATTATGAAGAATAATAATTCCTGGATAATTTTATTTCGATTTTGTGATTATATAACTTTACTTTTCAAAAGTCGAGCGTTAAAAAAAAGAATAGGCAAACTTTGTTCAACTTGCTTGTACTGTGCATTTTGAACCTGTTTTGTGTTCATGTAATTAGTGTTTTTTTTTAATTGTTATTTTATAATTTACATTTAATATTTTCACATGTATATAAGTTGTAATGGTAAGTGTCAGAACAGCTACGGCAGAATTTTTGTCAAAGATATGTTTTGCCTACTATTTAAAAATTTTCGCATATAATACTACTATTTATACGCAGAAGTATTTTGTTTTAGGTATCTCCATCCGTCCCTCTTCCCTGGACAAATGAAGCAATGAATAATCCTAATAATCTTAGTTATGATGTAAGTTTCATTACACCAGAAGAGAGCCATATTCGTTTGCAGCACGATTAAAAAAATTTGTAAGTGGAATCATTAAGCAAATATAAATGTATTCAATATTCGCATACGACATCATAATGTCACTACATATTTTAATATTAGAAAAGAGGAGTATTTATAATGTTACTTGTCAAACGTAACAAATGTATTGATTGATATTACTTATAATAATAATTTTAAAAAATCATTAGCTTACGAAATGTCGATTTTAGTCATAACTTCTGATTAACCCTCCGGCGGTTCGCGGCCGCACTGAGGCATTTAGACCGCACTTTTTAGTTTTTCTGTTATACAAGAAAGTGCGCTAGTTTGTCGGTTCTGCTCTGTCTAGTATTCTTCTAGAGTGATCACATGGGCATGATGTCATCATCGGTGCCATTTAAATCATTCACAACAACTCAGTTTTATTTTTGTTTTTCTTAGAGTCTCGCGTCTCCGGTAAAATTTTTTGGTATTAATTTTTGATTATGTTCTTTAACATGGATGATTTTTTTTATTATATTATAATTAGAAATTATTTTTTAATTATCAAAATAAAATATTAAATCGTATGTGTGACTTTTTGTATAGCTGCTTTATAAACTTTTATTATATAATTATTATTAAAGAAGTATTTATTTAGCATTTGTGGTTTAAATTTATTACACAAAATTAATCAAAATAGAGGGAGAAAATAAAATACCTGTTGTAGTCCAAATGCCGCTTTGCGAGCGCTCAATATTGAAAAACGTGACCGCCGCCGCCGAAGGCGTACAAGTACTAACAAATTGTCCGGCCAGGGCACGATATGGTACGGACTAGTGACGTCCCTACTCCATTGTAACATATAGATAACAATAGATGTAAGAAATGATATTTGCTTAACTTCCACTAGATTCCCCAACATTTACAATTCAATATTTAAAATATTACGTGTGAGAAAACTTTGCACTTCAGATTTTTCTCCGTACTCTTTTTATATCGCCAAAATTGCAGAATTTATTTTGTTCAACTTTTACCAGTACTGCTTCATTGTAGAAGATTTGTACAAATTGCAGTTATTTTTCCGGTTTCCACTCTAGTTGGGTTTTTTCTACTAGCAAACCATACCCAATGCAATATTTAAATACTGTGCTTAAGCATGTGCGTTTGCATGTGAGTGTGAGTGTGCGTGTGTGTGTGTGTGTGTAAACTGATTCCTTTCTTGCAGTTTGATACTTATATGGTACACCTTACATATTTTTCAATACATTTTAATTTCACTTTTATCACATCAGAACACTGCAGCTAAAATAATTCCACAACGTGCAGTACACTACCATACTTACTTTAATGTGCTACACGTCGTACACTGCTAATTAGATTCAGAATATATGCAATCTTTTGGTAGGTATTTTCCCTACGTACTTTCATTACAGCGGCTCGTAGAACCCTACAAACATACAAAATACTAGCAGACAAACATTGAATTCATTTAAGGACATAAATTTTATTTCCAGATTAAAAATTCTTATGTATGGTTATATTATGATTGGGTGTATTTACCAGCTCTGGAAGAAATATCAAGAAAATATTTCCCTCCAGACACACCAACAATAAAAGAAATAGCGCGGAACACAGAAGGATTATTAGTAAATTACATGAGTCAAATGGGCTACGTGCGGCCCACCACACCTAATGTGTTAGAAATAGGCGGACTCCACTGCAAACCTCGGAGTCCTCTTCCAGCTGACTTGGAGCAGTTCGTCTCCGCTTCTGAAGAACACGGAGTTATTTACTTAAGTCTAGGATCAACTGTTACTGACTTGGCGTTATCTCTACATATTAAAACAGCTATTCAGAATGTATTTCAGCAAATGCCTCAAAGAATTCTTTGGAAATTAGATGAAGCTCCGCCACATTTGCCGAGCAATATTAAAATCTCGAAATGGTTTCCACAGCAAAATATTCTAGGTACATTGAGAATTTTACATAATCGCTTTTTTCAGTAATATAACCAATATACAATACTATTTTTTACGTCCACTTTGACTATTGCTTTCAATACCTTATTTTAATGTTGATCTAATAGTGTATTCTGCAGGTCACAATAAAACAAAACTCTTCATAACGCAGGGAGGTATTTTATCTCTACAAGAAGCAGCGTACCACGGCGTGCCGGTTCTAATTTTACCTCTAATATGTGATCAGTTTACAAATGGTCATCTAGTTGAGAGAAAAGGTTACGGGAAAATGATAAAATTAAATAAATTTAATAAAGACGAATTTTACTACAGCATTCAAGAATTAATAAATAATCCCAAGTATTGAATAATATTAAATCTTCATCAATATATAATAGAGTATATACATGATTTTTTTTCAGATATAAGGACTCTGCCAGATTGGTGTCATCTTCTATAAAATATCAACCTATAAGTACCGCGACAAAATTGAAACAGTGGGTGAATTACATTATGCAGCATAGGGATACCGCTCCATTTCAACCACTAACAAAGGAACTTTCTTATGTGCAACTAATGGAACTAGATTTTATTTTAGCAATAGTTGTTATAATTATATTTTTAGTAGCAAGTTTCATTCTAGCCTACCTGTATTTATACAAAATATTTTAAATTAGCATAGTTTATAGGTTTATGTCAAAAACTAAATTATCATGATAGCAATGGGTAATCAAGATAAATGAAAAAAATGAGTGGAGCAAGAAATGAGAATGACAGTGTCAAAAAATGTGTGGCGAACAGCAAACTCACCCGCCACATTATAATTTATTTGTTGTAAATTTTCAGCATTTATTAAATTTTTTTTTGTATTTTCACATTTCTGTTTGATTGATTTATTTTTAATAAATGTGAAGTTTGATTTTGAACTAAAACTCCTATTCAAACTACTTCGTCCTCAATAATGAGTCTCAGTTGATTGCTTTGACATGTTTCTTCAAAACTTTATTAATTTTCATTCAAGAATATTTATTATTTATTAAACCTACAAAAGTTTTCAGTGAAAATGAAATCAGATTGACGCTATTCAAATCAATTTTTCTCTTTATTTAAGAGGAATCTGTTTTTTCACTCTTGAGCGTTCGGATTGGATAAAACGATAGAGAAAGGGGATTGCCCTAAAATGGCAAGAATCAAGAAATATAAAGAATTCTTGATTCAAAAGAAGAAATACATTTGTGACGTGAAAATCGTGCAACGGAATAAGATGAGTTAGCGTTGACGCAATTATCACTATACGCACCCGTATATATTTTGGTGTGCGGCCGCTAGCTTTTAACAGTGGAGAAGGGTGTGGTTATGAATGATAATAAAAATAACTTGAAAAAAGGAGTATAGGGCGCAACGTAATTTTTTTTTACCGGGAAAATTACGAAAACGATATATTTAACTAAAGTAATTGTTACCTACCGTGAAATTTATCGTTGGCTGAAAACGGTAAAAAAAGGTTCTCGTAAAATAATAGTCAACACTTTGAAACGAGATATTTAATGTAAAGCAACAGTTAAATAAATGAACTTTGGCGACGCGAATGAGCTCGTTACCCGATGTACAGGTATACGACCGATTGTTGGTCAACGATGGGCGCAGGGCAAATTACAGCCAGTTGGTTTTCGGGGCACGAACAATCCGTGACAGACAAAGAAAATACAGAAAATATACAAATGAAACAATTATTATTTTTAGCTGACGATTCCAGCACAACAATTACAAAAAAATTATATAAAATGCTGGAAATAACTTATCCAAGTGGCGGCTGGTAACAAGGATGATGGTTGTAGGCAGCAGCAGTTGAACGAAGGGCGTAGTGGACCGCGGTGAATGGCGAACGGCTACACACCAGGTGATAAAAATGTCCAACAAGATGACGTGGGGAAGCAAATAATTTAATCCTCCTCAGAGACGGACTCCTTCCAGACTGGGTCGTCCACACCACGAAACACGTAGGCTTCGCGGGACACCACACAACGAAAACGAGTCACTAATTATTCCGGCGCTAATAATCCGCGTCAAGCGAAACCATCCTGGGTTACAGAATAGCCCCCGGAAAACTTATTTACGACCACGTGAGTAGTAAAATCAAAAATAAATATATGCCGCGACGGACAACTGTTTTGTACTTTGCGACTGCCGAACGAATGAAAAAAAAAAAAAAAATTTAATTAACCAAAATCCCTCCCAGAATCTATCGGCGGAAGAAAAGACGAAACAACATGACGAGAGACAAGGAAATACGTTTTTGAAGTGACATAGGGGCAATTAGGATTAGGAAATTCCTAAAAATAAGTAAACAAGTAATGCAAAATCAACCATGTATTTAATACGGAAATAAATATCCTTAGTTTGAATTTTAATTTATTTTAAATATTATTGCGAAAAATCAAACAACTAAAAAGATGCGCAGTGTGAACCTAGCTTTACTAAGCGATTCGCGCTACCTGCAAGCTAACGACAAAACAATAAACTATTTTTAATTAACAAACGTCAACAGATTGAACATCTACTAGGATCAAGAAAACTAAATTTAGAAAACAAAATGTTGACATTGAATCAATGAATTCAAACGATGAAGGTAGCAAGGTAAGTACATCTCTAATTTTTAAATAAAATAATAAAGCTAAATTATAACAAATTTTGATTTTAGTTTCAGGTTATTGGAAGGAAATATTAGGAAGTAGGACAAATAGAACAAAGGATTAAATTGGAACGTGACAGATCCCCTCCATTTCCTTGAGGAAAAACTCCCCAGTTTTTCCTCATGAGTGAGAAAGAAAGAAAAGAAGAACAACAACCGAATAAAAGAAAGTACAAAAGAAATAATAGAAGAAATGAGTTCCTGAATCATGTTAGGCGGGAATTGCGGTACGTGCGTCGTCAGTGGGGTGCAGTTTAAGATCTTTGACATGCCAAGTGCCTTGTAGGTTACCAGCGTCATCGCTGAGTTCATAAGTAGTACGAGACAGCTTCTTTTTCACTTGAAATGGTCCTACGTACTTTGGCGCTAATTTCGCAGTGAAATGTTTGGCGGCATTAGACAGCACGTAATTCTTAAGCCACACAAGTTGACCTACATCGTACTCTTCCGGTCGACGTCGCAGATCGTAAGTAGTCTTGTTACGCTCGTATGCTATACTTAAACGTTTCCGGATATCATCAAATAACTTTTTAAACCCTTCCGGTCTTTGCCGCAGGTTTTCGCGATCGAACTCAACTACGTCATTCGGATCTAAGGTCTTTGCCGTATACTGATCTCCGCTGAGAATATGCTCGCGTCCAAAATTAGGGAAAAACGGAGTACAAGCGGTAACATCGTGACGCAAAGTACGAATAGCACATGTGACAGACGGAAGGAACTGATCCCACACACGATGATTTTGCTTGACGTAAGACGACAACATAGTTTTAATAACGCGATTCACACGTTCTGTTGTATTGTTTTGCGGATGATACAAGGCATTGTATTTAATCTGTACTTGATATTTATTACACAAATTACAGAACTCAGAAGACTTAAACTGAACTCCATTATCGCATATGAGGAATTGTGGAACACCATACATAAGAAAAATATTCTCCTCAATGTGACGGACAACATTCTTTGCTGTAGCGACCCGCAGCGAAAAGGTAACAACAAATTTACTAAAATAATCGGTAACAACAAGAATAAAGCGATTACCACGGGAAGAAGGGGGTAAAGGGCCAATAATATCGGTACTAACTAGCTGAAAGGGGCGATACACGGTGGGTCGACTACCCATCAAGCCTGCGGACTTCTTCTGCACAGGTTTTTGTTCAAGACAGACGCGACATTTACGGACAAAAGCAGCGACATCGTAACGCATTTTCGGCCAATAGTACTGCTGGGCTAAACGATGATATGTTTTACTCACGCCGGGGTGACCTGATGTTGGTGAGTCATGTGTCATACGTAACACTTTGTCACGTGAATCACGCGGCACGACTTTCTTCCAGCAATGACTCTCATCACCAAGTCCTGGGGTGCTCGATTTCACGTACTTATATAAGTCTCCTCCTTTGAGACACCACTGAGAATATTTTCGAGGCTTTTCCCGGACTTTCTCGATCAATGCTCGATACCACTTATCATTAACGGTAGTTTCTTCAGTTGGCGTGACAGCATCATTGACGACTACAGCGCGAGAAAGACAATCAGGTACTAAATGTTCTTTGCCTTTACGGTGTATGATCTTAAAATTGTGCTGTTGCAGCTTGACCGCCCAACGACATAAACGACCTGAGGGATCTTTTAGATTGTTCAGCCACACCAGCGAGTGATGATCGGTGATTACGACGAATTCAGTGCCTTCAAGGTAAGGTCGAAGTTTGTCAAGCGCCCAGACGACCGCAAGACACTCACGTTCAGTTGTCCTACCGTGTTTGGTATTAAATTAAAGGCCTGGCGGAGGAGATTTGAACTCAAGTATCAAAAAGTTGTTTTGGACGATTGTCAATTGTTTTTTATAAATATTATTTAAATCCTACTGTGTTTGGTATCAAATTAAAGGCCTCGCGGGGGAGATTTGAACTCAAGTGTCAAAAAGTTGTTTTGGACGATTGTCAATTGTTTTTTATAAATATTATTTAAATCCTATTGTGTTTGGTATCAAATTAAGCCTTCTTCGTCAATGTACTGACATGGAAGCGAGGAACGTAGTGACGAGCTTGCTTCGCCGTTGAACTGACTTGAAAGCGAGGAACGAAGTAACGAGCTTTCTTTGTCAATGTACTGACATGGAAGCGAGGAACGTAGTGACGAGCTTGCTTCGCCGTTGCACTGACTTGAAAGTGAGGAACGAAGTGACGAGCTATCTTCGTCATGGAAACGAGGAACGTAGTGACGAGCTTGCTTCGCCAATTATTTAGTATAAATTGTTAGTTATTTAAGGTTACTCAATTTATTTTTCTACATTTTCAGTTGTAATCTTCTTCAGTAACGCGGAGCCTAGGGGACAGACCTGCGAAGCAGGTCGGACCGCTAGTCCAATATACTAATCAGGCTGAGTATTTCTCTATAGTTTAGCCAATCTAGCAACCAGTTCGCTCTCGCTACAGCTTAAACGGCGCGTTCGATTGTTGTGAAGCTTATTTAGGGATTTAAAGATTTTTCTGGAGCAGTGCCTTTTGTATGTTTCAGATTTCTCTTACGCATGATGTGCGAGATATTAAAGAAATAAGGCAAATTTTTTTAGAGCAAGTGTGCGACTGCGTAGCGTTTGTTGAATCACCGTTGCTATTACTGCGAAAATTTTGTTGATTCTTGTTGTATCTTTTCAAAGATTTGTGTTCAATTTGACATTTGACAGATTTGTTTCGAAAATTAAGTATAAATTACATATATTCTAGACAACTAGAAGATGTTTTGTAAATTTATCTGTGTTTAGAATTAATGAGAACCATGTGTACTATTTTGTAAATATTTTTTAAGTCAATTAAAATATTTAAATCATATCTGTCACTTTTCATAAATTTGTGTGCAACGTGTCACTTTTGACAGATCTATTTGAAATTATTTATTTTAATTGTAGTCAAGTTAGACAAGTTTGTTAATTTACTTGTGTTTAGAATAAATAAGGAAACATGTTTACCATTTTGTAATTTTTTCAAATGTGAATTTCTTTTTCATACATTTTTCAAATTCAGAATAAATATGACAGATGTCTATGTTCGTTAACCTCGATTCTTTTAAGAATTTTAGGCGGTAAAATTTAAATAAGTTAATTACTTATCTAATATAAAAAGATTGTTTTAAATATTTATAATCAATTTCAGAATTTTTTTTTTATCATCAGTTGTTTTTTATTTCTAATCCTGCCGTGTTTGGTACTTAATAAAAAGTTAGAGATTTAAAATAAATTGTCATAAAGTTATTTTGGACGATTGTCAATTGTTTTTTATAAATATTATTTAAATCCTACCGTGTTTGGTATCAAATTAAAAGTCTCGCGGAGGAGATTTGAAATCAAGTGTCAAAAATTTGTTTTGGACGATTGTCAATTTTTTTTTATAAATATTATTTAAATCCTACCGTGCTTGGTATCAAATTAAAGGCCTCGCGGAGGAGATTTGAACTCAAGTGTCAAAAAGTTGTTTTGGAAGATTGTCAATTGTTTTTTATAAATATTATATAAATCCTACTGCGTTTGGTATTAAATTAAAGGCCTCGCGGGGGAGATTTGAACTCAAGTGTCGAAAAGTTGTTTTGGACGATTGTCAATTGTTTTTTAAAAATATTATTTAAATCCTACCGTGTTTGGTATCAAATTAAAGGTCTCGCGGAGGAGATTTGAACTCAAGTGTCAAAAAGTTGTTTTGGACGATTGTCAATTGTTTTTTATAAATATTATTTAAGTCCTACCGTGTTTGGTATTAAATTAAAGGCCTCGCGGAGGAGATTTGAACTCAAGTACCAAAAGTTGTTTTGGACGATTGTCAATTGTTTTTTATAAATATTATTTAAATCCTACTGTGTTTGGTATCAAATTAAAGGCCTCGCGGGGGAGATTTGAAATCAAGTGTCATAAAGTTGTTTTGGACGATTGTCAATTGTTTTTTATAAATATTATTTAAATCCTACCGTGTTTGGTATTAAATTAAAGGCCTCGCGGAGGAGATTTGAACTCAAGTATCAAAAAGTTGTTTTGGACGATTGTCAATTGTTTTTTATAAATATTATTTAAATCCTACTGTGTTTTGTATCAAATTAAAGGCCTCGCAAGGGAGATTTGAACTCAAGTGTCAAAAAGTTGGTTTGGACGATTGTCAATTATTTTTTATAAATATTATTTAAATCCTACCGTGTTTGGTATTAAATTAAAGGCCTGGCGGAGGAGATTTGAACTCAAGTATCAAAAAGTTGTTTTGGACGATTGTCAATTGTTTTTTATAAATATTATTTAAATCCTACTGTGTTTGGTATCAAATTAAAGGCCTCGCGGGGGAGATTTGAACTCAAGTGTCAAAAAGTTGTTTTGGACGATTGTCAATTGTTTTTTATAAATATTATTTAAATCCTATTGTGTTTGGTATCAAATTAAGCCTTCTTCGTCAATGTACTGACATGGAAGCGAGGAACGTAGTGACGAGCTTGCTTCGCCGTTGAACTGACTTGAAAGCGAGGAACGAAGTAACGAGCTTTCTTTGTCAATGTACTGACATGGAAGCGAGGAACGTAGTGACGAGCTTGCTTCGCCGTTGCACTGACTTGAAAGTGAGGAACGAAGTGACGAGCTATCTTCGTCATGGAAACGAGGAACGTAGTGACGAGCTTGCTTCGCCAATTATTTAGTATAAATTGTTAGTTATTTAAGGTTACTCAATTTATTTTTCTACATTTTCAGTTGTAATCTTCTTCAGTAACGCGGAGCCTAGGGGACAGACCTGCGAAGCAGGTCGGACCGCTAGTCCAATATACTAATCAGGCTGAGTATTTCTCTATAGTTTAGCCAATCTAGCAACCAGTTCGCTCTCGCTACAGCTTAAACGGCGCGTTCGATTGTTGTGAAACTTATTTGGGGATTTAAAGATTTTTCTGGAGCAGTGTCTTTTGTATGTTTCAGATTTTTCTTACGCATGATGTGCGAGATATTAAAGAAATAAGGCAAATTTTTTTAGAGCAAGTGTGCGACTGCGTAGCGTTTGTTGAATCACCGTTGCTATTACTGCGAAAATTTTGTTGATTCTAGTGGTATCTTTTAAAAAATTTGTGTTCAATTTGACATTTGACAGATCTGTTTCAAAAATTAAGTATAAATTACATATATTGTAGACAACTAGAAGATGTTTTGTAAATTTATCTGTGTTTAGAATTAATGAGCAAACATGTGTACTATTTTGTAAATATTTTTTAAGTCAATTAAAATATTTAAATCATAGCTGTCACTTTTCATAAATTTGTGTGCAACGTGTCACTTTTGACAGATCTATTTGGAATTAATTATTTTAATTGTAGTCAAGTTAGACAAGTTTGTTAATTTACTTGTGTTTAGAATAAATGAGGAAACATGTTTACCATTTTGTAATTTTTTCCATTGTGAATTTCTTTTTCATACATTTTTAAAATTCAGAATAAATATGACAGATGTCTTTGTTCGTTAACTTCGATTCTTTTAAGAATTTTAGGCGGTAAAATTCGAATGTTAATTTTTTATCTAACGGTGCTCCTTGTATCAAACACAAAAAAGATGAAAATTATTTTTCACTTCATAATATTGTTTCTTTTCCTTCTCAAAATATACACACATGTCTCTGCTCGACAACCTTGATGCTTCTAAGTATTTTAGGCGGTAAAATTTAAATAAGTTAATTACTTATCTAATATAAAAAGATTGTTTTAAATATTTATAATCAATTTCAGATTTATTATTTTTTTATCATCAGTTATTTTTTATTTCTAATCCTGCCGTGTTTGGTACTTAATAAAAAGTTTCAAGTTAGAGATTTAAAATAAATTGTCATAAAGTTATTTTGGACGATTGTCAATTGTTTTTTATAAATATTATTTAAATCTTACCGTGTTTAGTATCAAGTTAAAGGTCTCGCGGAGGATATTTGAAATCAAGTGTCAAAAATTTGTTTTGGACGATTGTCAATTTTTTTTATAAATATTATTTAAATCCTACCGTGCTTGGTATCAAATTAAAGGCCTCGCGGAGGAGATTTGAACTCAAGTGTCAAAAAGTTGTTTTGGACGATTGTCAATTGTTTATTATAAATATTATTTAAATCCTACTGTGTTTGGTATCAAATCAAAGGCCTCGCGGAGGAGATTTGAACTCAAGTGTTAAGAAGTTGTTTTGGACGATTGCCAATTGTTTTTTATAAATATTATTTAAATCCTACTGTGATTGGTATCAAATTAAAGGTCTCGCGGAAGAGATTTGAACTCAAGTGTCAAAAAGTTGTTTTGGACGATTGTCAATTGTTTATTATAAATATTATTTAAATCCTACTGTGTTTGGTATCAAATCAAAGGCCTCGCGGAGGAGATTTGAACTCAAGTGTTAAGAAGTTGTTTTGGATGATTGTCAATTGTTTTTTATAAATATTATTTAAATCCTACCGTGTTTGGTATTAAATTAAAGGCCTCGCGGAGGAGATTTGAACTTAAGTGTCAAAAAGTTGTTTTGGACGATTGTCAATTGTTTTTTATAAATATTATTTAAATCCTACTGTGTTTGGTATCAAATTAAAGGCCTCGTGGGGGAGATTTAAACTCAAGTGTCAAAAAGTTGGTTTGGACGATTGTCAATTGTTTTTTATAAATATTATTTAAATCCTACCGTGTTTGGTATTAAATTAAAGGCCTCGCGGAGGAGATTTGAACTCAAGTATCAAAAAGTTATTTTGGACGATTGTCAATTGTTTTTTATAAATATTATTTAAATCCTACTGTGTTTGGTATCAAATTGAAGGTCTCGCGGAAGAGATTTGAACTTAATTGCTAAAAAATTGTTTTGGATGATTATCAATTGTTTTTTATAAATATTATTTAAATCCTACAAGGTTTGGTATTAAATTAAAGGCCTCGCGGAAGAGATTTGAACTCAAGTGTTAAAAAGTTGTTTTGGACGATTGTCAATTATTTTTTTTATAAATATTATTTAAATCCTACCGTGTTTGGTATTAAATTAAAGGCCTCGCGGAGGAGATTTGAACTCAAGTGTTAAAAAGTTGTTTTGGATGATTGCCAATTTTTTTTTATAAATATTATTTAAATCCTACCGTGTTTGGCATTAAATTAAAATGCTCGCGGAGGAGATTTGAACTCAAGTGTCAAAAAGTTGTTTTGGATGATTGCCAATTGTTTTTTATAAATAATATTTAAATCCTACTGTGTTTGGTATCAAATTAAAGGCCTTCTGGAGGAGATTTACTATAGTGTCAAAAAGGTATTTTGGACGATTGTCAATTGTTTTATATAAATATAATTTAAATTCTGCAATATTTGGTGTCAAAGTAAAAGTCTCATGAAGAATATTTTAACTCAAGTTTCAAAAAGTTATTTTGGTAAATCGTCAATTGTGTGAACGAAGTGACGAGCTTTCTTTGTCAATGTACTGACATGGAAGCGAAGAACGTAGTAACGAGCTTGCTTCGCCGTTGCACTGACTTGAAAGCGAGGAACGAAGTAACGAGCTATCTTCGTCATGGAAACGAGGAACGTAGTGACGAGCTTGCTTCGCCAATTATTTGGTATTGAAAGTTATTTAAGGTTACTCAATTTATTTCTCTACATTTTCAGTTGTAATCTTCTTCAGTAAGGCGGAGCCTAGGGGACAGACCTGCGAAGCAGGTCGGACCGCTATTCCAATATACTATTCGGCAATATCCACTCTATATTTTACCCAATCTAACAACTACTTTTGCCCATTTCTACAGCCTAGACGGTTTGATGTATTCGGGTAAAATTTTTTTGGGTGTTAAAGGACCCTGTGGAACAGTGCCTTTTGTATGTCGTAGATTTTTCCTACACATGATGTGCGTGTAGTTTATGTTAAATAAACACGCGTTGCTACTACTGTTAAAAATTCAAAGATAAAGAGAATTGACAGTTCACTTTAAAATTAATTTTGTTATTTTTAAATTGATGTTTCAAAATTAAACAAAATATTAAACATGTACTTCAATTTATTCTACACATAAATAAATTTACCATACTTATCAAACTTGTCTACAAATAAAGTAATTTATTTTTACAATTTCAAAGTGTACTGTCAATACACTTTATCTTTAATTGTTTGAAAAAAAGAATGACAACTTGTCATTTTTAACAGTTCAGTTCGAAGTTTTAATTATACATTACTTTAATTGTAGACAAGTTAGATAAATTTGGCAAATTTATTTGTGTTTAGAATAATAGTGCGTACATTGTTTACTATTTTGTAATTTTTTTAAATGTGAATTTTTTTTTCATATTTTTTTCAAATTCAAAATAAATATGACATATGTCTTTATTCGTCAACCACGATTCTTTTAAGGATTTTAGGCGGTAAAATTCAAATGAGTTATTTTCTTATCTAACACAAAAAAGTTGAAAATTATTTTTCACTTCATAGATGGTTTCTTTTCCGCGTCAAAAAATACACAGATGTCTCTGCTCGACAACCTTAATGCTTATAATTATAAGCATTTTAGGCGGTAAAATTTAAATAATTTTATTACTTATTTAATATAAAAAGATCGTTTTAAATATTTATTTAATTTCAGAATGATTTTTTTTATCAGGAGTTGTTTTTCATTTCTAGTACTGCCGTGTTTGGTACTAAATTAAAAGTTTCACGTTCGAGATTTAAAATAAAGTGACGATTGTCAATTGTTTTTTATAAATATTATTTAAATCCTACCGTGTTTGGTATTGAATTAAAGGTCTCGCAGAGGAGATTTGAACTCAAGTGTCAAAAAGTTGTTTTGGACGATCGTTAATTGTTTTGTATAAATTTTATTTAATTCATACCGTGTTTGGTATCAAATTAAAGGCCTCGCGGAGGAGATTTGAACTCAAGTATTAAAAAGTTGTTTTGGGCGATTGTCAATTGTTTTTTATAAATATTATTTAAATTCTACCGTGTTTGGTATCAAATTAAAGGCCTCGCGGAGGAGATTTGAACTCAAGTGTCAAAATGTTGTTTTGGACGATCGTTAATTGTTTTGTATAAATTTTATTTAATTCATACCGTGTTTGGTATCAAAAAAGGCCTCGCGGAGGAGAATTGAACTCAAATGTCAAAAAGTTGTTTTGGATGATTCTCAAGTGTTTTTTATAAATATTATTTAAATCATACCGTGTTTGGTATCAAATTAAAAGTCTCGCGGAGGAGATTTGAACTAAAGTGTCAAAAAGTTGTTTTGGACGATCGTTAATTGTTTTGTATAAATTTTATTTAATTCATACCGTGTTTGGTATCAAAAAAGGCCTCGCGGAGGAGATTTGAACTCAAGTGTCAAAAAATAGTTTTGGACTATTGTCAATTGTTTTCTATAAAAATTATTTAAATCCTACCGTGTTTGGTATTGAATAAAAGGTCTCGCAGAGAAGATTTAAACTCAAGTGTCAAAAAGTGTCAAAAATTTTGAACGATTGTCAATTGTTTTTATATAAATATTATTTAACTCCTACCGTGTTTGGTATCAAATTAAAGGTCTCGCGGAAGAGATTTGAACTCAAGTGTCAAAATTTTGTTTTGGACGATCGTTAATTGTTTTGTATATATGTTATTTAATTCCTACCGCGTTTGGTATCAAATTAAAGGTCTCGCGGAGGAGATTTGAACTCAAGTGTCAAAAAGTTATTTTGAACGATTGTCAATTGTTTTTTATAAATATTATTTAAATCCAACCGTGTTTGGTATCAAATTAAAGGTCTCGCGGAAGAGATTTGAACTCAAGTGTCAAATAGTTATTTTGGACGATCGTTAATTGTTTTGTATATATGTTATTTAATTCCTACCGTGTTTGGTATTCAATTAAAGATCTCACAGAGGAAATTGTTTTGGACGATTGTCAATTGTTTTCTATAAAAATTATTTAAATCCTACCGTGTTTGGTATTAAATAAAAGATCTCGCAGAGAAAATATATGTTATTTAAATCCTACCGTGATTGGTATCAAATTAAAAGTCTCATGAAGGATATTTCAACTCAAGTGTCAAAAAGTTATTTTGGTAAATCATCAATTGTTTTTTATAAATGTTATTTAAATCCTAACGTGTTTGGTATTGAATTAAAGAGATTTAAACTAAAGTGCCAAATAGTAGTAACATAAAAGCGAGAAACAAAGTGACGAGCTTGCTTCGCCCATGCACTGACATGGAAGCGAGGAACGAAGTGACGAGCTTTCTTCGTCAATGTACTGACATGGAAGCGAGAAACGTAGTGACGAGCTTGCTACGCCAATTGTTTGGTATTAATTGGATGTTATTTAAGACTATCAATTTATATTTCTACATTCGTCAATGTACTGACATGGAAGCGAGGAACGAAGTGACGAGCTTTCTTCGTCAATGTACTGACATGGAAGCGAGGAACGTAGTGACGAGCTTGCTTCGCCAATTGTTTGGTATTAATTGGAAGTTATTTAAGACTATCAATTTATATTTCTACATTTTCAGTTGTAAAATAAAAAATTTTCATTTTGATGCTACTTTTACTTTAAACTAGGAAAAGTCGCTATTACACGACAAATTTATTAAAAATAAAGTAAATGCTTTAAATTTGTCGACAATGTAGGGTGATATTTATTATATATTATTATTTACGGTTCTTTTAAATTGACAAGATAATAATAGAAATGTCAGATTTAGAGAAGTCTTTGTAACAAACAAATTTAATAAAAATAAAATAAAACCATGAAATTTAGAGAAAAAAAAAGTTTCCAACCTTTTTTTTTATTTTACTTGACTTTAGATTAAGTAACTTTGGTATTATACGTAAGACTGGTTGGTTGGTATTACACGATCAAATTTTATAAAAATTTTAAATACCGCGAAATTTAAAGAAAAAAAATTCCATTACAATTTCACGATTTTATTCTACTTTGACGTTGGATTAGGTAAAGTCGACAATGTGGAATGCAAATTATTATACATTATTATTGGCGGTATTTTTAAATTGCCAAGAAGACAATAGGAATGTCAGATTGGCAAAATATTTGTTATATGATCAAATATTAATGTAATTTGTGTTTTAATTTAAATTTAAAATTTTTTTTTTTTAGGTATCTAACTTGTGGTGTATGAAAGAAATGTTTTAAGAGTTCCCAGATAATCATTTTTTTTAAGTCACTTGAAGAAGAAAAGTCAGATTGGCAAAAATATTTGTTATATGATCAAATATTAATGCAAATTGTGTTTAATTTAAATTTAATTTTTTTTTTTTTTGGTATCTAACTTGTTGGGTATGAAATGAAATGTTTTAGGAGTTCGCAGATAATCTTTTTTTTTTTAAAGTCACTTGAAATCTATTGCAGGGTAAAAATTAAAACACTTGGTCTTGGTAATATCCACGGAAAATGTATTAATTGTGTTTGTTGTAATTTTTCTCGCAAACCGATTCTGATCGGCAATTATTTTTCCTTACAATTCATGAATATTTGCGACCTGTGGGGTACCAAGTAAAATGTTTTAGAAGTGAAATATTGAGCCATCTTTATTATAAATCAGTACGATTGGCAAATGCTTTTCTGAAAATTCCGCTAAAGCTAGCTTGTGAAGTATTGAATGTAACGTTTCAGGCTCAAAAAGTTGGAAAAAGTAGTGATGAACCTTCTTTATCACAAATAATTACGATCAGCAATTACTTTTGTGGAAATTACTAGAAACTTAACTTAGGGATATTAAATGAACTGTTTTAGAGATGGAAAGTTAAGAAACACTGACATGAAAGCGAGGAACGAAGTGACGAGCTTTCCTCGCCATTGTACTGACATGAAAGCGAGGAACGAAGTGATGTGTTTTCTTCGCCAATTTACTGACTTGGAAGCGAGGAACAAAGAGACTGCTATCTTCTTTAGTGTCGCGGAGCCTAGGGGTCAGACCTGCGAAGCAGGTCGGACAGCTAGTCCTATATACTAATCGGCGTGGGTCTGAACTGTCACTCTATAGATTAGCCAATCTAACAACGGCCATCGGAATCGCCTACAGCCTAGACGGTTTGATGTATTCAGGTGAAACTTTTTTTGGGTGTTAAAGGTCCCTGTGGAACAGTGCCTTTTGCATGTCTCATATTTTTCTTACACATGATGTGCGAAATATTAAATGCGAAAGACATTAAATTTTTCCATCAAGGGGGGCCTCGGGTTGCTACGAAAGTGTACTTTGTTGATTGTAGTTGCAACTTTTCACAAATTTTTGTTCAATTTGACATATATGACAGATCTGTTTCAAATTTTGAGTAAAAATTACATGTATTCTAGATAAGTTGAAGATGTTTTGTAAATTTATCTGTGTTTAAAATAAATGATTGAACATGTGTTCTATAATGTAAATATATTAAAAGTTAATATAAAAAATTAAAATTGTTGCTGTCACTTTTAACGAATTTGTGTTCGTCCTGTCATTTTTGACATATCTGTTTGAAACTGTAAGTATAAATTGAATTAATTCTAGACCAAATGAAAAAGTTTTGTATATTTATCTATGTTTAGAATAAATGAGGAAACATGTTTTCTATATTGTAGATT
Source organism: Poecilus cupreus (assembly GCA_963942605.1). NCBI lineage: Eukaryota > Metazoa > Arthropoda > Insecta > Coleoptera > Carabidae > Poecilus > Poecilus cupreus. The sequence continues at coordinate 28,975,228 of OZ012713.1, forward strand.
TTTTAAATGTGAATTTTTTTCTTATATTTTTTCCATTCAAAATAATTATGACAGATGTCTCTGTTCTTCAACCTCGATTCATTTAAGGATTTTTGGCGGTAAAATTCAAATGGGTTAATTTCTTATCTAATACAAAAAAGTTAAAATTTATTTTTCACTTCATATATAGTTTCTTTTTCTTCTCAAAAAATAAAACAGATGTCTCTGCTCGACAACCTCGATGCTTCTAAGTATTTTAGGCGGTAAAATTTAAATAAGTTCATTACTTTTCTAATATAAAAAGTTCGTTTTAAATATTTATAATCAATTTCAGAATTTTTTTTTTTTATCATCAGTTTTTATATCTAACCCTGCCGTGTTTGGTACTAAATTAAAAGTTTCACGTTAGAGATTTAAAATAAAGTGTCATAAAGTTGTTTTGGGCGATTGTCAATTGTTTTTTATAAATATGATTTAAATCCTACCGTATTTGGTATCAAATTAAAGGTCTCGCGGAGGAGATTTGAACTCAGGTGTCAAAAAGTTGTTTTGGACGATTGTCAATTGTTTTTTATAAATATTATTTAAATCCCACCGTTTTTGGTATCAAATTAAAGGTCGCGCGGAGGAGATTTTAACTCAAGTGTCAAAAATTTATTTTAGACGATTGTCTATTGTTTTTTATAAATATATAAATCCTACCGTGTTTGGTATTAAATTAAATATCTCACGGAAGAGATTTAAACTGAAGTGCTAAATAGTAGTAACATGGAAGCGAGAAACGAATTAATGAGCTGGCTTCGCCCATGCACTGAAGTGACGAGCTTTCTTCGTCAATGTACTGACATGGAAGCGAGGAACGTAGTGACGAGCTTGCTTCGTCGATGCACTGACATGGAAGCGAGGAACGAAGTGACGAGCTTTCTTCGTCAATGTACTGACATGGAAGCGAGGAACGTAGTGACGAGCTTGCTTCGCCAATTGTTTGGTATTAGTTGGAAGTTATTTAAGACTATCAATTTATTTTTCTACATTTCCAGTTGTAAAATAAAAAATTTTCATTTTGATGCTACTTTTATTTTAACTAGGAAAAGCCGGTATTACACGACAAATTTATTAAAAATAAAGTAAATGCGTTAAATTTGTCGACAATGTAGGGGGCAATTTATTATATTTTATTATTGACGGTTCTTTTAAATTGACATGATAATAATAGAAATGTCAGATTCAGAGAAGTCTTTGTAACATAATCAAATTTAATAAAAATAAAATAAAATCATGAAAATTAGAGAAAAAAAAAAGTTTCCAACCTTATTTTTTTTTATTTTACTTGACTTTAGATTAAGTAACTTTGTTTTTACACGATCAAATTTAGTAATAATAAAGTAAATCCACCAAATTTGTCGACCAAAGGAGAATGCAAATTATTGTACATTATTATTGATAATATTTTAAAATTACCAATAGAAATATCAGATTGACAAAATTATTTATCACATGATCAAATATTAATTAAGTTGTGTTTGATTTAATTATTTTTTTAAAATCACTTTTTGGGTATCCAAAGAAAGAGGTCGAATAGACGGGACAAATGATAATATAAAAAATGGCGGCTGTCGATTATTTTCATAAAAGACATCAGAAAAATATTTTGTTTGGTATCAAATGAGAATCTTGAGTAGACAAGTTTAAATTTTTTAGCTTTGATTGTACTTTGAAATGTAACTGACAAGATAACGTAAAACTGGGTAAGGTTGGTATTACACGATCAAATATTATAAAAATTTTAAAAACTGCGAAATTTAAAGGGAAAACAATTTTATTCTACTTTGACGTTCGATTAGGTAAAGTCGACAATGTGGAATGCAAATTATTAAACATTATTATTGGCGGTATTTTTAAATTGCCAAGAAGACAATAGAAAAGTCAGATTGGCAAAAATATTTGTTATATGATCAAATATTAATGTAATTTGTGTTTAATTTAAATTTTTAAATTTTTTTTTTAGGTATCTAACTTGTGGTGTATGAAATGAAATGTTTTAAGAGTTCACAGATAATCATTTTTTTTAAGTCACTTGAAATCTATTGCAAGGGTAAAAATTCAAACACTTGGTCTTGGTAATACGAGTATCCACGGAAAATTTTATAATTGTGTTTGTTGTAATTTTTTTCGCAAACCAATTCCGATCGGCAATTATTTTTCCTTACAATTCATGAATATTTGCGACCTGTGGGGTACCAAGTAAAATGTTTTAGGAGTAAAATATTGAGCCATCTGTATTATAAATCAGTACGATTGGCAATTGCTTTTCTGATAATTCCCCTAAAGCTACCTTGTGAGGTATTGAATGTAACGTTTCAGGCTCAAAAAGTTGGAAAAAGTAGTGATGAACCTTCTTTATCACAAATAATTACGATCAGCAATTGCTTTTGTGGAAATTACTAGAAACTTAACTTAGGGATATTAAATGAACTGTCCTATAGTCCTTTATACTAATCGGCTAGAATATTTCTCTATATTTTAGCCAATCTAGCAACCAATTTGTACGCAGACCTACAGCCTAGACCGTTTGATGGAATTAAATGAAACCTTCACAGTAATTTAGAGTTTGATTGGGAATACGTGCTTTTTATGAATTCAAATTTTTCTTACACATGATGTGCGAGATATTCAATAAATAAGGTAGAAATCAGAGTGTGCGAGCGTTGCTATGAATGTGAAATTTGTTGATTTTAAATGAATAACTGTATTATAGTCGTAACTTTTCACAAATTTGGGTTCTTGTCATTTTTGACAGATCTATTTGAAAAATTAATTATAAATTATATTAAATCTAGACAAGTTTCAGAAGTTTTGTAAATTTATCTGTGTTTAGAGTAAATGAATGAGTATACATGCGTACTATTTTGTAAATATTTTAAAAGTCAATCAAAAATATTAAAATTATAGCTGTCACTTTTCACAAATTAGTGTGCACTTTATCATTTTTGACAGTTCATTTAGAAATTTTAAGTAAAAGTATAACAGATGTCTCTGCCCGTAAACATCGAAGCTTTAAAGCATTTTAGCCGGTAAAATTTAAATAAGTTAATTATTTATCTAATACAAAAAGGATGAAAATTATTTGCAAGATCATTTTAAATATTCTTAGCAAATTTCAGAATTATCTTTTTAAACTAAATTCGTAGACAAGAAGCTATTTTGAACGATTGTCAATTGTATTTTATAAATTTTATTTAAATCCACCGTGTTTGGTATCTAATTAATAGTTTCACGGTGTAAATTTAAACTTAAGTGTCAGAAAGTTATTTTGGACGATCGTCTATTGTTTTCTATAAATACTATTTAAATCCTACCGTGTTTGCTATCAAATTAAAGGTCTCAGGTTTCAAACCTTTATTTCGGACGGTTGTCAATTGTTTTTTATAAATGTTATTTAAAACGTACCGTGTTTGGTATCAAATTAAAAGTTTCAAGGAGTAGATTTAAACTAAAGTGTCAGAAATTTATTTTGGACTATCGTCAATTGTTTCCGATAAAGACTTTTAAAATCCTACCGTGTTTCGTACCAAATTAAAGGTCTCGCGGAGGAGATTTAAACTCAAGTGTCAAATCGTTATTATGGATGATTGTCAATTGTTTTTTCTAAATGTTATTTTAAACATACCGTGTTTGGTATCAAATTAAAAGTTTAACGGAGTAGATTTAAACTCAAGTGTCAAAAAATTATTTTGGTCGATCGTCTATTGTTTTCCATAAATAGTTTTTAAATCCTACCGTGTTTGGTATCAAATTAAAGGTCTCGCGGAGGAGATTTGAACTCAAAGGTTAAAACGTTATTTTAGACGATTGTCAATTGTTTTTTATAAATGTTATTCAAAACATATCGTGTTTAGTATTAAATTAAAGGCCTATGGCATGAGATTTAAACTCAAGTGCTAAAAAGTTGTTTCGGAAGATGGTCAGTTGTTTTTTATAAATGTTATTTAAATTCTACCATGTTTGGTATCAAACTAAAGGTCTTATGGTGGAGATTTAAATTCAAGTGTCAAAAGGTACTAACATGGAAGCGAGGAACGAAGTGACGAGCTTGATTTGCTGATGTACTGACATGGATGCGAGGAACGAAGTGACGAGCATTCTTCGCCAATGTACTGACATTGAAGCGAGGAATGAAGAGACTAATTCGAGATATTTTTCTTTATTTTTAGTTGTAATCTTCGTAAGTGTCGCGGAGCCTAAGGGTCAGACCTGCGAAGCAGGTCGGACCGCTAGTCCAATATACTACTCAGTTAAAATTTTTTGCTACCTAGAAACCATTTGTGCGCAGCTCTAGAGCCTACACGGTTTGATATATTCGAGTGAAACCTTTACAGGCACCTACAATTTGGCTGAGAATAGGGCCTTTTCATTATTTCACATTTTTATTACACATGATGTGCGAGATATTAAGCAAATAAACTAATTTTTTGTTTCGTGTAGCTTTTGTTAAATAACACGCGTTGCTACTTCTGTTAAAAATTCAAAGATAAAGAGTATTGACAGTTCACTTTCAAATTCATTTTTTTTATTTTTAAATTGATGTTTTAAAATTTTACAAAATATTAAGCATGTACGCCGATTTATTCTAAACAGAAATAAATTTACCATACTTGTCTAACTTGTCTAGAATTTAAGTAATTTATTTTTAAAATTTCAAAGTGAACTGTCAATACACATTATCTTTAAATTTTTTAAAAAAAGAATGACAACTTGTCATTTTTGACAGTTCAGTTCAAAATTTTAATTATACATTACTTTAATTGTAGACAGGTTAGATAAGTTTGCTATATTTATTTGTGTTTAGAATAAAGGAGCGAACATGAGTACTATTTTGTAAATTTTTTAAAGTGGTAGAAATGATTTACATATTTTGACAGTTGCAATTAATTCAAATTGATTTGTAAACGTCAATAATTTATGAAAAATAGTTTGGGTCACGCACTAAATTACAAATACACTGAAATTAAATGAAATTCATGGTAAGTGTATAATTTAATTATAGAATATCATTTCTCCTAATAATTTTGCAGGAAATACATTACGAACTTCATTATAAATGTCATATATAAATTAGGTTATATGAACAAAGAACAAATTAAATTTGAAAATACTATAGAATTTCGGAAGAAATTAATAAATACTTATAAAACAAATTATATTTGATGAATTAGGAGCAGTCAAAATGAAAACATACAACTTTTTAATTCAAAATCCTTGTATAGATTGAAGTATCTTGTATTGATTAAAAATGTTGTTTTTTACATAAACAACCAAAAATTAATTATAATTTATGGTAAGTTTGTATAATTTAATTGTACAGTATACATTTTCCCGATTATATTGCAGAGAACTCATATTTCAAGAATTCCATAAAAAAAAAGTCAACCATAAGTTTGGTTATATTTTCACGGAACAATTTATGAAATACTATACAATTATGTACGAAATGATTAAATACCAATGAAACTAATTTTTTTCGATGTATTAGGGCTATCAAAGTGTAAACATAATGTATTCCTGAATTTGTGAAAAATTTTGACATTTCACGGTATATCGAGTGAGGGAATCGTTAAAAAAGTTGATTCTTCATTTATAAATAGTGAAATTAAATATAATACATTGTAGGAAGATATATTTTTATTTTATGTTGTAGAGAAAAACATATACAAATAAATCAAGCATCAATGATAAAATGAAATTTTGTTGTATTTACAAGATATCAACTATAGAATTACGCATAAAATTATTAAATACCAATGAAGCAATATAGCATTAGCTGTATTATATATTATAAGAAAAATTCATGAAGAGGAAGATTACAGTACATATATCAGCAGTTTTCTTATTAAATCCAATTAAATTATCTTACGTACTTATTTAAATCTCAAACAGTAGATGACGAAAGTTGTCATATTCATGATGAAAACTATGCTACTCTACCCTGTCAACAACCTGCTAATATTCCAAGAGGAAATATTTTTCGGCAGCTATTTATACGGACACATTTTGACCAGGATCAGTTTTAAAATATTGGTATGGAGATTAGAATAATAATTTCTAGTGTGAAAATAATATACTTTTATTGTTTTATATAAAATTTATTGTAATGAAAGAGTTTCATTGTTGTAATCAAGTATTTTCATTATTGTAATCAAATATTTGCATTATTGTAATCAAAAATTTATATTGTCACAAATTTTTGTGCAACGTGTTATTTTTGACAGATGTTTGAAATTTTAATTAAAAATTACATTAATTCTAGACAAGTCAATTAAAATAATTAAAAATAATGGCTAATAAAATTTTTCTTTTTGATTGCATTTTGAAGTTTATATGTTATGGTGACGCTAAATCTGTATTATTGGCAACGAAAATGAACTCGTAGCCCTCTGGTGGCAAAATTATGAACTTTTGCATTGGGTAATCATTTGTAGCGTACATGTTATATAGTGTGGTTATCGAATTAATTTTGTGCCATTTTCTTTTATTTTGTGTCTTATTTTGTATATATTCTTTCTCCTTTTCCATACCCTTAATGTTTTGTTATTATTCTGTAACATAAGTTTTCTGAAAAGCTCTTAGTATGGATTTTAAATACAAATTCAAAATGTACAACACAAACTGATTAGAAATTGAATACTTTAACTGGCTTACCAAATTTTGAAGGAATAGTAATTATAGACTTATCCTAATATAAAAATTTTCAAATTGTCGACTAGAGAAAATCATACCCACACTTATTGAAATGAAACTAAACATTACTTATGCTGTACTAGCAGTTTTATTCAAATATGTAACTAGGGTAACATATAAAAATGTATTTTGTGATACAGTTCACAAGTTATATAATATAATATTTTCAACATAAATGGTTCCATGTATCTCATGTGGATTTGTAGTACGAGCACTGATCGGCAAACATAACCCAAAAAGCTTGCACTTATTTAAATTTACCTCCACAACTCTACATAAAAATAACAAGCTACTGTTAACTATTTCTTCCCCCTCGATAAAATTTTTGGTAGAATTCGTCGCCTCGAGATATCTAAATAATTCTTGAAAACCAACTTGTTCATCGGCACTGTAAAAGTTATCCATACCTAAAAATATATTAAAGAGACGGTATAACTGTAATTTTAAAAATAAATAAAGCACAAATACTTCCCTTTACACAATACCGTACTTCAAATAAGCTCATAATTTATTTATAACTATAATTATATGAACTTTATTTATGTTTCTCCGTATGTCATTCACTGCACGTTACCTACGACGTCGGCCATTTGCAAATACTCAGTGCTGCCGCCATCGGTCATTTTCGTTGCCAATACGATCAAATTTACTGAAAATTAAATAAAACCGGGAAATTTAAATTCAAAGTATAACTGTCAAACTGACGTTAGACTGAAAAAGGACGGTATTACACGACCAAATTTTATAAAAATGAAGAAAACCGCGAACTTAACAGGAAGTTTTTAATCAAATTAAGTAAAAATAAAGTTAATCCGCCAAATTGTCAAAAATGTAGAATTCTAATTATTGTTTATTATTATTAACGGTATTTTTAAATTGACAAGATAATAATATAAATGTCAGATTGACAGAATTCTTTATTACATTATCAAATTTAATAAAAATAAAAAAACAATTTCCAACAAAAAATTTCACTTTGATGCAACTTTTATTTAAACTAGGAAAAGTCGGTATTACACGATCAAATTTATTAAAAATAAAGTAATTGCGTTAAATTAGTCGACAATGTAATATGCAAATTATTATATATTATTATTGACGGTTCTTTTAAATTGACAAGATAATAATAGAAATGTCAGATTGACAGAAGTCTTTATAACATGAACAAATTTAATAAAAATAAAATAAAACCTTGAAATTAAAAAAAAAATTCCAACTTAATTTTTTTTATAGTTAGATTATGTAAAGTTGGTATTACACGATCAAATTTAATAATAATAAAGTGAATCCGCCAAATTTGTTGACAAAGAAGAATGCAAATTATTGTACATTATTATTGATAATATTTTTAAATTACCAATAGAAATATCAGATTGACAAAAGTCTTTATCACATGATCAAATATTAAGTTGTTAAATGTTTGATTTAATTTTTTTTTTATTCACTTTTTGAGTATCCAAAGAAAGATGTCGAATAGACGGGACAAATGATAATATAGAAAATGGCGGCTGTCGATTGTTTTCATAAAAGACATCAGAAAAATAAAGTGTTTGGTATCAAATGAGAATCTTGAATAGACAAGTTTAAATTTATTCGCTTCTGTTGTACTTTGAAGTGTAACTGACAAGATAACGTAAGACTGGGTAAAGTTGGTATTACACGATCAAATTTTATAAAAATTTTAAAAACCGCGAAATTTAAAGGAAAAACTTTCCATTACATTTTAACGATTTTATTCTACTTTGACGTTAGATTAGGTAAAGTCGACAATGTGGAATGAAAATTATTATACATTATTATTGGCGGTATTTTCAAAATTGCCAAGAAGACGATAGAAATGTCAGATTGGCAAAAATATTTGTTATATGATCAAATATTAATGTAATTTGTGTTTAATTAAAATTTTTAAATTTTTTTTTAGGTATCTAACTTGTGGTGTTCCCAGATAATCATTTTTTTAAGTCACTTGAAATCTATTGCAAGGGAAAAAATTCAAACACTTGGTCTTGGTAATACGAGTATCCACGGAAAATTGAATAATTGTGTTTGTTCTAATTTTTTTTCGCAAACCAATTTCGATCGGCAATTATTTTTTCTTACAATTCATGAATATTTGCGACCTGTGGGGTACCAAGTAAAATGTTTTAGAAGTGAAATATTGAGCCATCTTTATTATAAATCAGTACGATTGGCAAATGCTTTTCTGAAAATTCCCTTAAAGCTAGCTTGTGAAGTATTGAATGTAACATTTCAGGCTCAAAAAGTTGGAAAAAAGTAGTGATGAACCTTCTTTATCACAAATAATTACGATCAGCAATTGCTTTTGTGGAAATTACTAGAAACATAACTTAGGGATATTAAATGAACTGTTTTAGGGATGGGAAGTTAAGAGACACTGACATGAAAGCGAGGAACGAAGTGACGAGCTTTCCTCGCCATTGTACTGACATGAAAGCGAAGAACGAAGTGACGAGCTTTCCTCGCCAATTTACTGACTTGGAAGCGAGGAACAAAGAGACTGCTATCTTCTTCAGTGTCGCGGAGCCTAGGGGTCAGACCTGCGAAGCAGGTCGGACCGCTAGTCCTATATACTAAAAGGCTTGAGTGGTTCTCTATATATAGATTCATCTGCCTAGTAACCAAAAATGTGCGCAGCTCTAGAGCCTAGACCGTTTAACGGATTTAAGTGAAACTTTTACAGACATGTATAGATTGTTTTGGAATTGGTCCTTTTTATGAATTCACATTTTTCTTACACATGATGTGCGAGATATTAAATAAATAAGGCGGAAATGCGTTTACGGATCAAAGTGGGTGTGTTGCTATGAAAGTGAACTTTGTTGATTTTAAAATGAATAACAGTTTGAATGTCAGTTTTGACGTTTAAATTGACATGTTATTTTAAATGAATAACAGTTTGAATGTCACATTTGAGTCAATAAAAACTATGCAACTTTTGTTAGTGGGAAACACACAACTTCCTTCAAAACTTGTACTGACATGGAAGCAAAGAACGGAGTGACGAGTTAGCTTCGCCTATGTAATGACATGGAAGCGAGGAATGGAGTGACGAGCTTGCTTCGCAGATGTACTGACATGGAAGCGAGAAACGCAGTGACGAGCTTGCTTCGCCAATGTACTGGACATGGAAGCAAGGAACGAAAAACGAGCTTTGTTCGTCAATTGTTGGTATCAAATGAAAATATTTCAGTGATGAACAAACATCTTTCCTCAATGGAAAACGTACAACTTTCGTCAGTGGAAAACACACAATTTCCCTCAATAAAAAACGTACATCTTTCGTCAGTGGTTAACACACAATTTCCCTCTAAACTTGTACTGACATGGAAACGAGGAACGCAGCAAAGTGCTTGCTTCGCCAATGTACTGGACATGGAAGCAAGGAACGAAAAGACGAGCTTGCTTCGCCAATTGTTGGAATCAAATGAAAATATTTCAGTGATGAACACACAACTTCTCTCATTGGAAAACATACAACTTCCGTCAGTGGTTAACACACAACTTTCCTCAATAAAAAAACATATATCTTTCGTCAGTGGGAAACACACAACTTCCCTCAATAAAATCATAAAATTTTGTCAGTGGTTAACACACAACTTTCCTCAATAAAAAATATGCAACTTCCGTCAGTGGGAAACACACAACTTCCTTCAAATCTTGTACTGACATGGAAGTAAAGAACGAAGTAACGAGCTAGCTTCGCCTATGTACTGACATGGAAGCGAGGAATGGAGTAACAAGGTTTCTTCGCAGATGTACTGACGTGGAAGCGAGGAACGCAGTGACGAGCTTGCTTCGCCAATGTACTGGACATGGAAGCAAGGAACGAAAAGACGAGCTTGCTCCGCCAATATATACATACAACTTCCGTCAGTTGTTAACACACAACTTTCCTCAATAAAAAAACATATATCTTTCGTCAGTGGGAAACACACAACTTCCCTCAATAAAATCATAAAATTTTGTCAGTGGTTAACACACAACTTTCCTCAATAAAAAATATGCAACTTCCGTCAGTGGGAAACACACAACTTCCTTCAAATCTTGTACTGACATGGAAGTAAAGAACGAAGTAACGAGCTAGCTTCGCCTATGTACTGACATGGAAGCGAGGAATGGAGTAACAAGGTTTCTTCGCAGATGTACTGACGTGGAAGCGAGGAACGCAGTGACGAGCTTGCTTCGCCAATGTACTGGACATGGAAGCAAGGAACGAAAAGACTTGCTTGCTCCGCCAATATATACATACAACTTCCGTCAGTGGTTAACACACAACTTTCCTCAATAAAAAAACATATACCTTTTGCCAGTGGTAAACACACAACTTCGCTCAATGGAAAACATACAACTTTTGTCAATGGTATACACACCACTTTCCTCCTTGGAAAACATACAACTTTTGTCAGTGGTAAACACACAACTTTCCTCTTTGGAAAACATTCAACTTTCGTCAGTGATTAACACACAACTTCCCTCAATTAAAAACATACAACTTGTGCTATTGGTAAATACACAAATTCCCTCAATGAAAAACATACTACTTTTGTCAGTAGGAAACGCACAACTTATCTCAAAAATTGACATGGAAGCGAGGAACGAACTTCCCTCAATGGAAAATGCACCATTTCCCTAAATGGAAAACATGCAACTTTTGTCAGTGGTAAACACACAACTTTGCTCAATGCAAGACATACAACTTTTGTCAGTGGTAAACACACAATTTTCCTCAATGAAAAATATAAAACTTTTATTAGTGGTAAACACAAAATTTCCCCAATGAAAACTATTCAACTTTCGTCAGTGGTTAACACACAACTTCCCTCACTGCAAAGCATACAACTTTTGTCAGTGGGAAACACACAACTATCCTCAATGAAAACCATTCAACTATCGTCAGTGGTAAACACATAACTTTCCTACAATGAAAAACATACAACATTTACCAGTGGTAAACACAAAACTTCCCTCACTGCAAAGCATACAACTTTTGTCAGTGGGAAACACACAGCTTCCCTCAATGAATACTATTCAACTTTCGTCAGTGGTTAACACACAACTTCCGTCACTGCAAAGCATACAACTTTTGTCAGTGGTAAACACACAACTTCCCTCTAAGAAAACTATTCAACTTTCGTCAGTGGTTAACACACAACTTCCCTCAATTAACTTGTGTTATTAGTAAATACACAAATTCTCTCAATGGAAAACATACTACTTTTGTCAGTGGTAAACACACAACTATCCTCATTGAAAAACATACAACTTTTGTCAGTAATTATCACACAACTACCCTCAATGAAAAACATACAACAATCGTCAGTCAGTTCTTCAGTGTCGCGGAGCCTAGGGGTTTTTATATATGTTATTTAAATACAATCGTGTTTGGTATCAAATTACAGGTTTCATGGAGGAGATTTAAAATAAAGTGTCAGAAAGTTGTTTTGCATGATCGTCAATTGTTTTTCATAAATACTATTTAAATTCTACCGTGTTTGGAATCAAATTAAATGTCTCGCAGAGGACGTTTGTACTCAAGTATGAAAAAGTGGTTTTAGGCGATTGTCAATTATTTTGTACAAATGTTATTTAAATCGTACCACGTTTGAGTCAAACTAAAGGTCTCGCAGAGGAGGTTTGAACTTAAGTATCAAAAAGTTGTTTTTGCCGATTGCCAATTGTTTTGTATAAATGTTATTTAAATCCTACTGTAACCCATCTGTATTACAAATATGTACGATTGGCAATTAATTTACTGAATATTTTCTTAAACCTAGCTTGTGGATTATTGAATGCAATGGTATAGGCTCAAAGGAAAAAGTAGTGATGAATCCTCTTTGTCATAAATAATAACGATCAGCAATTTTTTTTTGTGGTAATTACTAGAAATTACTGAGATTTGAACTCAAGTGTCAAAAAGTTGTTTCGGATGATCGTCAATTGTTTTTCATAAATACTATTTAAATTGTACTGTGTTTGGAATCAAATTAAAGGTCTCGCAGAGGACGTTTGTACTCAAGTATGAAAAAGTGGTTTTAGGCGATTGTCAATTGTTTTGTACAAATGTTATTTAAATCCTACCGCGTTTGAGTCAAATTAAAGGTCTCGCAGAGGAGGTTTGAACTTAAGTATCAAAAAGTTGTTTTTGGCGATTGTCAATTGTTTTGTATAAATGTTATTTAAATCCTACTGTGTTTGGTATCAAATTGAAAATCTCATGAAGCGGATTTAAACTGAAATATCAAAAAGAAATTTTGGACGATTGTCAATTGTTTTTATAAATATTATTTAAATCCTACCGTGTTTGGTATGAAATTAAAGTTCTCAGGGAAGAGATTTAATCTCGTGTCACAAAGTAGTATCATGGAAGCGAGGAACGAAGTGACGAGCTTTCTTTGTCAATGTACTAACGTGGAAGCGAGGAACGTGGTGACGAACTTGCTTTGCTAATTGTTTGGTATTAAATGGAAGTTATTTAAGACTACTCAATTTATTTTCTTACATTTTCAGTTGTAATTGTCTTGAGTGATGCGGAGCCTGGGGTCAGACCTGCGAAGCAGGTCGGACCGCTAGTCCTATATACTAATCGGCTTAACCTGAGCTGTCACTCTATACTTTGACCAATCTAACAACCATAATTATTCATCGCTACAGCCTAAACAGTGCAATGGATTCAGGTGAAACTTTTTTTGAGATGTAAAGGGCACTAGGGACTACGTGCTTTTTATGAATTCATATTTTTCATACACATGATGTGCGAAATATTAAATGCGAAAGACATTAAATTTTTCCATCGAGGGGGGCCTCGGGTTGCTACGAAAGTGTAGTTTGTTGATTATAGTTGTAACTTTTCATAAATTTTTGTTCAGTTTGACATATATGACAGATCTGTTTCAAATTTTGAGTAAAAATTACACTAATTCTAGACAAATTGAACAAGAGTTGTAAGTTTGTCTGCATTTAGAATAAAAGTACAAATATATGAACTATTTTGAAAATATTTTAAAAGTCAATAAAAAAAATTAAAATTGTAGCTGTCACTTTTCACGAATTTTTGTTCATCATGTCATTTTTGACATATCTGTTTGAAACTGTAAGTATAAATTTAATTAATTCTAGACCAGATGAAAAAGTTTTGTAAATTTATCTGTGTTTAGAATAAATGAGCAAACATGTTTACATATTTGTAAATTTTTTAAATGCGAATTTTTTTTCATATTTTTTCAAATTTAAAATTAATATGACAGATGTCTGTGTTCGTCAACTTCAATTCTTTTAAGGATTTTAGGCGGTAAAATTCAAATGAGTGAATTTCTAACACAGAAATGATAAATATTATTTTTCAATTCATTTTTTCCTTCTCAAAAAACAAATGTCTCTACTCGACAACCTCGATGCTTCTAAGTATTTTAGGCGGTAAAATTAAAATAAGTTAATTACTTATCTAATATAAAATGATCGTTTTAAATATTTATAATGAATTTCAGAAATTTTTTTTATCATCAATTGTTTTTATTTCGAATCCTGCCGTTATTTTGGATGATTGTCAATTGTTTTTTATAAAAATTATTTAAATGCTACCGAGTTTGGTTTTGAATTAAAGGTCTCGCAGAGGAGATTTGAACTCAAGTGTTAAAAAATTGTTTTGGACGATTGTCAATTGTTTTCTACAAAAATTATTTAAATCCTACCGTGTTTGGTATTGAATAAAAGGTCTCGCAGAGAAGATTTAATCTCAAGTGTCAAAAAGTTATTTTGGACGATTGTCAATTGTTTTTTATAAATATTATTTAAATCCTACCGTGTTTGGTATCAAATTGAAGGTCTCGCGGAAGAAATTTGAACTCAAGTGTCAAAAAATTGTTTTGGACGATCGTTAATTGTTTTGTATATATGTTATTTAATTCCTACCGTGTTTGGTATCAAATTAAAGGTCTCGCGGAGGAGATTTGAACTCAAGTGTCAAAAAGTTATTTTGGACGATTGTCAATTGTTTTTTATAAATATTATTTAAATCCTACCGTGTTTGGTATCAAATTAAAGGTCTCGCGGAAGAGATTTAAACTCAAGTGTCAAACAGTTGTTTTGGACGATCGTTAATTGTTTTGTATATATGTTATTTAATTCCTACCGTGTTTGGTATTCAATTAAAGATCTCGCAGAGGAGATTTGAACTCAAGTGTCCAAAAATTGTTTTGGACGATTGTGAATTGTTTTCTATAAAAATTATTTAAATCCTACCGTGTTTGGTATTAAATAAAAGGTCTCGCAGAGAAGATATATGTTATTTAAATCCTACCGTGATTGGTATCAAATTAAGGCCCGGTTGCACCAACGATACTTAAAATATTAATGTCGGATTAAATTAATGAAAAATTAAAAGTGACGATTTTGTTGCACCAATCCACATTAACGTTAATGTCACATTAAACGAACCCTTAAATTAAGTACCCGTTTTTCTGTACTTAAATTTTTATTGTAGCATTAATATTTGACACATGTCAATATTTGACATGTTCTGTTTTGTAAATATTTTTCTGTCTACATATTTAACGATGAATTTCAAATAAACATAAAATTATTGCTATTTATGAGGTGATATTTTTGAAATATAATATTATAAAAAGAAATGTCATCATCGTCCTCATCATCTGAAGATGAAATCTATGGTCTAGACCAGGGGTGGGCAACCTTTTGTATAACAGGGGCCAGATTAAGATTTATGTTTCGTACGTGGGCCGTAGTAGTTAATTGACACATGTTTGTTATTTATAATTTTTTTTCTAAAACTATAGGAAACAATAATAAAATAAATTAAGTACTACATTTATTTCTCTTATCATTTAAAATGAATTATAAAGAAATGACCATTCATTTACTACGTGACTACATGATAATTTAAAAATTTTGTTTTTGAAAATATTTGTTTATTATTATTTTTTCTAAAGATCTCGCGGGCCGGATTGGAACTTTACGCGGGCCGGATTTGGCCCGCGGGCCGGAGGTTGCCCACCCCTGGTCTAGACTAGAATTGTTACCACTACCAAGAATTTTCCGGAATAGAAATAATCTTATATACACAAATCTGTTTATCGTATTATATCACGGGTAATACCACAAATAGTTTCAATTTCGAATCAGTTAATTAAATTCGTACTACAGAACTAGAAATTAAAGAAACACAAACTAATTTGCATAGTATTCGTAGATTCTCTTGTGTTGGATTCAGTTAATTGCAGCCATATAAAAATCCAATAGACAGGAAGGAATAATCATGAACTATTTAGAAACTGTAAAGGCTGGTGTTCTATGGCGAGTTGAACGATATCTGTCTTCGCTTTTGAAAGCAAATTTGGAAATGGAATGTATCCTAACTGTTATCTTTTGGGCGATAAAATAAAAAGAACGTTCGGAATACGGAAACGAAGATTTTCTTGCTACGCAGTACGATTGAGATTTCAAATGAATAAAATATTAGAATTAAATGTTGCCACTGCAGAACTTTATAGCATGTTACTTGAAAGTAAACAGCAATATTTGTATCGTTACGAAATTCTGACGTTTGTCAAGTCTTGTCAAAATGATAGTAAAGCTAGGTACATCAATAGAAAACAATACCAACCTATTCTTAATGCTCCATCCGCTAATGACACGTTAAAAATTAAAATTATTTTTGGTGCAACGCTCATTAGTTTAACATTTCGTTAAATTTTAAGTATCCATTAGTTAATAAAAATTAAAGCATGTGTTGGTGCAACCGGGCCTAAAAGTCTCATGAAGGATATTTCAACTCAAGTGTCAAAAAGTTATTTTGGTAAATCATCAATTGTTTTTTTATAAATGTTATTTTAATCCTTACGTGTTTGGTATTGAATTAAATATCTCACGGAAGAGATTTAAACTAAAGTGCCAAATAGTAGTAACATAAAAGCGAGAAACGAAGTGACGAGCTTGCTTTGCCCATGCACTTCGTCAATGTACTGACATGGAAGCGAGGAACGTAGTGACGAGCTTGCTTCGTCGATGCACTGACATGGAAGCGAGGAACGAAGTGACGAGCTTTCTTCCTCAATGTACTAACATGGAAGCGAGGAACGTAGTGACGAGCTTGCTTCGCCAATTGTTTGGCATTAATTGGAAGTTATTTAAGACTATTAATTTATATTTCTACATTTTCAGTTGTAAAATAAAAAATTTTCATTTTGAAGCTACTTTTACTTTAAACTAGGAAAAGTCGCTATTACACGACAAATTTATTAAAAATAAAGTAAATGCGTTAAATTTGTCGACAATGTAGGGTGCAATTTATTATATATTATTATTGACGGTTCTTTTAAATTGACAAGATAATAATAGAAATGTCAGATTTAGAGAAATCTTTGTAACATAGTCAAATTTAATAAAAATAAAATAAAACCATGAAATTTAGAGAATTTTTTTTTTATTTACTTGACTTTAGATTAAGTAACTTTGGTATTACACGATCAAATTTAGTAATAATAAAGTAAATCCGTCAAATTTGTCGACAAAGGAGAATGCAAATTATTGTACATTATTATTGATAATATTTTAAAATTACCAAAAGAAATATCAGATTGACAAAATTATTTATCACATGATCAAATATTAATTAAGTTGTGTTTGATTTAATTATTTTTTTAAAATCACTTTTTGGGTATCCAAAGAAAGATGTCGAATAGACGGGACAAATGATAATATAAAAAATGGCGGCTGTCGATTATTTTCATAAAAGACATCACAAAAATATAGTGTTTGGTATCAAATGAGAATCTTGAATAGACAAGTTTAAATTTTTTAGCTTTGATTGTACTTTGAAATGTAACTGACAAGATAACGTAAGACTGGTTGGTTGGTATTACACGTTCAAATTTTATAAAAATTTTAAAAACCGCGAAATTTAAATGAAAATAATTCCATTACAATTTCACGATTTTATTCTACTTTGACGTTAGATTAGGTAAAGTCGACAATGTGGAATGCAAATTATTATACATTATTATTGGCGGTATTTTTAAATTGCCAAAAAGACAATAGAAATGTCAGATTGGCAAAATATTTGTTATATGATCAAAAATTAATGTAATTTGTGTTTAATTTAAATTTTTAATTTTTTTTTATAGGTATCTAACTTGTGGTGTATGAAATGAAATGTTTTAAGAGTTCCCAGATAATCATTTTTTTAAGTCACTTGAAATCTATTGCAGGGTAAAAATTGAAACACTTGGTCTTGGTAATACGAGTATCCACGGAAAGTTTAATAATTGTGTTTGTTGTAATTTTTTTCGCAAACCGATTCTGATCGGCAATTATTTTTCTTTACAATTCATGAATATTTGCGACCTGTGGGGTACCAAGTAAAATGTTTTAGAAGTGAAATATTGAGCCATCTCTATTATAAATCAGTACGATTGGCAAATGCTTTTCTGAAAATTCCCCTAAAGCTAGCTTGTGAAATATTGAATGTAACATTTCAGGCTCAAAAAATTGGAAAAAGTAGTGATGAACCTTCTTTATCACAAATAATTACGATCAGCAATTGCTTTTGTGGAAATTACTAGAAACTAAACTTAGGGATATTAAATGAACTGTTTTAGGGATGGGAAGTTAAGAGACACTGAGATGAAAGCGAGGAACGAAGTGACGAGCTTTCCTCGCCATTGTACTGACATGAAAGCGAGGAACGAAGTGATGTGTTTTCTTCGCCAATTTACTGACTTGGAAGCGAGGAACAAAGAGACTACTATCATCTTTAGTGTCGCGGAGCCTAGGGGTCAGACCTGCGAAGCAGGTCGGACCGCTAGTCCAATATACTAAAAGGCTTAATTCACTTTCTATACATCTATATATATATATATATATATATATATATATATATATATATATATATATATATATATATATATATTTTCATCTGCCTAGTAACCAAAATTTGTGCGCAGCTCTAGAGCCTAGGCGGTTTGATGGATTTCAGTGAAACTTTTACTGGAAGTTAGAGATTGTTTTGGAATAGGTCCTTTTCGTGAATTCACATTTTTAGTACATATGTTGTGCGAGATATTAAATAAATAAGGCGGAAATGCGTTTACGGATCAAAGTGTGCGGGTTGCTATCAAAGTGGAGTTAGTTGATTCTGGTTTTAACTTTACAAAAATTTATGTTCAATTTGTCATTTCTGACAGATCTGTTTTAAAATTTAAGTATAAATTACATATATTCTAGACAACTTGAAGATGTTTTGTAAATTTATCTGTGTTTAGAATTAATGAACAAACATGTGTACTATTTTGTAAGTATTTTAAAAAGTCAATTAAAAAAATAGAAATTGTAGCTCTCACTTTTCACAAATTTTTGTGCAACTAGTTATTTTGACATTTCAGTCTGAAATTTTAAATATAAATTACTTTAATTGTAGTTCAGTAAAACAAGTTTGGTAATTTATTTGTGTTCAGAATTAATATGCAAACATTATTATTATTTTAAATTAGAATTTTTTTTTCATATATTTTTAAAATTTAAAATAAATATGACAGATGTCATTGTTCGTCAACCTTGATTCTTTTAATGATTTTAGGCGGTAAAATTCAAATGAGTTAATTTCTTATCTAACATAAAAAAGTTGAAAATTATTTTTCGCTTCATAGATGGTTTATTTTTCTTCTCAAAAAATACAACAGGTGTCTCTGCTCGACAATATCGATGCTTCTAAGTATTTTAGGCGGTAAAATTTAAACAAATTAATTACTTATCTAATATAAAAAGTTCGTTTAAAATATTTATAATCATTTTCAGATTTTTTTTTATCCTAATTCGTAGAATTGTCAAAAAGTTATATTAAAAAATCAGTTGTTTTTATTTCTAATCAAGTGTCACAAAATTATTTTACACGATCGTTAATTGTTTTTTATAAATGTTATTTAAAACCTACCGTGTTTAGTATTGAATGGGGTCTTTCACCATTTTTTTTTTATATTTTTTTATGAAACTTTATCTATATTGAAGACTATCTACACTTTTAAAAAGTCTTAATTGTTATTCATTAAGCCACAATGATTTTTTTAAAAATGTTGTGACGTCATAGTAGAGGTGTTGCTGGATCTAAAACAGAAGAAATTAAATAATTTTTGTTACATAAATGTTCTATTTTATTGTAATAATAATAATAAAATAAGTAAAAAAATATATAACTACAATTATTTACAATCTGTATTGTTTTGATCCACCAACACCTCTACTATGACGTCACAACATTTTTTAAAAAATCATTGTGGCTTAATGAATAACAATTAAGACTTTTTAAAAGTGTAGATAGTCTTCAATATACATAAAGTTTCATAAAATAATATAAAAAAAAATGGTGAAAGACCCCATTAAAGGTCTCAATCATGAGTTTTAAACTCAAGTATCAAAAATTTATTTTGGACGATCTTTAATTGTTTTTATCAATGTTATTTAAATCCTATCTTGTTTGGAATCAAATTAAAGGTCTCGCAGGGAAGGTTTGAACTCAAGTGTTTTGGGCGATTGTCAATTGTTTTGTATACATGTTATTTAAATACTAGCGTGTTTGGTACTGAATTAAAGGTCTCACTCATGAGATTTAAACTCAAGTATCAAAAAGTTTTTTTGGACGAGAGTCAATTGTTTTTTATAAATGTTATTTAAATCCTACAGTGTTTGGAATCAAATTAAAGGTCTCGCAAAAGAGGTTTGAACTCAAGTGGCAAAAAGTTGTTTTGGGCGATGGTCAATTGTTTTGTATAAATGTTATTTAAATCCTTCCGTGTTTGGTATTGATTTAAAGGTCTCACTCATGAGATTTAAACTCAAGTGTCAAAAAGTTATTTTGGACGAACGTCAATTGTTTTTTATAAATGTTATTTAAATCCTACGGTGTTTGGAATCAAATTATAGGTCTCTCAGAGGAGGTTTAAACTAAAGTCTCAAAAAGTTGTTTTGGGCGTTTATCAATTGTTTTGTGTAAATGTTATTTTTATCCTACCGTATTTGTTATTAAATTAAAAGTCTCATGGAGCGGATTTAAACTTAAGTGTCAAAAAGTTATTTTGCACGATCGTCAATTGTTTGGTATTAAATTAAAATCCATATTTAAACTAAAAGTGTCACTAAGTAGTATCATGGAAGCGAGGAACGAGTGACGAGCTTAATTTGTCGACGTTCTGACATGGAAGCGAGGAACGAAGTGACGAGCTTTCTTCGTCAATATACTGACATGGAAGCAAGGAACGTAGTGATGAGCTTGCTTTGCCATTTGTTTGTTATTAAATGGTAGTTATTTAAGACTATTAATATAATTTTTCTACAGTTGTAATCTTCTTTAGTGACGCGGGTATCAAAAGGAAGGTGTTAAATAGACTGGACAAATGATAATATAAAAAATGGAGGCTGGCCGATTGTTTTCATAAAAGTCATTATAAAAATGTGTTTGGTATCAAATAAGAATCTTGATGGACAAGTTTTAATTTTTTCGCTTCGATTGTACTTTGAAGTGTAACTGACAAGCTGACGTAAGACTGGATAAGGATGGTATTACACGAACAAATTTAGTAAAAATAATGCATATCTGTCAAATTTGTCAATATGGAATGCAAATTATTATACATTATTATTGACGGTATTTCTAAATTGCCAAGAAGACAATACATATGTCAGATTTACAAAAGTCTTCATTACATGATCAAATATTA
Source organism: Poecilus cupreus (assembly GCA_963942605.1). Taxonomy (NCBI): domain Eukaryota; kingdom Metazoa; phylum Arthropoda; class Insecta; order Coleoptera; family Carabidae; genus Poecilus; species Poecilus cupreus. The sequence goes on from OZ012713.1 coordinate 28,996,689, forward strand.
ATGCAAGTTGTATTTAATATAAATTTCTTTTAAATATCACTTATTTGGTATCGAAAGAAAGGTCGAAGTGACGAAATTTTATCTCAAATCGTAACGATCGACAATTGTTTAAACTTTTTTTTTTAATTTTTGTAGATACCTAGCTTGTAGTTTATGTAACTAAATGTTTTATTAGTTGGCAGATAGTTATTTTTTTAAAGTCAATTGAAATCTATTGTAGGAGTAAAAATTAAAACACTTTATCTAGGCAATGTCCACGAAAAATCTATTGTGTTTGTTGTAATTTTTCCGCAAACCAATTACGATCGGCAATTGTTTTTCATTAAAATTCATGAATATGCGACCTGTGGAGTACCAAGTGAAATGTTTTAACAGTGAAATATTGGGGAACTTAGAAATGATCCATCTTTATTATAAATCAGTATGATAGGCAATTAATTTTCTGAAAATTCACCTAAACCTAGCTTTTGGCTCAAATAGAAGGAAAACGTAGTGATGAATCTTCTTTGTCATAAATAATAACGATCAGAAATTGTTTTTGTTGAAATTGTTGAGTATTTAATGCCAATGCACTGACATGAAAGCGAGGAACGAAGTGACGAGATTTCTTCGCCATTTTACTAACAAGGAAGCGGCGAACAAAGATATAAACCTTCTTCGATAATTGCTTGCTAACAAATTTAAGATATTTGAGAAAACTTGCAACTTATTTTCCTATAGTTTTAGTTGCTATCTTATTTACAGTCGCGGAGCCTAGTCTAATATACTATTCAGTTAAAATTTTTGGCTACCTAGAAACCATTTGTGCGCAGCTCTAGAGCCTACACGGTTTGATATATTCGGGTGAAACCTTTACAGGCATCTACAGTTTGACTGGGAATAGGGCCTTTTCATTATTTCACATTTTTATTACACATGATGTGCGAGATATTAAGTAAATAAACTAATTTTTCTTTCATGTAGCTTTTGTTAAATAACACGCGTTGCTACTACTGTTAAAAATTCAAAGATTAAGGGTATTGACAGTTCACTTTCAAATTCATTTTTTTTATTTTTAAATTGATGTTTTAAAATTTTACAAAATATTAAGCATATACGCCCATTTATTCTAAACAGAAATACATTTACCATACTTGTCTAACTTGTCTAGAATCAAAGTAATTTATTTTTAAAATTTCAAAGTGAACTGTCAATTCACTTTATCTTTAAATTTTTGACCAAATGAAGAACAACTTGTCATTTTTGACAGATCAGTTTTAAATTTTAATTATACATTACTTTAATTGTAGACAGGTTGGATAAGTTTGGTATATTTATTTGTGTTTAGAATAAAGGAGCGAACATGAGTACTATTTTGTAAATTTTTTAAAGTGGTAGAAATGATTTACATATTTTGACAGTTGCAATTAATTCAAATTGATTTGTAAACGTCAATATTTTATGAAAAATAGTTTGGGTCACGTACTAAATTACAAATACACTGAAATTAAATGAATTTCATGGTAAGTGTTTAACTTAATTATAGAATATCAATTCTCCTAATAATTTTTCAGGAAATACATTACGAACTTCATTATAATTGTCATATATGAATTAGGTTATATGGACAAAGAACAAATTAAATTTGAAAATACTATAGAATTTCGGAAGAAATTAATAAATACTTATAAAAAAAATTGTATTGGATGAATTAGGAGCAGTCAAAATGAAAACATACAACTTTTTAATTCAAAATCCTTGTACATGTTGAAGTATCGTGTATTGATTAAAAATGTTGTTTTTTACATAAACAACCCAAAATTAATTATAATTTATGGTAAGTGTGTATAATTTAATTGTACAGTATACATTTTCCCGATTATATTGCAGGGAACTCATATTTCAAGAATTCCATAAAAAAAAATCAACCATAAGTTTGGTTATATTTTCACGGAAGAATTTATAAAATACTATACAATTATGTACGAAATGATTAAATACCAATGAAACTAATTGTAATGGATGTATTAGGGCTATCAAAGTGTAAACATAATGTATTCCTGAATTTGTGAAAAATTTTGACATTTCACGGTATATCGAGTGAGGGAATCGTTAAAAAAGTTGATTCTTCATTTATAAATAGTGAAATTAAATATAATACATAGTAGGAAGATATATTTTTATTCTATGTTGTAAAGAAAAACATATACAAGTAAATCAAGCATCAATGATAAAATGAAATTTTGTTGTATTTACAAGATATCAGCTATAAAATTACGTACAAAATTAATAAATACTAATAAAGTAATATAGCATTAGCTGTATTATATAATATAAGAAAAATTCATGAGGAGGAAGATTACAGCACATATCAACAGTTTTCTTATTAAATTCAATTAAATTATCTTACGTAATTATTTAAATCTCCAACAGTTGATGAAGAAAGTTGTCAAATTCATAATGAAAACTATGCTACTCTACCCTGTCAACAACTTGCTAATATTCCGAGAGGAAATATTTTTCGGCAGCTATTTATACGGACACTTTTTGACCAGGATCAGTTTTAAAATATTAGTATGGAGATCAGAATAACAATTTCTATTGTGAAAATAATATACTTTCATTGTTTTAAATAATTATTTATTGTAATGAAAGTGTTTCATTGTTGTAATCAAGTATTTTCATTGTTGTAATCAAATATTTGCATTATTGTAATCAAAAATTTATATTGTTACTTTTGTGCAACGTGTTATTTTTGACAGATGTGTTTGAAATTTTAATTACAAATTACATTAATTCTAGACAAGTCAATTAAAATAATTAAAAATAATGGGTAATAAAATTTTTCATTTTGACTGCATTTTGAAGTTTTTGTTATGGTGACGCTAAATCTGTATTAAACGATCAAATTTACTGAAAATAAAATAAAACCGGGAAATTTAAATGAAAAAATTATTTCCAATAAATTTTTTTGCTATGATTATACTTCAAAGTATAACTGTCAAGCTGACGTTAGACTGAAGAAGGACGGTATTACACGAACAAATTTGATAAAAATGAAGAAAACCGCGAACTTGTTAAGAAAATGTTGTTTCGAATAACATTTTTCAATTTGATGCTATTTTGACGTTAAACTTAGAAGAGTCGATATTACACGATCAAATTAAGTAAAAATAAAGTTAATCCGCAAATTTGTCGAAAATGTAAAATTCAAATTATTGTTTATTATTATTGACGGTATTTTTAAATTGACAAGATAATAATAGAAATGTCAGATTGACAGAATTCTTTATTACATTATCAAATTTAATAAAAATAAAAAAACGCGAAATTTAAATGATAAAATAATTTCCAATAAAAAATTTTCACTTTGATGCAACTTTTATTTAAACTAGGAAAAGTCGGTATTACACGATCAAATTTATTAAAAATAAAGTAATTGCGTTAAATTAGTCGACAATGTCATATGCAAATTATTATATATTATTATTGACGGTTCTTTTAAATTGACAAGATAATAATAGAAATGTCAGATTGACAGAAGTCTTTATAACATGAACAAATTTAATAAAAATAAAATAAAACCTTGAAACTTGAAGGAAAAAAAATTTCCAACTTAATTTTTTTTTATTTTACTTGACGTTAGACTAAGTAAAGTTGGTATTACACGATGAAATTTAGTAATAATAAAGTAAATCCGCCAAATTTGTCGACAAAGAAGAATGCAAATTATTGTACATTATTATTGATAATATTTTTAAATTACCAATAGAAATATCAGATTGACAAAATTATTTATCACATGATCAAATATTAATTAAGTTGTGTTTGATTTAATTATTTTTTTAAAATCACTTTTCGGGTATCCAAAGATAGATGTCGAATAGAAGGGACAAATGATAATATAAAAAATGGCGGCTGTCGATTATTTTCATAAAAGACATCAGAAAAATATAGTGTTTGGTATCAAATGAGAATCTTGAATAGACAAGTTTAAATTTTTTAGCTTTGATTGTACTTTGAAATGAAACTGACAAGATAACGTAAGACTGGGTAAGGTTGGTATTACACGATCAAATTTTATAAAAATTTTAAAAACCGCGAAATTTAAAGGAAAAAAATTCCATACAATTTCACGATTTTATTCTACTTTCACGTTAGATTAGGCAAGGTCGACAATGTGGAATGCAAATTATTATACATTATTATTGGCAGTATTTTTAAATTGCCAAGAAGACAATAGAAATGTCAGATTGGCAAAAATATTTGTTATATGATCAAATATTAATGTAATTTGTGTTTAATTTTTTTTAGGTATATCTAATTTGTGGTGTATGAAATGAAATGTTTTAAGAGTTCCCAGATAATCATTTTTTTTAAGTCACTTGAAATCTATTGCAAGGGTAAAAATTCAAACACTTGGTCTTGGTAATACGAGTATCCACGGAAAATTTTATAATTGTGTTTGTTGTAATTTTTTTCGCAAACCAATTCCGATCGGCAATTATTTTTCCTTACAATTCATGAATATTTGCGTCCTGTGGGGTACCAAGTAAAATGTTTTAGAAGTGAAATATTGAGCCATCTTTATTATAAATCAGTACGATTGGCAAATTCTTTTCTGAAAATTCCCCTAAAGCTAGCTTGTGAAGTATTGAATGTAACGTTTCAGGCTCAAAAAGTTGGAAAAAGTAGTGATGAATCTTCTTTATCACAAATAATTACGATCAGCAATTGCTTTTGTGGAAATTACTAGAAACTTAAGTTAGGGATATTAAATGAACTGTTTTAGGGATGGGAAGTTACGATACACTGACATGAAAGCGAGGAACGAAGTGACGTGTTTTCTTCGCCAATTTACTGACTTGGAAGCGAGGAACAAAGAGACTGCTATCTTCTTTAGTGTCGCGGAGCCTAAGGGTCAGACCTGCGAGGCGTTGAAAAGTAACGCAAGAAAAATCGAATTTTTGAGTGCTCTTAGAAATACTTAAAAATATCTAAATAATTCAAGATTTATACTATAATTAATAGAAGAGATCGTGTAATAAGAGTTTCTTGGTGCTCTGGGAGAAAAGGTTTCATCAATTTCTCTATATTAATAATTTTTGGTTTTTCTGATGTGTCAAAAGTGACGAGTTTGACAGGTGTCACTATTTTAAATTTAATATTTCTAACGATACTCTAATAAATAGAGGCAAATATATATTGAATTCCCACAAATGCTGTGGTGAGGAAGGTGGGAAGGTGGTGTCAGAAGACGAGTGGAATAAGGAATGAGGGTGTGAGGTTCTGCGTCAATGAAGGAGGGAAAAGACGAGATTGAGGCGTTAGAGGGTGAGAAGGTTGAAGTAGAAGTAACAGACCTGAGGAGAATGAGGTTGTATAGGAGGCAACGTGGACAATGGACATGGAGACGAGATGGTAAACAGGATGGAAGAAAAGAAAATTAATGAATACAGTGCTGCTTGGACACGTTTCGATGCCCTGCTAGTAAAAGGCGGGGAAACAGCAGACCGACTAGAGCTCCTGATTAATAAACACTCGAATGTAAAGGTAGAAGTTAAAGAATCAGGAAAGGTACTTGTAAAAATGATTAGAGATATTTTTGCTGCCAAGAACAAGATAGAGAACTTGATGTACTCCTCACTGAAAACAAAATATACAGCTATGATAGAGGACCGGGCAATGCAAACGCTCCCGGCAAATACAAAAGAAAAATGTACGCAAACAGACACACTGACAAAAGGAATGGATCAACTAGAAGACAGAAGTGATCAAAATAATAAACCCCAAAGAGAGAAAGTAACAGAAGAGGACATACTCGAAGCACAACAGGCTGCGAGCTATGAGGCCTTTCTTAAGATAAGCAAGTTAAAGTGGGAGAATGAGGTTTTGAAAGCCACCAAAACTGTAACAGATATGCCGAAGGACGTAGTTCTCGTAATTACAAAACAACCCAGAGTCAATGAAGAACGACGAACTGGCTGAAATACTTAACAGAAGCTCCGACGGATAAAGGGCCTTCTGATATTAAAGTTGTTAAGGTAAACGTTAATGGTAGCAGCCAAGATATATCCAGAACCAGTTACTACCTGTGCATGACATACGTGGACGGAAACTTGACCTATCCGGTTCTGTATGAAGGCCTCTGGAGACTGAGGGAGACTTTAGAGGCAAACATAGAGACACAAGTGCATATCAAGCATATCAATGCTGGAAAAAGAAAAATGAATTGGGTGCACCTGATGAGAATGTTGGAAACTGTTTTCCACGGAACAACTATCAGCGTTTAGTTTTACAGGAAAGAAACAGATAATGAGACAACATATGCTGAGAGACTGACAACGGCCCACTCTGTCACTAACACTGAGACTGTAGAAAACAAGAGAAGTGCTCGAAAGAAAATATCTCGGGGGCGACACATAGCGCCCGAAAACCAACAAGAAAATGTAGGCCGTACCAAAGATATTTCTATGATAACAAAACCAAAAAAAAAGACAGAAGCAATAATTGTCTCCACCAAGGGGTCAACTTATGCGGAAACGATAAAAAAGGTGAAAGCTGGAATTGACCCAAACTATGTACAGAACATAAGAAGGGTCAGGCAAACAGGGGCTGGTGATCTGCTCATTGAGGTCGAGAAAGATAGTGCCAAAACACTAGAGTTGAATGACAAGATCACCCAGCTACTGGGTGATAGACAGTCGAGAGTCCTGAGTCAAGACAGTAGAGAAACTACCCTGATTGTTAGGGATATCGAGGAAGACACTACCAAAGAAGAAATAGGGGTGGCAATAAAGAGTATGATTGACAATAAGGCGGTTAGTGTGAGGTCGATCAGGCCTGCATATCGGGAAACCCAGGTGGCTTTTGTCAGTTTAGGCCAGGTAAGCGCGGACAAGATCTTGAGTTGTGAGTCTGGCCGAATCAAAATAGGTTGGTCCCAATGCAGGGTGAGAAGCTACCACAACCTAACGATCTGCCATAGGTGCTACAAGTACGGGCACACCATTCATACGTGTCAGAACGAGGACCTGGGTAAATACTGTAAGAAATGTGCCAGCGAAGGGCACTTTGCGGCAACATGTACTAACAACACAGTAAAATGCTTAAGCTGTGGCGAAACAGGACATCAACAGGGATCAGGAATATGCCCCCTGCACAAAAAGGCCTTGGAGGCGGCCAGAGCAAGAAGACACAATGCAAAAAATTAAGATACTGCAGTTGAATGTGGGGAGGAGCTGGGCGGCTACTGATTTACTGTACGCCACAGCCAGTTCAGAACAAGCTGACATCTTGGCTGTATCTGAACCCAACCCAAGATTTGGACGTGAGTGGTTTACTGATGAAAATAATGATGCGGCAATAAAATTTATGGACAAAAGAATGACAGCAAATGACTGGGGAAGGGGCGCTGGCTTTGTCTGGATTAAGATGGGTCAATACATGATATACAGCTGTTACTTTTCTCCAAACCGGACTATTGCGGATTTTGTAGTTTTTCTTGATGATTTGGAGACATCGATTAGGGCCAAAAACCCACGGAAACTTCTCATACTAGGGGACTTTAACGCGGCGGCCATAGATTGGGGCAGCCGGGTCACTGACAGGAGGGGCAGAATTCTGACAGAATGGGCAGCAGCCCTAAACCTGAACAACATGAATAATGGGTTGCCCACCTTTCAACGAGGCACCTCAATGTCCTGGATAGATTTGACGTGGGCAAACGACCATACTGTCCCGGATTTTGAAAATTGGCAGGTTATGCAAGCGGAAACTCTAAGCTTACACAAGACTATCATCTTCACGATAAAACAAAGCGTTATGCCGAGGATAGTCTATCCCACAATGGGCTGGAATATCAAGAAGCTTGATCAAGAGGTGATGTGTAGGGAAATCCAGCGAAATATAAACGCTGACACTCTAACTAGCACTGACCTGGTCTGTGCATTAAAGCAGATCTGTGACAAATCTATGCCGCGCAGAGGAAAGAGTAACAGGTCGCAAGTGTACTGGTGGACGGACGAAATTGCGACACTCAGAAGGACAGCCCTCCATGCCAGGCGTCTATATCAGCGGAAGAAAAGAGACACTCCTGATTCACCATGTTTGGTAGAACGGCAGTTAGCCCAGGAGGCAAGGAAGAACCTGCGCAGTGCTATTGCAAGATCCAAGAAAGCATCATGGGACAAATTATGTGGTGATCTGGACCAAGACATTTGGGGCCTCGGCTATCAGATCGTGGCACGACGTCTCAAAATAAGAGAACCACTGCCTCTATTAGATGAGAACACTGTTGACGGGATTGTCGAGCACCTGTTCCCGCAGGATGATCTGGTGAACTGGATACACAAGGAGATAAGGACTGAATAAATTCCTCCCCTTGAGTTGGCTGAGGTCCTAGTTGCTGCGAGCAGACTTAGGGAAAAGAGAGCACCCGGTCCTGACCAGGTGCCGCCAGAAGTCGTCAAGAAAATGATCAAAGAAGTGCCAGAGCATGTCACCAGGGTTCTAAATAAACTGCTGATGGAAGGAATTTTCCCGGATGAATGGAAAATTGCTACATTGATACTTCTTAAAAAACCAAACAAACTAGCAAACGAACCCTCAAGCTACCGACCGCTCTGCCTGCTGGACGGAATAGGAAAAGTTTTTGAATATATTATTCTGGAAAGATTAAACAAAGCTTTGGAAGACACAGAAAATCTCTCTGATAAACAGTATGGCTTCCGAAAGGGAAAGAGTTCGGTTCAGGCAATACAGCGGATTCAAAAACTGGTCCAGGAGGCCAGAAGTGGCCCCTGGCGCAAGAAGAAATTGTGCGCCTTTATTCTATTTGATGTGAGAAATGCCTTCAATTCGGCCAGTTGGAGAGAGATTATTAAAGAACTCCAGCGTAGAAACATCCCGGAGTATATTATCAGGATGATCAAATCCTACCTGTCCAACAGGTGGATCTTAGTAGATGGACGAATTCAAAGGATAACCCGGGGAGTTCCACAGGGTTCAGTTCTTGGCCCTACCCTGTGGAATATCCAATATGATGGTATTCTAAGACTCAGGCTACCACTAGGGGTGGATGCAATAGCCTACGCTGACGACTTCGGCATGTTAGTTACGGCCAAAACAACAAATGAATTGACATGTAAAGCTGAGCAGAGCTGTGCCGTGGTCAGTGAGTGGATTAAAGGAGTAGGACTTGCTCTGGCATCAGACAAGACGGAAGTTATTATGCTTGCTGGCTGGCGAAAGGTAGCTGGGATCACCTTCCAGATTCAAGGAAGAACTGTGGCGTGCGCAAAGAAAGTTAAGTACCTGGGGGTCATACTGACCCCGGGCATGAACTATGGGCGGCACATCAAGTATGCTGCAGAGAAGGCTGATCGAGCAACAACTGCACTTGCCAAGTTAATGCCAAACTTAGGGGGACCGGCTGCAAGCAGGCGAAGAGTGCTGGCGCAAATCGCACATTCTATAATACTTTATGCCGCGCCAGTCTGGGTACATGACCTAAAAAGGGCATGTCATCGAGATACCCTATCTAGGGTACAACGGAAAATGACCCTTCGGGTTTGCGCAGCATACCGTACAGTGTCACTAGAAGCAGTCCAGGTAGTGGCGGGTATCCCACCGATACAGCTCTTAGCAGAAATGAGGCAGACAGGTCTTAAGAAAGAAGAGATCGATAGACAAATTTTGGAGAAGGTGCAAAGACTATAGGAAAATGGTTCCAAAGGCCAATGGACTAGACGGCTCATACCACAGCTGGAACCATGGTACACAAGGAAGCACGGGCAAATAACTTTCCACCTCACCCAAGCTTTGACTGCCCATGGTTGTTTTGGAGAGTACCTACATCGTATAGGGAAGATACCCTCTAATATTTGTTCCCACTGCAATGAAGGCTCTGTTGACACAGTGGAACACACCCTTTTTCACTGCCTAACATGGGCACCTTATCGGGAGGAAGCTGAGCTGAGAGTGGGAAGAAGACTGTCTCCGGACAACCTGATTCCCATCATGATTGAAACAGAGGAGCAATGGAACTACGTAGCGAAATGCATCCAAAAATTATACTTGCAAAAGAGACTGCGGAAAGAACTGAACAAGAGAGGCGGCGTCAATTGGCGCAATAATATAAGAAGAAGAAAGAAAGGTAACACCTAAGACACTCTAAACACTGGAAGTGAAATGCCCTGTATGGGCGGACCACAGTGTGGCAGAGTATAAGGGAGGGGTTTTTTAGCTGGTCTCCAACTGGAATAGTTTCCGTGACAACCCATGGAAACCCAGCACTACCCTGTGATCCGGTATGGTCACAGGGTGTCTTGTTGAAGATTTTTCCCCTGCCCTCGTAGAAAAAAAAAAGGTCGGACCGCTAGTCCCTTATACTAAAAGGCATCATTCATTCTCTATATATATATATATATATATATATATATATATATATATATATATATATATATATATATATATTTTTATATATATATATATATATATATATATATATATATATATTTTTTTTTTTCATCTGCCTAGTAACCAAAATTTGTGCGCAGCTCTAGGGCCTAGACGGTTTGAAGGATTACAGTGAAACCTTTACCGGAAGTTAGAGACTTTTTCAGAATAGCGCCTTTTTATGAATTCACATTTTTAGTGCACATGATGTGCGAGATATTAAATAAATAAGGCGAAAATGCGCCATTTGTGTGGTATTAAATGGTAGTTACTTAAGACTATTCATTTTATTATTAAAAATTTTATTATTTATTCATTTATTTTAAAGCTTGGTATTTAAGGGATGTAAAAATTTGCGGTACTATGCACTACACTTACATGAAAGCGCGGAACTAAGTGAAGAGCTTTCTTCGCCAATTTACTAACAAGGAAGCGGGGAACAAAGCGAGAAACTTTCTTCGACAATTGCTTGCTAACAAATTTAAAGTATTTGAGAAAACTTGTAATCTATTTTCCTATAGATTTAGTTGCTATCTTCTTCATTGTTGCGAAGTCTAGGGGTCAGACCTGCGAAGCAGGTCGGACCGCTAGTCCAATATACTAAATTCTTTAATTCACTTTCTATATATATATATATATATATATATATATATATATATATATATATATATATATATATATATATATATATATATATATATATATATATATATTTTTCATCTGCCTAATAACCAAATTTGTGCGCAGCTCTAGAGCCTAGACGGTTTGACGGATTTCAGTGAAACCTTTACCGGCAGTTGGAGATTTTTTTGGAATAGGGCCTTTTTATGAATTCACATTTTTAGTACACATGATGTGCGAGATATTAAATAAATAAGGCGGAAATGCGTTTACGGATCAGAGTATGCGGGTTGCTATCAAAGTGGAGTTTGTTGATTCTGGTTGTAACTTTACAAAAATTTATGTTCAATTTGTCATTTCTAACAGATCTGTTTCGAAATTCAAGTATAAATTACATATATTCTAGACAACTTAAAGATGTTTTGTAAATTTATCTGTATTTAGAATTAATGAACAAACATGTGTACTATTTTGTAAGTATTTTAAAAGTCTATTAAAAAAATTAAAATTGTAGCTGTTACTTTTCACAAATTTTTGTGCAACTAGTTATTTTGACATTTCAGTCTGAAATTTTAAATATAAATTACTTTAATTGTAGTTCAGTTAGACAAGTTTGGTAATTTATTAGTGTTTAGAATAGATATATGCAAACATTATTATTATTTTGTAATTATTTTAAATTTGAATTTTTTTTCTCATATTTTTTCAAATTAAAAATTAATATGACAGATGTCATTGTTTGTCAACCTCATAGATGGTTTCTTTTTCTTCTCAAAAAATTCAACAGATGTCTCTGCTCGACAACCTCGATGCTTCTAAGTATTTTAGGCGGTAAAATTTAAACAAGTTAATTACTTATCTAATATAAAAAGTTCGTTTTAAATATTTATAATCAATTTCAGATTTTTTTTATATCTAAATTCGTAGAATTGTCAAAAAGTTATTTTAAACAATGAACAGTTGTTTTTTATTTCTAATCAAGTGTTACAAAATTATTATATACGATCGTTAATTGATTTTTGTGAATGTTATTTAAATCCTGCCGTGTTTGGCATTAAATTGAAGGTCTCACTCATCAGATTTAAACTAAAGTGTCAACAAATTATTTTGGACGATCGTAATTTGTTTTTATAAATGTTATTTAAAACCTAACGTGTTTGGTATTGAATTAAATGTCTCAATCATGATATTTAAACTCAAGTATCAAAAATTTATTTTGGACGATCGCTAATTGTTTTCATAAATGTTATTTAAATCCTACCGTGTTTGGAATCAAATTACAGGTTTCGGAGAAGAGGTTTGAACTCAAGTGTCAAAAAGTTGTTTTTGGTGATTGTCAATTGTTTTGTATAAATTTTATTTAAATCCTACCGTGTTTGGTATTGAATTAAAGGTCTTGCTCATGAGATTTAAACTCAAGTTTCAAAAAGTTATTTTGGACGAACGTCAATTGTTTTTTATAAATGTTATTTAAATCCTACCGTGTTTGGTATTCAATTGAAGGTCTCGCATATATATATATATATATATATATATATATATATATATATATATATATATATATATATATATATATATAATTTAACTGAATTGTTTAAGAAACGAGAAGCATTTAAGAAAACCTATGCACTTTTTTGCTGCAGTTGCAACAATCGAATGTAGTACTGCGTTAAAAAAATTATCTTTTTCAACGTTAACAGCAATTAATAGGCCACAAAAATATACAGTAAATCACCCCCGTATGGCACATTTAATATATTTGGCTTTTGAAAGGCAAAGAACTGAAGCACTTGATATGGGGATATATTTTTAAAAAAACCTTTTTAGTTACTTGTAATTATAATTTTTATCTGATACAGCAAAATATGTTAGTTTTTTTTTGTTAATATATATATATATATATATATATATATATATATATATATATATATATATATAAATTTTTAAAATTGGAATAGTTTCTAGTTTTTAAAGCGCGATAAATAAATATCTAATCAACAGTGTATAAATATACCGGGTTTTGAATTAAAATATATAAAAATAATACAATGTATTTTTTTTTTAATATGGAGATTAAAGAAGAGAAAATGCAAAAAATCCATCCAACAAGTGTTTTTTTGTTGCAATTCTTTATTATACACAAGTAAGAAGCAAGCGAAAAACTGATTTTGTAATAGATATTTACGATATAAGTGGGATAAGAGCATTATTAAGATACGCTTATGTATATTAATAATGCATTATCACACGTGTATTGTATAATATTTTATCTACGCCCGCCCGAAGTTAAAAAATTTAAATAATTAGATTTTATTTTTTTGACAAGTAGTTGCTCTAAAAATGGTTTCAAATCCATGACGACAACAATTTGACATTAAACAATTATGTGGTTGGTTTTCATATTTTTTTTAAGCATTTCGTGAAAATGATTGATTTAGAAAGTATTTCGTCGGATATAGAGGAAAAAGCTTTAAAAATTATGAATTAATTAAATACTAATTAATCTATAGAATTGTAAAGATTGTATTTTCGACATTGATAATAAATAGTCCATTAATGAAAACGAATGCTTTAATGAAGCTCTTAACCCACGCAAATTGAGTGGGTTAAGTGACATTTAACTTACGGGCGTAGATAAAGAAATTTATGGATTAAGAGTTCTGTAGAAAACAATGAAACAAAATAATTTTTAATACAAACGTTGACAGGACATGTAATAAAATATAGCTTTGGTTGTTGGGATATTTATTGTGAACTCTTTTAAATATGGTAATATTTTTGAATAACGATAAAATTTTATTTATAAAATGTTATTATGCGAGAAATACGTAACTGACATAGTTTATAATAAAAATAATTTTATTGTTTTCCACAGAACTCTCAATCCGTAATTTTCTTTATAAAATAAGTTTTTATTTTGTTTCTTACTCTTGTATAATAAACAATTGAGCAACAAGTAGATTCATGTTGAATGCTGATTTTAATTCTAAACTTTTTTGTATTTACATTTTTGGTCAAATTTAATTAGGATAGCAACAATCTCTATATTAAAAAAAAAATAGCATTGTAATCAATATGTAACATTTTTCAATTCAACACCCGGTACCTATACATATACTTATTATTCCTAAGATTCCTAAATTATGCTTTAAAAAAACAAACAAATACAGGCCCTGGCTAAAATAAAATGAGCCCTGTCTAATATTTAGCTCTGGCTACGGCCCTGTACAGATCACCTGATAGTGATTTTAACATTTTCTATACTAATTTAAACTCTGTTTTAGATGAATTATTTAAACCAAATTTGAATTTTGTGTTGACTGGTGACTTCAACATAGATCCCACTCGAGATGATAGAGAATTTATGCTGTTAAGCTCTTTACTCACCTCATATAACCTTCTCAATTTTGTAAACCAACCTACAAGAGGAAATTATCTCATAGATTACATTTTTACAAATACAACCTCAAAAAATTTCATGGTGGATCATGACTTCATATCTGACCACAGTGCATTATGTTATGAGTCGGAACCTAATATAAGCACATCTAACAAGGTTAGTATTAAACGTAGATGTTTTAATGAGACAAATATAAATAATTTTTCATCTATATTAGAAAATGAATCTTGGCACTCTGAATATTCTGAATCTGACCTTAACCTCGCATTTGAAAATTTCATTGCATATTTCTGCAGTTTTTCAATACTAGTTTTCCATATCAACTTTCCAATCGAAAAAAACTTAAAAACTGGGTAAACCATGAAATTAGGAGGTCTAGTAAAGACTTAAAATCTCTTTTTCTTTTACAAAAGAATAACAACCAACTAAAACCATTATATTTATACATGAAAAAGAAACATTATAAACTAGTTAACAATAATAGAAGGAACTTCATTTAATCACAAATAAATGAATCAAGGAATCCCTCGAAAAGTTTATGGTCTTTTATAAACCAAACACAATGTAGTAATACTAAAGATGCTAATAGTATCAAATAAAACTTAATAATGAAACTATTGAAACCCCGGATGATATTGTTAATATTTTCAATTATCATTTTAAGCAGGCTCCAATAAATACTCTCAATTTAATACCGAATGATAACATTCCAAATAAAGTCTTAAAGCACAATTTTAATAGCTTTTTTCTCACTCCTTTTCATGAAACAAATGTCTTAACTTTAATTATCTCAAAATTGAAAAACAAATTCTCGGGAGGACCCGATGAGGTACCCAGCTTCATTGTTCGACGAATCTTACACCTTATTCTCGAACCACTAACGTAAATAATAAATTTATCTTTTAGTACCGGCACATTTCCAGACAGCCTCAAAATTAGTAAAATCACTCCTATATATAAAAAGGGGGACAAACATAATATAAATAATTATAGACCAGTTGCTCAGACATCAATATTCTCAAAAATTCTGGAGTACTGTTTTTTAGATAGAATGGAATCGTTTATCAGCAGATACAACATTCTAAATAAAAATCAGTTTGGCTTTAGGACTAATCTTTCAACTGCAGATGCTGTTACTTGCATGTATGATAAAATTGTTTCTCAAATTGATAATAAACAAACGGTTTTCGGCATTTTCTGTGACATATCCAAAGCCTTTGATTGCTTAGATCATGAAAGGCTATTAGATAAGTTAAACTCGTACGGTATTAGAGGTACGCCACTCGACTGGCTGCACAGCTTCTTAAGCAGTAGAACTTAGTTTGTTACTCTAAAATTTAAAAACAATAATTCTTATCATAATGTTCAGTCAGATACTCAGCAAACCAACATTGGATCACCGCAAAGTACTGTTCTCTCTCCAATTCTGTTCATTCTTTACGTAAACGACCTAATTGATGTTATTAACAATGATTCTTCCCTCATACAATATGCGGATGACACTTCTATCGTAGTCACCGGTAATAATGTAAGTGATGTAAAACAAAAATGTAGGACTAGCATGGAGCTACTTACACAGTGGTTCAATGAAAATAAACTTTATCTCAATGGATCGAAAACCACATTTATTCATTTTCGAAATTACCAAAACATAAATGTTGTAAACTTAGACATCCATGTTAATGGTCAGATAATGCATAAATCACACAAAACGGTTTTTCTGGGAATCACAATTGATGAATTCTCCATATGGCGTCCTCATTGTGAAACACTCATTGCCTCTGTGAATCGCTCTTGCTACTCTCTACGTTTTTTCAAACTTATCTAAATATATCACAACTACGCATGATATATTTTGCTTTAATTGAATCTCGGCTACGGTACGGAATCTGTCTTTGGGGCACCTCATCATGGACTTCTCAGGTTTTTGTTGCTCAAAAGCGCACAGTGAGATGTATTTATGGAGTTAACAACCAACACTCTTGCAAACAGTTATTTAAGCAACTAGAAATGCTTACTTTACCTTGTCTTTATATTTTAGAAATATGCAAATTTATTTATAAAAACAAACAACTTTGCTACTAATAAAAATTGTCAATCTTTTAACACGAGATCAAAAGATCAGTTCAGAATTCCATGTGTCAAAACTAATGCAGCGACTAAAAATCCAAATGTTTTTGGTCTTAAAATATTTAATGCCTTACCTAAGGATATTGTAAATACACCCAAATACAGTTTATTTAAATATCATTTAAAAACTTACTTAATAGAAAATTGTTTTTACAATTTTGATGAAATCTTTTGTAAACTTAATCAATAAGTTTTTTTCTCTAAGGAATTTCCCTAATATCTCGGGTGGGATCAGCAACACCAAACTACTTTACATTTATGTTATTATATAGTATTTAATTTTGTGTAGCTACATTTAACAATATTCTTTATATGTATATGTATTATTATTTTATTACTGACGCCATTGTTGTGTTAGCTACGGATCGCCAATGACGTTTGGTAGATATGACAGTTTGTGGTGATGCAAATCAAACAACAAAACCTAGTAAATTTGCATTCGGAAAATGCCGTTGAACAAATTTGTGTTTATTCAACCTTAAAACTAAAATAAATCTGAGTTTCTTGTATTTTAAAATTAGTTTTGAGTCGATAAAGGTCAATTAAAAGTTAAACAGTTGCTAATTAGTGAAACAAATATACTTACCAATTCATAAGGTATTTATAAAATTTATTTTACAAATCAGCCACCAATAGATTCATAACAAAAAAACACCATAGATATCATATTATCCTACCATCCTACCAAATATAAATCCTTATAAACAAATCTAAAAATAGACACATTTCTGATAACCTACAACTGATGATCAGTGTCAACACAGTAGCGACATCTAATATCGAGAGGCAAATTGATATCGCTGGCTAAGGTTTGCGCCGTAGCCAAGAGCCACTAACATGTCCTTGATGTATCAAGCTGACCCCGGAGGGGGAGCAGGGCAAAATCAAGATACCACCGCTACCACCAACACACAACAGACGTACGCTGATCGAACCAAACAGGCACAAATTACACATCCAAAAAAAGACCAAGCTATTGTCATAAACGCTTTAAACGAAATACCAATCAGGGAATATATATTTGCTATAGGGAATATTATTTCACCGGAAAACATTACACACGTTTCTCGCATTTCCAACCAAAGAATTTGCATGTTCTTAAAAAACAAAACATTGGTAGAGACACTCGTCACGCAACACAACAAAATAATGGTCCAAAACCAAATAACAGAACTACGCAGATATGTAACACCATCAATCAGACTAATACTATCAAATGTATGCCCAACAATAACACAACAACAATTACAAGATGCACTCCAAGCCATAAATATTAAAACTCTGTCACCAATCACAAACCTTCGAGCAGGACTACACGATCTAAAAGGATACGAACACATTATGAGCTTTAGACGACAAGTGTATATCCTAGAAAAAGATAAAACAAAGGTCCCAGAGACAATTGTTATAGAACATGAAAACATGAAACATATTATTTTCTTAACATCAGACATAATAATATGCAAAAAATGCAATGCCTACGGACACCCTGAAAGTAAATGCAAACAAACAGAAAACCAACAAAAACAAAATACTACTAATAGAACCATAATTATAAATTCCACCTCAGAATTTCCCCCTATACATACATACCAACAATCAAATCCCATTGAAAACATACCCCAAGAGCAACTAAAACCTACAGAAAACTTATCACAACCAGAAAACAAACAACTAAATCCAAATAATACAAACAAACCAACAAATATCAACACCTCTTTACAATCCCAAAAGAAACAAACACCCCAACAGCTAAATCCTGTAGAAAATATTTCTCATGAACAACCAATATCAACTGAATATGTATCCCAACAAGAAGAAACGCTGGGACCAGCACAAAAGAGACCTGCACCAAACAACATCTCTGAGGCGGATATTTCAAACGAATCTGACCAAGCAACAGACAACAGCACTCAAACAAAAAAGAAGAAGAAAACAAAAAAGAAAAAGGAAGAGAAAAAACATGAAACTGAATATGAACATTCACTAGAAAAGGCAAAAACCGAAATAAATACATACCCCCATAACTATCCAATGACATACGAGCAATTTGCAGATTTTATAGAAAATGCTCTAAGCCCTAACAACCACCCTAAAGATATTATTAAAGATTACACTGACAATGAACCTGAAGTACTAAATATGCTTGAAAATCTGCATAATAAAATAAATGGAAGGAAAATGAGAAACAGATTGTCCAGAATAATGAAGAAACTCAAACTATCACAAATCACATCACAAAATAAAAAAATCGAAGACAAAAATGACAACACAGACAAGCTAACACAAACTACTAATACAGAGGACAGTCAATAGCTAAAAACACACAAATTAAAACACTCTAAACCTTAATCTTAAACACACGTAAATTTAAATTAAAATGTCTATAATCCAGTGGAACTTGAATAGCCTTAACTCGAAAAGAGCTGAACTAAACATGATAATAACTGAATATAATCCATACATTATTTGCTTACAAGAAACTAAGTTACAACCAAATAAAATTGTAAATATAAAAAATTATAATCTCTATAGAAAAGATAGACCGAATGATGAACACGCAGCAGGAGGTGTTGCTATACTATCAAAAATATCAGCACAAACAGAAGAACTAACTCTGAATACTAATCTAGAAGCGGTAGCAATCAAATGCCAATTTCCAATACAATGCACAATATGCTTTATCTACATACCTCCTCACAATAATCCTGAACCACAAGATCTAAGTGCTTTAATTGACCAACTACCTAAACCCTACCTACTTTTGGGTGATTTCAATGCCCATAGCCCTCTTTGGGGATCCACATACACGAATAGAAGAGGAAAATTACTGGAAGATTTAATAGACAATGTAGTAGTAAATGACGGAAGTGAAACCCATCTCCACACACAAACAGGAACTTTCTCCACAATAGATTTATCACTAGCTGACCCTGTCATAGCAACAAACATTTCCTGGGAAACCCTTCCACACCAGTATAGTAGTGACCACTTTCCTATAAGACTCTCCTTTTACTTAATAACTTAAAAAAATGGAATCTGGATAAAGCACAATGGCAACTTTTCACCGAACTCATGAAAGAAATAGACGTCACCGTAAATGAAAATGACAACTCGAACGATCTCATAAACAAAATAGTAGAAAATATCACAAAAGTGGCAGAACAAACAATAGGATACAAACAGAAACAAAAAAACAGAAGTGTCCCTTGGTGGAATGAAAAATGCCAAGAAGCTGTTAAAAACCTTAAAAAATGTATACGACAATATAGAAGAAATAAAATAATAGAAAACTTGATCCAACTTAAAAAAAGCAAAGCTAAACTGAGATATACTATTAAAAAGAGTAAGCGGGAATCATGGCGAAAATATGTAGAAACCATAAACCCAAATGTACCTGTGAAACAGGTATGGGACAAAATCAGAAGAATAAAAGGAAAAAACAGCCCAACAGAAGTCACCTCTCTTCAGGAAAACAACCAGACAACTACTTCACCAGGAGAAATCGCAGAAATATTAGCACGGACGTTTCAACACAACTCCAGTGACAACCATTATGATCAAGAATTTTTAAATAGAAAAAACCAAATAGAGCAAGAAGAACTGCATATAGAAGATGACATGGAAAATCCATTAAATCATTCAATCACAATGGAAGAACTAAATACAGCTTTAGAAAACACAAAAAACAATAGCAGTCCCGGCCCAGACAACATTCCTTATGAAATATTAAAAAATCTACCAGAAAACATCCTATCCCACATGCTTAATATATATATAACTATATCTGGTCGACCCACACCTTTCCTGACCAATGGAGAGAAGTGACAATAATTCCCATACATAAAAATGGAAAAAGTAAAACTGATCCTCAGAATTACAGACCGGTAGCTCTCTCCAACACGATGTGCAAACTATTTGAAAAAATTGTCAATAAGAGATTAACATGGTACCTAGAGAAAAATAGCATCATAACAGAGGAACAAAGTGGTTTTAGAAGAGGGAGATGCACTACTGACCACGTAGTAAATCTTACAGCAGAAATACAGGAAACATTCAAAAACAAGCAACATTTAACAGCGGTACTCTTTGACTTGGAAAAAGCGTACGACACCACATGGAGACATCAAATTATAAAAAAATTAATAGAGAACGGAGTTCAAGGAAATATGCTACATTCTATTAAAAATTTCTTATCCAATAGAACCCTTAGAGTTAGATGCAATGGACATATCTCAGAGCTAAAAACAATGGAAAATGGGCTACCGCAAGGATCTATACTCAGTGCAACACTATTTTTACTTGCTATCAATAATATTACAAAAATAATCCCTAAACCTGTCAAAGCAGCCCTATTTGCAGATGACCTTACAATTTACAACAAAGGAAAAAACATTGAAACAGTTAAAAGAAACCTACAAACAACAATAAATAAATTAGAAGAATGGTCAAGAAATCATGGATTCAAATTTTCAGCTCCAAAAACAAAGACGATCCACTTCTGTAGAATGAGACATCAACACAACATAAACTTAAAACTAGGAAACAACAATATCATTACAGAACACAGAGTCAAATTTCTTGGTGTGACATTTGATGAAAAACTCACATGGAAGTATCACATAAACGAGCTAAGAGCAGAATGTTTTAGAAGACTTAACATAATTAAAACACTAAGTCACCACCAATGGGGATCAGACAGAATACCATTACTGACTATATATAGATCTCTAATAAGATCCAAAATTGATTACGGGTGTATAGTGTATTCGTCAGCTAAAAAAACTACACTAAAAAAATTAGATGCTATTCACAACACAGCGCTACGACTTATAACAGGAGCCTTTAGAACAAGCCCTGTAAATAGTATCCTAAACGAATCCGGAGAGCCACCCCTAGAGTTAAGAAGAAAGCAACTAACACTTACATACATGATGACCATTGCAAACCAACCACAACACCCAACACACTCCCAAATGTTCTCCAATCACAATCATACAACAAACATCCTGAAAACCAATACACCCTTCCCAACAATGATACAAACCATGTGTAACTCTGTTAACATTAATATACCAAACATAACAAAGACATACAACGGACAAATACCACCATGGATAATGAAAAAACCAATAATAAACATAGAACTCGCAAAATTTAAAAAAGAAGATACTAACCCAGAAATATATAAAAGTCACTTCAATGAAATATGCGCACTCCATAACAACTACACCAAAATCTACACTGACGCTTCCAAAACACAAAACAAAATAGGTGTAGCAATAGTGAAGGAAGGAGACGTAAAGCAATACCATTTACCTGACACCGTCAGTACCTTCACAGGAGAAGCTTTTGCTATCTACAAAAGCCTGGAACAAATAATAGAAACTGAACAAAAGAGGTACATTATCTACAGAGACTCCTTAAGTTCAATAACAGCCATCAAATCACTATACCCGAAATCCCCTCTGATCCAAAAAATCCAAGAAAAGATCCATTACCTACAAAACAACAACACAATAATGAAAATGTGGATACCGTCCCATATTGGCATCAATGGAAACGAGCGGGCAGATGAAGCGGCAAAATCGGCAATACACCTTGAACTAACCGACACCACAACTCCACTAGAAGATGCAAAAGCGCTAATAAAGCACAAAATAAGACAAAGATGGAAACAGGAATGGATAGAAACAACAGATAACAAACTCAGACACATAAAAGATGATATTACGACATGGAAAACACCTGGTACTAGAAGAGAACAAATAGCCGTAACCAGACTCAGAATAGGACACACCAGACTTACACATAGCCATCTTTTTACTAGAAGTCCCCCACCCCAGTGTGAAGAGTGCAACACAAATCTGACAGTACAACACATGATAACGGAATGTAACAAATACACGAACATAAGATCAAAATACAACATACCGAACAATATGAAAGAAGCCCTAAACAACAACCATACAAACATCCAAAACTTAATACAATACATAAATGAGATAGACATAACAAATAAAATATAACAAAATAAAATGTAATAATGACATATATAAAATTGTAAACAACTGTACCGGCGCTATGACCAAGCTGTTAAAGCGCTTCCTTTTAAATAAAAAAAAAAAAATTGGTTTTATTTAACTATGACCGGCTAAAGAAATTAGGACTTGCAGCCAACTTCTCTTGTGGCCGTAAACTACGGTTTAGCCGGTTTCCTACTCTGGGTGATGGATGGTTATAGCTGATATAGAACCAACACTTCAACAAGTCCACGACCAAAAGGTATGTAAAATTGAGAATAATAGACACAAGTACAATAACATCACAAATAACATTATATCTATTAAACAACAAATCACAGATAACAATTTAACAAGCACAAAAGCAGATAAAAATGCAGGCCTTGTCGTCCTTGATACAGATACTTACATACAAAAAACAATCGAATTTTTTTATTGAGAATAATATCACCCAAATAAACAAAAATCCTTTAAATACTTACAATACAAAACTTTGACGTACAATTAATAAAAATATTTCAACCTTAAATAAATTCAACTTCTGTAATCATGACATATATATAAAAAAAAACTCCCACCTTATATAGTTTAATAAAATTACATAAAACAAACAAATCTATTAGGCCTATTACCTCATCTACAACTTCACCAGCACAAAAACAAGCAATAGTCTTAAATTACATAATCATTAAAAAAATTTCTTATACCTCTCAATATTCCATAAAAAATTCAACAGACTTGATATCATCCCTAAATACTACCCTTCAACAATCCAGTGAACAGACAGAATTCATTATGCTATCTTTCGATATCGTTAATCTTTATACAAATATATCAATCATTGAAACCCTTATATCTTAACAGAATTACTAAACAATAACCATAACTTCATAAACAACTATAGCTTAACCAAACAAGATTTAATTAACTTATTAAAACTATTTAAAATAACCACCAAACAAAACTTTATTCCATTTCAAAACAATACTTACAAACTACAAGACGGTTTACCAATGGGAAGTTCCTTAAGTGGATTACTCGCCAATATTTTCATAGATAACTTAGAAGATGAAATTATGCAGGATCCGCTCAGTAAAAATATAATAATGCTCTGGAAACGTTACGTAGATGACATCATAGTATTGTGACTGGTTCAATTTCAGAATTACAAGATTTTCATAATAACATCAATAACCTATCAAAAATAAAACTTGAGAACAACAATACCATTAACTTCTTAGATCTATCCTTACATAAAATTAACAAAAATATTGAATTCAATATACAGAATGTCCCAGATTTAAACGGCCTAACTTAAAATTAAGATTAAACACCTAAAAATAGGGTGACAAGTTCATTTGAGCAAATATCCGTAAATGCTTTATTCCAGAGATATTCATGTTTTTCTTATTGAGTAGCGCTACTTTAAAAAATCAACTTCATAACGAAATATCCAGTATTATCTTATTGAAGTGAGACATAATAATTAAATTAAATTAATAATACATTGGTTATTACCTAATTTTAATACAAAATTTTAGTTTGCTTGCACTGATGTCAAGAAAAAAATGGGAAACTATCAATGAATATAAGAAATTTTTATAAGGTGCCATAAAAGAAAAAGTCCATGAAGAATCGATAAATAATTTAGACTCACTACGTAGAAAAATTATTCAACTTTGCGAAACCATATCTCCAGAGCATTGTCACGCAGCAACCAATGCAGTGGCAGATCATTGTCGTGCGTGTTTACGTGCTACAGGTGAACATTTTGAACAAATATTATTAAAAAGAAATAGTTTATGAAGTTATGTTATTACTTTATTGTTTTAAACAATAAATTTCTTTAAATTCATTGATAGTTTCTCATTTTTTCACAGACATCAGTGCAAGCAAACTAAATTTTGTATTAAAATTAGGTAATAAACAAATTATTTTTAATTTAATATGTAACATCTCAATACGATAATATTAGATATTTCATTATGAAGTTGATTTTTTAAAGTAGCGCTACTCAATAAGAAAAACATGAACATGTCTGGAATAAAGCATTTACGGACATTTGCTCAAATGAACTTGTCACCTTATTTTTAGGTGTTTAATCTATGGATTTTGTTAGGCCCTTTGAATCTGGGACATCCTGTATACAGAAAACCCACCTCCACTGACATCATAATACCTTTTCATTCAAACCACAACCACAACCAACCAATAAAACAAACTGCTTTCAAATTTTATTTCACAGAGAAAAAAGTATAATTATGATTGAGTCACAATATTGATTTATTTAAAAGCGTTGTAAATAATTTATTTGTAGTAAATATATTAATTTGGTAGAATAATAACAACTTATTTATACCATAATAACAAATTATTGTAGTAACCTGTATATTTAAATTTTCAGTATAAAAAAAAGTTTATTTATTGTGAATATAAAAATTATTCTACTACATATGGGGATGAAGAAATTTCTGAAGTATTGTTTATTTCATTTAGACACATTGACGTTTCGAAACAAAAATGTAGACGAACTAGTTCTTCGATTCATATCTGCTAGCTACATGTATGTACATTTATCTAATCGCAAACTAAATAACGATAAGCCGAGATAAAATTAGTGGATCAGCAATATATGAATTACCTCACATATGTGCTAACACTTGTGTGACTTACAGCCAGCAGCAGACATCGCGGAGGAAACCCACCTAGTATATACTTAATACAAGATACAGGTAGGATTTTATTCATATTCAATTTTCTCGATTTATTACTAAATTATTTGGTATACGACATGAACGGATTCAGTAAAATTTATGTCTGCTTATCAATAAATTGCGAATAATTGCAGTTATAACTACAGCTGAAACATCTTCATGTTTCAGTTCACATCGGGCCGAAATATTTAATATAATCGAGCAAAATAGAAGCGCTACTTGGTCGGGTGCGCAGCATAAAGTACACAAATTGTACAATGGGACTTGGCTTGAAAATTCGAAATCGTCATTTGTATCAAGTTGAATAAAAACTTTAAAACAATAATTGACAATCGATCAAAATAAATATTTACAATTCAGTTCAACTGTCCTCCCTGAAATCTTCAATTTTATGCCAAACTCGGTCGGAATCAATTATATGTTATATTTTAAACTGTATTATTGAACTTATAATTAGCAGCAGATACGAAAACAGTGCAAATAATATTTTTTTCGCGCCGCCGTCCGACATTGACACAATTACATATCTCTAAAGCGGTCGGAAATCATGTTTTTGTCGAACTAGTTCGACAAAAATTGCTAACTTTTTATGGTTATATGTTGGCATCACTTCACTAATTTTAGCTAACTTCTGCCGCTAGAAATGTCAAAGTATTACATTGACTTAAAAATATTATGGCAATATATCTACAATTGAGTATTTGAAATACAAGAAAACAGAATATTTATGGATTTTAAACATATTTCTAAGTAATTACAATTGAATTTGCAGTGTAAAATCCATATAAAAATTTGTTGATATTTTTGGTTCTGATATTGGAAAATAAACATAATTGACATTCAAATATTGTGCAGTTAGCAACATAAAAAAATTCCCTGTCATTAAGAAAATGAGTAATAAATCAAATTTATTCATTAAATTTACATAAATGTTGGCGCGAAAAATCTTCTGTATCCCTAGGTTGGAAATTATTTTGCGAGTGCTCGTATTTATTAAAATAAACTCGCACTCTCAAAATAGCAGTTTCCAACCTTGTGATACAAATAACTATTAAATAAAAAAATTGTAGAAAACGAAAAATTGTAACAAATCAAGTTCTTACTTTGATCTTTAAATATGTTTCATCTGGCGCTTCTTTTATGAACTTGTTTATATCATCTCTACAAAGAATTTTAGATTTCTTCGGTTTGAAGCCATTAGAATTTCTTTTCAGGAACGCAATTAGTTTTGGAAATGTATTGATTTTAATGTTCTTATTAATTGCCAGACTTGTCCTTGCCATTGAATAGTGACTCCATAGAATAGAAGGTTTATAAATTATCGATCTTTCAGCAAAACATTCTAATAGTACACATTCTGTATAGTTCTTAACATTTTTCTGATCGCACCATTTTAAAAATTCTTTATAGGCTTTTTCATATAAAATTTTTGACTTCTGGGGAAGTAAATCTTGCACTACCCTTTTTGCAGCGTTTTCAATATCTTCCATTTTAACTACGTTCACAAATATGTGTGAATATTTCGTTGAGATCAACAAAGAAGATATCAATGACATTTATATTTTTCACTTCGTTCATGGAGTACACTTCGTTGTTTTTGGTTTTGTTCAATTACCCCAGCAACTGCATCAATTTGATTTGAAACGTTATTTTTGCTTATATTTAAATAAGAAAATATTAATATAGAACTGATTGTGTTGTGCAAAAATCATTGTATGTATTACGGGCGAAATATTCCTGGCTCTCAGCGCATTTAAAGCCCTCCGCTCCGTGTCGGGCTTTAATTATTGCTCCTCGGGCCAGAAACTATATCATTCGCCCTTAATGCATAAATAACTACTATATTTTAAATTAATTAATATAAAACAAATTTTTATAAACTGGTTGCTGTGCAGTGGCGACTCGTACCTGTAAGGAATGAAGAGGCAAATTTTGTACTCAAAAATTAAAGAAAAAAACTATAGTTCAGCTGCTCTTATTTCATAATTAATTATTCAGCAAAGAGCCAAAGTAGGATATATTAGAAATTAAAGAAAAAGTAATTTGGAATAAATTAAACATAAAAAAGAAAATAAATGCACACTACGATATGTGTAAGAAATACAAACAAAAATAAATGTTGAAGCCTAATCTTACATAAAATTTAAAAAACTTAAATTAATTCTTATGAAAAACTTAACGTACACAAAGCTAGACGTTCTTAAAAATTTATGATCTGAACCGCATAATAATATATTGCCATTTTATAAAACGTCATTTTTTGTAATAGTTGAAATAAAATTATTTTCAATTGAAATAATTGCAATATCGCCAAAAAGATTTTAATCCATTGAATTGCGCAGATAAGTTTTATACAAATACATTTATCTAATCGCAGACGATAAGCAAAGATATAAGTGCTGAAAAAGAATAATCATTTAACTTTAATAATGTGGCTGAATATCCATACGGACAAAGGTCTCCCCCAGCCTCTTCCGTTCGTCTCGGTCTCTTGCCTTCCTTTGCCACGCGGGTCATCTGCCCATCGCTTTCTTTGTCTTCCTCTTGATCTTTTGTTGCCTAGCGGAATCCATTCTATTATACCTTTAGTCCAGCTATTTTTACTTCTCATGATATGGCTCGCCCAGCTCCATTTTAAGAACTTTTTGGTAGTAATGATATTGGCTACTTTGGTCCTGCTTTTTATTTCTTGTAAAGTCACTTTATCTTTCCAGGTTATACTTTTTTTTATTTATTTTTTTTATTTATTTAATTTATTATGCCTTCCAGGTTATGACCTGATACATAAGGTTTCAGTTCAGTACAATATAAATTATTTGAAAATATAATTATGATTATTACACAATATTTCAATCTATGAACTATACCGTGTGTCCCACGTAAAGGTTGGCATAGGCAAATAACATGTAAAATCAGTTTTTTGTAAATAAAAAGTGTCCGGCAAAAAATTATGCATCCAAATTTTATATCACAATACTGCCAATATCACTACATCTTATTTAATACAGATTACTTTATTTTGATACCGCAATTTAATGAAATTAATAATAATAATTCCTAATTTTCCGCCTACTCTTTTTATTGCTAATGACGTGTAGTGTTTACAATTTGTTTTAAATATTTTAATCTGTCACTGTCATCATGATACATTAAATGTCGAGAAAAGTGTAAATATTATTAGAATGTATTATGGGGGCGCAGTGCAAGACAAATATCTGAATACACCACAGGAATGAACGCTGAATAATTTCCATCGCCAGAAATTGACAGTGACAGGTTAAAATATTTAAAACAAATTGCAGGCACTATACGTCAGTAGCAATAAAAAGAGTAGGCGAAAATTAGGAATTATTATTATTATTTTCATTAAATTGCGGTATCAAAATAAAATAATCTGTATTAAATAAGATGTAGGGATATTGGCAGTATTGTGATATAAAATTTGGATGCATAATTTTTTGCCGGACACTTTTTATTTACAAAAAACTGATTTTACATGTTAACTGCCTATGCCAACATTTGCGTGGGACACACGGTATAAACTATTTAACAAACAAACAAAAAATAGTAAAATACGGAGATATAGAAACTAGTTATTCATTTAATATAAAAGACCTTAGTTTTAACGCATTTGCTATAAAATAGTATAAATTTTGGGCTTGACTTTTATTTATTATATTGAAGTGTAGAAAATAAGGTTCACTAATATTTGGAAGCCAGACTTCTCTTAAATGGGCATAAATTGGACAATTACACAATATGTGTTTTAAGTCTTCTATTTCATACTTATTGCAAAGACTGCATAACTCATTTGGATTAATTTTATATGTAATGTTGTTTATGACGAGTCTGATGTACAAATTACTAGATGTGCGTAACTGAGCGATAACTCTAGTGAAATTTATATTTAAATTCATTAGCAAATATTTTTGAGTGTGCGTATCTACAGGTAAATTTTTGTAAATTGTACAAAATTGTCCATTCGCTACTTTATTTAGATCCTCTTGTCTTAATTTTTCTTCCAGGCCTCTTACTATAATATTTATACTATTTTTAAGCAATGACGCATTTTCTGATTCTATCAGATCGCCATAACCGACATTTTCGAACATATATTTAACTTGAGTGACCCAGTTATATTTCATATTGTTATTGGGCTTCTTATCTAAATCACACAGACGTTTATAACAGATTTTGGGAAACCTTGAATCAGGCATATTCCAGATTTTTATCAACCAGTTTATTATTAATTTTATTATTTTAACTATAATTTTTGTAATGCCTGTTTCAAGACGAACTATATAATGAGGTGTATTTTTCGGTAAATATAATAGTCGTTTAAAGTAATTTGATTGAGCTGTAATTAATTTTTTCAATGTATCTGATACTCCATATTTGCGAGCCATATAATAGTGTGCTTTCAATTATAGATGTATACAATTTCATTTTGGTATTCCAATCGTTAGTTTTTGAATTTGCTAACAGGTTAATTGTAGTGCCCGTTGCAATATTTGTTTTACAAATTGCATGGTTTGTTGCATCATAGAATAAGGAAGAGCTCGAAAAGGGAATACCTAAATAAACGTATCTATTACTAATTTCAATTATCTTATTTCCAAGTTTAAAGGTTCCCTTGAATTTACTTGTTCCACCTCTATGGAATCGTACAATTTGGGATTTTGTTTCATTAACAGTAAGTCCTTTATCAGAGCAATACTCGTTTAAGATATTTAACTTCCTTTGTACGTCCATTGGGGAACTAGCAAAAATAATTAAATCATCCGCATACAGCAGTAAGAGTATGTTGTTTTTATTATCAATGTTAAGCCCCATTGCGCCTTTATTGCGGAAGTAGATTTCAATATCGTTTAAGAATAAACTAAAAAGTAGAGGGCTTAAAATTTCACCCTGTAAAACTCCTTCTGTTAAGTCAATATTAGCTGTATGTGTATGATCCTTTAATCTTATTTTTATTGATGCATTATTATACAAATTATTTAAAATTTTTATAATTTTACCACTTACACCTAACTTATGCAGTGTGTTCCATAATAATATATGAGGCACTGAGTCAAAAGCTCTTTTATAATCTATGAATATTGCATAAACAGAATTTTTTGGCAATCTTAACTGAATTTGTATAGTAGCATTCAAAACAAATATATTGTCAATACAAGAGCGACCACTACGGAAACCTGACTGACATTCTGGGAGGGAAGAAGTAGCATTAGCCCACGCAATAAGTCGATCATATAACAGTTGAGTAAATAATTTTACAATACAATTAACAAGAGCAATACCTCTATAATTTGCCGGATCATCTTTACTGCCTTTTTTATGAATCATGACCAGTTCTATTTGAGACCAACTCAAAGGACTGGATTCAGTTAGCCAAATTTTGTTAAATAAACATGTTAAATACAAAATCCAGTTACCTGGTAGATTTTTGTAAAATTCATTACTTACCAAATCGAGTCCTGGAGCTTTTCCCATTTTACACTTGTCTAAGGATTGACATATTTCCTCAGTTGTTATTTCATAATCAAGTAAGGGGTTGCTATTATCAAATTTTAAATTTTCAAAGATTATACTTTTATCATTTGCACAGACATTTTTATAGTACCATTCCCATACACTCTTTTCTACAATATTATTTTTATCGACTCTAATTCTAAATTTATTTATTAACTGCCAGAAATCTGCCGGATTATTTGCTTTTTGTATTTTGATAACTAGATTTTTGTCGTATTCAAATTTTTTCTTTTTAATTAAGTTTTTATAGTCTTTTTTCGAGTCTATGTATAATCTTTTATATTGTTCAGTGAAATTATTTTGTTTACAATTTTTTAAATTGAATTTAACTTGCTTACGACTAAACTTACATTCAAGATCGAACCAGGGCTTATCATTAGTATAAATTGACATTTTAGAGTATTTTTCTTCATACATGCCTAATAAATCCGCTACGAACATAACAGTTTGAGTAATATTTTCGCTTAACACATCTACACTGGTGTCTTTTACAATTAAATCAACATTTGGTGAAGTCTCCATAAGTTCCCTGTAGTGTTGAGCAAGGTCTGGGTTCCACTTTAAACATTTTCGTTTTGAACCGTTTTGCACTAGTCGAGAATGTTTTTCAGCAGTAATTTTCAGATATAAAATCACGGGGAAATGGTCCGAGCAATAAACACTCGCGTTCACCCTTAAATCACTTATTATATCACAGCTTTGAATATCGCACCACACTAGATCGATGATACTTTTGCCGATTGAACTACAGTATGTAAACTGAGCGGGCTGATCACTATTTGTCCTTCCGTTTAAAACAATAAAACCATTTTCCTCCATAAAATTGGTTAAAATTTGGCCTTTACTAGTTTTTATATTATCCAGAGATTTTCTGAACGGATGAATATTACCATTATCAAGCATCTCAGTAGAAATATTGTTCAGGCAGCCAATTCTACTATTGAAATCTCCTCCAATTATCCAATAACTATTGTTATATTTATGTTTAATATCATTTATCGTATCTTGTAAAAATTCCAAAATCGTATCGTAATTCAGATTTGGTTTAAAATATATCAGTCCTAAAATAACACTAATTATACCGGTTTTAAAGTGAGAGAAAATCCAGTATTCATTTTGACTAAGACAAACAAATTCTTTGATGCACTTTTTCTTGAGGAATATAGCTAACCCTCCACTTGCGCGTCCTCTACTTTTTTCTTTAATTGCATTCGAATTTATAACATAATATTCTTGAAATTTATTACTGCATATTTCAGTGGTTAACCACGTTTCTGTAATAGCAATTATTTCCGGTGTATCTTCATATTGATTAAAATTTTGTACAAAATTTTTTAATCCTTGAGAATTCCAGAACATTATTTCAAATTTTTTTACTTCTTTTGTGGGGTGTTTTTTGGGCGTAGGAAGCGCTGCATAGTTGGTTGAGCTATTATCTCTTTTTTTGAATTTTGGCTTTTCTTTTGTTTGTTAGATTTCTCGTTTTTTTCTTAAATTATGTACATTATTGGTGTGAACTTCTGCCTCTACCGTTTCAATAAAATTTTCATATTTTTGTTGTTCGCTTTCCAGCTCTGAATCTTCTCCTGAATCTTCTCCTTGTTCATGTAGTGCAGATAGGGAAACAGATCTTCTTCTAAGATTCTGATTATTTGGGAATTGAACTTTACCTGCTGTTAGTTGTTCTTCTGTATACGGTTCATCGTTAACCCATAATTTTTCATTTCTTATAACAGCTTTTAGCCCTTTTTGTTTCGCATCTATAAGAAACGGTTTTAAGTTCCTATATGAGTTTCTTTCTTTTACTGTGCGATCTATATCTATATATATATTCTATTTTGCTTTACTGTAGACCTAGCTTTCAGGATTTCAAATTTCTTTTTTTCTGTTGTTAGGGTTATTAAAGTTGGTCTGGTTTTAGTAGGTTCTGGTTTACCCAATCTTGTAATTAGGTCAAGTTCACCTGCTAGAGTAGGTATTTTAAGTTTATCGTTAATTAGTTTTAGCACGGTACTTTCTAATGTCTCTCTCGTTTCGTTTTCTTCTTTAATACCAAAAATAACTAGGTTTTTCACCTTAAGTTTTCTTTCGAGAGCTGATATGCTCGCCTGTTGTTTTTCAATTATTTCCTCAAATGTAGCGTTTGTAGTTTTCAAAGCTACAATTTCATCTTCTAAGTTTTTAACTCTTGTATTGGTTTTATTAATAGCCTGGAGTAATTTTTCTTCACTATTTTTTATCGTTTCTTTAGTTTCTTGTTTACTATTTTCTATTGCTTCTAAAATTTTTTCTAATTCCATTACTTACTAGATTTTGAAAGCAAAGTTGTTATATTTGAATATTTTTATTTTTAATATAGTTGGCGACACTGTTTAGTTTTGAACTAACTTGCGCTGACAGAGATTTTTACTCGAGACCTTGGCTTACCTAGCCTAGAAGGTCAGCAATAATGAACAACTTGGCCACTTATTAAAGCTAGTACATCAATTTGGTATCGTTCACTTTATTCACCAACTATTAGTTAACCGTAACAAACACTTTTTTTTTTTAATTTACGACGGGTAAACAAGGTAAAAGTTACAAAAAAACGTGGAATCTGACAAGTAATGTTTGGCATACAATAGTACCAACTGAAAAAAACTTAACTTAACTTATACTTAACATGCTGCATTCCATTCTATTTTGGCAGGTTCTAATTTTATTTAATAATTTATTTGTCATTGTCCATATTTGGCATCCGTACGTAATAGTTGGACTTACACACATATCGAAAGTTTGACTTTTGATAGCTTGGTCGATGTTACCTTTGAATATATTTTTGAGTGACCAATATTTTTTCCAGGCCAAATTGATTCTTCTGTTTATATCTTTCTCGGAACCATTTTCAAAGCTAATTAATTGTCCTAGATATATATATATATATATATATATATATATATATATATATATATATATATATATATATATATATGTGTGTGTTGATTATTAATCCGACTTCATTACTCAACTTTTCTACTTCGTTTATCAGCTCTTGTTCTTGTTCTTCTGCTGAAGTTGTAATCAGAGCTATATCGTCCGCAAAGCGCAGGTTGTATAATTTTTCCCCGTTTATACTTATACCATATTTATCAGTTATTTTGTTTATAACATACTGCAAAACACAGTTGAATAGGTCTGGTGACAGAGGGTCTCCTTGTCTGACTCCCTTGTTAATTTTAAAGCGTCTACCTAATCCTTCTGTTTTAATAACTGCTGTGTTGTCTTGGTATAATTGTTGGATAATTCGTATTAATTTTTCCTCCACAATTGCCTGGTCTAGAGCTTTCCATATGTTCTCATGCTCTAAGAAGTCAAATGCTTTTTTGAAATCGATGAAATATATATATTAATTTTAAAGTTGTACTCTTTGCTTTTTTCTACTAATTGATTAATAGCATGTAGATAATGTGGATCTATCACCTTTTTTGTGTAGTAATATTATGTCTGATTGCTTCCATTGTTTTGGGATTTGTTCTGTGTGAAATATTTTATTGAAGAGCGTTTTCCGGATATGCGATAGTTCGGATTTTCCTATTTTAATCAGTTCGTTTATTAGGCCATCTTGTCCTGGACACTTTTGAAATTTAATTTCGTCTATGGTTTTTGTGATTTCTTCAATTGTAAAGGGTTTAGTTTCGAATTTATTACGATATTCGCCTACGATATTCGTGTTTTTCTTCCTACTTGAGTACAAGTTTTCATAAAATTGTGTCGCTATCTCTAATATTTCTTTTCTCTCATATTCCTCCCTCTCGGCCTTCTTCATATAGTAGATCCATTGCTTGCCTGGATTCAATTTTTTGTTTAGCTCTCTTGTTGACATATTTTTCTGCATTATCTCCGTAATTTGTTTTTCCTTATATTTATTTAAATCTTTTTGCATAGCTTTTTTAACTAGTTTTCTAGTTTCCGCTATCTGAATTTTTTGTCTAATTGTTTTTTTTTCTCTAATTTCGTTCTTTTAGAGATGAGTTCTTTTGTTTCTTTAGCTAGTTTGTTGCAATCTTCATTATTTCCATCTGAGATTTATTTTGCAGAGTTCGTTATTGCCTTTTCTAACATATTGTACATCTGTTGCACTTCTGTATTTATGTCTATTCTATGTAGAACTTCTAGATTTGTTTGTAGTTCTTGTTTATAGGCTAAGTCATGCTTTCTTATTGCCATTCCTTTTGGTATTTTGTTAAATATATCTCTCTCTCTCTTGGATTTCTAATTCCGTATGATGATACGCCTATTTTACTATTAAAGTCTCCCATAATGAGATTTATTCGATTTCATCTTTGGTGGTATTTAACAGTTCATAGAATTTGTCTATTTCTTCTTCAGCTGATTCACTTGTAGGTGCATGTATATTTATTATGTTAATCGCCTGATTATTAAAGCAAAGTTTTAAGACTGCGATTCGTTCGTTTATACTTTTGAAGTACACTAAGTTTTGTTTCCATTTTTTCTTTATGCAAAAACCTGTTCCGTATTAACCGTTTTTAGCTGCTCCGTGTAGTAAGATAATCTGAGATTTTCTTTCAGTTATTGCAGTAAAATTTCTTCTAATTTCTGATATCCCTACTATATCCCAGTTGATCTCATTCAGTGCTTGCTCGAGTTCAATAATTCTGTGTTCGTCTTTCAGTGTTCTGGTGTGTTCCTATATACATTTTGAAGTGGGGGGTGTTGGTCTTGGATCCTCGCGGTGACCAGCCGTGATGAGGATCATCTCTACTTACA
The DNA here is from genome assembly GCA_963942605.1 of Poecilus cupreus. NCBI lineage: Eukaryota > Metazoa > Arthropoda > Insecta > Coleoptera > Carabidae > Poecilus > Poecilus cupreus. The sequence continues at coordinate 29,032,313 of OZ012713.1, forward strand.
TTTTTTCTCATTTGTGTTTTGCTTGTGTGAGGGAGTATTGTTTTGGCTACATTATTCTTAATCGTGTCCTTATTTGATGCTATTGTCGTTTCCATATTCGATACTGATATTTTCAACTGTGGCTGCTATATATTATTTGTTGTCTTGACTTTAATTGGTCTTTCATCGTAGCTATTAGCTCTGGAGCGTTGCATAAATTCAAAGATGGGTTTAACCCCTGAACTTGATTGTATTTGTTTTCCGTTTGTATTTTCGTTTTTTATTGTTTTTTGTAAAATCGTTTTTTGTACTTGTTTTTGTTTTTTCGTGTCTTGTTGCTCTTTGTTCTCTATTTTATTAGTATGTCTCTCTTCTTAATAATAATAATAATAATAATAACCTTTATTGACACCAGTCAATGGCGGGGTTCAGCCAAAGGCTGTTCTTCCACCCAACCAATACATACACGATTACAAAAATATATTTACATAAATACCACAATAAATTACAAACGACTTTAAGTACAAATTAATAGTAGAACTTTCAGGAGTTTACAAAATACTGCAATAGCATGATAATACTGAAATATTTATAAATTTGACAATTGTTTTATATACTTTTTGAATGGACTTAACGATAGAGACTTTGCTTCATTCGATAAGTTATTGGATAGAGTAGGTGCTAAATAAGTAAACGAGCATTTGAATTTTGATTTATTGAAAGTAGATACAGAGTACAAGTCCTTAGCCCGCAAACCATAATTATAGTTTTTAAATGTTAATTTGTTATGGAGATATGTTGGAGTACCAGTAATTTTAATTTTATGTGTTAGAATTAACAGAAACTTTTTTGCTCGAGTGCTTATATCCTCCATGTTTGCAAGAGATCTATATTCAGATATATGATCATATTTACACACACCGTAAACATATCTTAAGCAGGAATTTTGAAACGTTGTTATTCTACGTTTGTCATATTGTGTCAGATTAGGAATGTACACACTAGCACAATAATCAAATATCGAGAGCACTAGTGAATTTACTAAACGCAATTTAACTTGCGACGAAAGAATATTACGAAACTGATAAAGATGGCGTAGTTTAATCATTGCTGCTTTTAATTTTCTCTGTAGATGAACACGAAAATTCAATCCCTCATCAATGTACATTCCTAAACTCTTGCATACCTGACTACGCTCTAATGTAACTCCATCCAAAATTATGGGAGGAATACTCTGTGAACCAAAAACTAACAATGATGATTTAGAGGCATTGATTTTGAGACCATTATTTCTCACCCAGGTTGCAAGTTTTTCCAGGTCTGAATTAATTAGCTGACAATTTTTTGTTAAGTCTGTGGAAGTCATTGATGCTAAAATTTGTGTATCATCAGCATAAGAGTGTGCGTCACAATACAATAGATTTTTTGGTAGATCTGCGATGTAAATTAAGAAAAATAGTGGCCCCAAAATCGATCCTTGCGGTACGCCACATTTTAATGAAAAAGGAGTTGAATTAATTATTTGAGAATTTTGTGACATACTAACAAAAAATTCTCTATTTTCGAAATAATTTTTGCACCATTTAATTGCATTAGTTGAGAAATGATAGTAATTTAGTTTCGCCAGAAGTAGTCCATGATCAACCATGTCAAACGCTTTGGAGAAGTCTATTTGAATTAGCAGCGATATATTCGAATTATCGAAGTTTTTTATTATTTCATCTACTACATTTAGAAGACAAGTGTTGGTACTAAACCCTGCTCTAAACCCGGACTGCGAAGACGGTAAGATATCATTTTCCACAGCGAAAGACATGATTTGATCACAGCATACTCTCTCCATAACCTTAGATAGAGTAGGCAGAATGCTTATAGGGCGTAAGTCATCAAATGTAGAGGAGTTTATTTGCTTAGCAATTGGCTTTACAATTGCGGATTTCCACAAATCAGGAACTACTCCATCCAATAAACAAGTGTTTACGATGTGTGTAATATAATCTAATATAACTGGGAGAACAATTAGTAACATTTTTCTTGATATTCCATCGACACCAATCGCATCAGATTTAAGACTTTTTATAATTTTTTCTACCATTGCACTGTCTACACATTTAAAGCAAAACTGTTCTTCAGTTACCCCATTAAAATTGTTACTATAATAATGATTAACGGTATTTGGATTTACATTTACAATATCGAGTTTATCTATCAAATGCTGTCCGTATTCTTGAGGTTTACACAAGGAATCATCCATTGTATTTTGTTTTACTTTATTAACACCTAGTCTTTTCAAATTATTCCACAGTTTACCAGAATCACCAATGTTATTATTTATGTTAAAATTAATATAGGCTTGCTTTTCTTTTCTAATAGCAGCTGTTGTTAAGTTGCGCAGTTGCTTATAATATTCAAATTTTGACTCCGTTTTAAATTTTTTATAATCTAACAAAGCTTTATCTCTTTTCCTCTGCATTATTTTTACAACTGGAGTTATCCATGGTGTATATCGCCTGCTTGTATGGATTTGTTTAATGGGAGCGTGTTTATCAAAAAGGCTGACAATATTCTGATTTAAAAAATTTACTTTCTCATTAACATTATTTAAATAAACAATGTGATTCCAGTTCACTGCTTCACAATCTATCAAAAAATGTTCATAATTGAAATTTTTAAAATCTCTGTACGAAAAAGTTTTCCGAGGAACATATGTCTTTGGAAAATTTAAAACACAGTACACAGAGTCATGGTCCGAGAAATTACTACAATCAATAGTATCTGAATTTAGACAAATATTTTTGTCAGATAATAGCATGACATCAATCAATGATCTAGATGCTGGTCTTGTAAATTTATTAATAATTTGATGCATGCTATTAGCTGATAATATGTTATTGAAATAACTGGATCGGGCGTCGTCCACTAATAAGTTTATATTAATATCTCCAGTACATACTAAATAGTCAGACTGAGAGTTAAATTCAGTAAATATTGAGTCCAAAATCGCAAGATCTTTGTAAAAAATTGAATTTGGATTATACATAGCACCTATACATATTTTTGTGTTATAAATCGTACATAAAATCCATACATGTTCTACATTATTATTTGGTACAAATGAAGTATCTAGAATGTTGAATTGTATGCCGTTACGGACATAGAGCGCGACACCTCCACCGCGTTTATTTTGTCTTTCTTTGCTAACTAAGGTGTAATTATCGATATGGAATAAATTTGCCGGAGCTGTTTCTCCTATCCATGTCTCAGTAACCGCTACAATATCAAACTCAAACTCATTGACAAAGTCCTTAAATCTTAAAAAGCAAGAATTAATTGATCTAACGTTAATTTGACATACAGAGAACTTATTTTCGTGTATATCAATTGCTTGTGTATTGTAAACAGCTGATTTTGACATTACAAACAAAAAATATACAAACTGAAACCAACTTAGCACTAAGTCACCAATTCAAGGATGAACAATCAAAAGGTCAGTGACTTAGGCACGTTCTGGCTTAAGTAATTAAGCAAGTAGATACTGAGCCATCGATTCATTTTAAATACAGGTGAATTGAAGTTAAAAAATAACATTTGTTTTTATTATGAGTCTATATTATCCAGATCCTTGACGCTGTTCAAGTATATTTTAACATTTTTACCCTTCCTCTTGATATTTAGAACAATTCGCCCGTCAGAAGTCCAAACATTTTTATACGAGAATTTTTCAGATGCTAGTTTTAGAAGAGCCAGTTTCATTTTAGTGAGATCTTCCCGTATAGTAATGCCCGAGGCTTTGAGCAGTTTTTTCGCACTGAAAACTTGATGGCGGGAACGATAACTGACGAACTTCACTATGACCGGTCGATTCGTATTATTTGGAGCAGGCTTACCTAGTCTATGTGTACGGTCTATTTCAGCTACACTAATGTTCACCTTAAGTTTGTCACGAAACAGCTTCACTACACTTTCGTCTAGGTTCTCATCTCGAGTTTCAGGGAGTCCAAATATTCTGATGTTGTTGCGTCGGGTATATTGTTCCATATCGTCTAAACTCTTCTCATAATTCACGCACGTATCTTTTAAGTCCATATTTTCTTGTTTTAAAGATTGTATCTCCGATTTTAGCTCTTTTAATTTTTCTTCATACACTTGCTTTACAGCACTCGTCACTTGTTCAACAATAACTTTTATAAACTCTTTATTATCACCAAGTTTTAGAAGTGAGGCACTAATCATCGAAGTGATGGTTTCTCTGTCGTCACGCGACAACATTTTAATAATATAAATTATTTAAAAAGCGTTGAAAAAATCAAAAAAGAGAGTATACTTTTAGAATCTTTGCCAGAACGCGCAGACACGTCTAACTCGTATGGCTCTTTTTCTTCTATTTTATCAATAATAATAATGTTTATTTTTTCTTAGACACAGTACAGTGTATAGAAAACGTCAGACAAAAAATTAGATAGTAAAAGATAATTACAAATCAAAAAAATCATTAACATTATAAAATGCATGTTGTTGTAAGAAAGTTATTAAATCTTTTTTAAAAGTTTTAAAATTCTTAATATTTTTTTATAATTGGGCAAATTATTGTATATTTTTAAGCCTATTCTATAAGGAGAATTTTTAACAACGTTTAGTTTCGAAACTGGAACCTGAAAGTCGTTTTTATTCCTGGTATTGTGTCCATGCAAGTCACTGATCACGGGAAAAGATTTTTGTTTCTTATGAATTAAGATACAAATATCATAAATATAAATACTTGCAACAGTGAGAACATTATACTTCTTGAACAAAATCTTGCACGAAGTATTAGTTCGAACGCCTGCTATTGTGCGTAACACTCTTTTCTGTGCTATGAAAACACTTTGACTCATATTTGAATAACCCCAGAAACAAATACTGTACCTCAAACGAGATTCAACACAAGCATAGTAAAACATTAATAACTGGTTTAAATTTAAATATTCTTTTATGTGTCGAATTTGAAAACATAATTTGTTTAGAGTTGAAACAAGCTCTTCACAAAGAGGTTTCCAATTGAGATTATCAGTGATAAGGACACCCAAGATCCTTGCGACGTCATTACCTTTTTTATCATTATTCCCGAATTTAACAAGTATATCATGATTGTTATAGGGATGCATATGAAAACGTAGAATGTGAGTTTTACTATCATTCAAAAATAATTTGTTTTCATGGCACCATGATATCAGGGACTGGACACTTTGATTACATTTATTAATTAAAGCATCAGTGTTAGGATCTGAAATAACTAAAGTAGTGTCGTCCGCATACAAAATAGGTGTACAATTATCACCTAAGACTTTACTCAAATCATTCATATAAAGAATAAATAAAACCGGAGCTAAAACTGTGCCCTGTGGTAAACCAACATTGTTTTGAACTAAATCAGATTGTATGGTATGAGAATTAGAATCTTTTCCAGTATAGTTTAGGTATACAAACTGTTGTCTATTACTTAAAAACGTCTCAATCCATTTTAAAGCTACCCCTCGTATCCCCATGTGCTCAAGTTTAATTATTAGCCTACGGTGGTCAACACAGTCAAAGGCCTTACTCAAATCACAGAATATCCCAACTGGATATAATTCGAAAGTATTCTTTTCTTTTTATTTTTTCCTTCCCCACCTGCTTCCACTTTCTCCTTGTCTACTGCTTTTCCATCTACATACAATTTATTGTACTTAATTATTGCATGCTTTCCCTCCTTACTCATTTCCTTCATTATGGGTATTAATTGTTTTCTCTCTTCTAAAACTTCTTTAGGAAAATCTTCTGTAATTGTAATGTTCGTTTCTTTCAAGTTCTTCCCATTTTCCAATATATCTATTAGTTTTCTTCTTGATATAAATTTGATTAAGATTGGCCTGTTTTGTCCTATTTTCTTGTGTCCTACTCTATATACGTTGTCTAACTCTGAGATAGATATCCCTACTTTCATTACGTTTGTGAGTAATTCTAAGCATGCATTTTCTAATTCATGTCTATTTCTCTCATTTTCAACTAATATTAACAGATTCTTCTCTCTGTTTATTCTCTCCTGATCTCTCCATTTCTATTCATATTCTGATGCAAATGCAAATTTCATTTGTAGTTCCTTCTGAATATTGGTGGGGTCTGATTTTTCATCAGCTATAGCTTTCAATATTTTTTCAGTATGGAATGCTGCCTAATACGTATGCAACCGTTATTGAAAATGAGTAGAGCGGCCGAGCGTTCAGGTGTCGGTAATTAAATTACTGTTTTTATTGTTATTCACCAATTTTACTATTCGGTATCAAATGGCGTTTATCCCCAACTGATCTGCTCGTATAGTTAAGTTTGTTTAAAATTTGAGTATTACCTAACTTATCTAATATCTAAAAAGGATTTATTTTTTTGCTGTCCGTCCTTGCCTTCTTGACAATTGATTGTTCAATAGAAACTGTACCCCTTCTCGTTCGACTCTGTGCACTTTAAATGTAAAATCTGTTGTTCCTTTTTATAGATTTTTAGTTAGATAATCACTAGGTCAATCAAACACCTGTCACTCCGCTCATTACATATATATCATGAATTCTTATATTGTTTTTCAAATAATCAAAATAATTTTGGCAGAAAACATATAACTAGACACGTCAGTGTGTTACTGAAAGGCGAGTCGAACACGGTTGCCCAATTAACTTTAGTTTTAATTAAATATAAAAATATGTGCTGACACTTTTGTACTATGTACCTAGCGCTAGTAGTAGAAATCGCGAAACATGAGAACCAATCTATATGTAATCTAATCGAGGTAAATTTTGAATGGATTAAGCAAATTTATTTTTGCTCATCAAAAAATTAAGCAATGACACGGCCGTCACGGGGTGGAAGAGTAAGACTTGGTTTATAGTTTACTGTAGTCTTATAACTACAGTCGGTGCATATTCTCAAAACTCTCGTTTTGGTTCCTTCATATTAGGCCATAATCCAACCTAATATCAGTCGGTAAAACATAATTGCTGCCTTGTCGGACAGTAGATTGTTCAAATCTGACGAGTAAAGAGTTTGGTTCAGCAACAAATAAGCATTCAGGAGAAGATGTTTTCATTGCTGCCGTCTTTGGAGTTGGTTGCATTTTATTAATAATATCAACATTGTAAAATTTAGCTAGCAACAGTCATTGAGAATGCTGCGTTCTTATTGGTTGTGTCTAAACCGTACACAGTGAAACAAAATTTGGAGAACTTTTCAATTTGGATCTAGAAGATTTGTACTTCTTTACAAACCAACGAATTTAATTTAATTTCTCATCGTATGATTGTTAAAAAGTGATTTGATAAGTACAGTAAGGCTTTCTGTGGCTTTCTTCATTTAAAGAAAGCGTAACAGAGCACCAGATGAAAGCTCTGCTAATATTTTATAAATATGACAGATTGTTATATAATTTTAATCTGAAATTCACGAAATTGTTCCCACACCATGGTTCCTTCAATTGCTTGATCGAACGTGAAAATGATAATAAATATCAATTATAATTTAAAATATATTTATTTGTACAATGATCTATTTTAAAGTAAACATTAAGGGAGCGAAGTATAATTTTTTCATGCGGAGTAAATACGACAAGGGGAAGAAATACACTTCTCTCCTGATGGTTTTTATGTATTTCAAAATTATTTGAATTGTAATATAATTTATTACAGTTACCTTTGGCTTATTTAAGTTTGCTCATTTTTCACATTATTTGAGCACTTTCTCTCACGATGGGAGAGAAAGTGCACAGATCTCCCGTAAATATGAAATTAGTTGTTTCTGTTATGATTTTTTTTATAGAAATCGATACTAAAGTACACGATATTACTACGCGAAGTTAGCCAAAATAGTAGCTAAAAGGTGATTTCGACTGGCGCTGGTTGTTCAAACAATGACGTCACACAGACCGAATGGTTACTGAATACGCGCAGTAGATTTTGACATTAATCAAATTTGACAGGAAACATGTATTCCATAAAACGTAAGGCTGTATTTGGAATGATGTTATTTGTTTTTTTTTTTTCAAAAAAGGATAAAAATGGTATCCGAAAAAACATTTTATATTTTGCAGGAAAATCAAAGGCTGGTATATGTATCATAATCGTAAAAGATCTACGAATTGTTGATAGATATAAATATATTATTTATATTAAAATTAATTCAGTTCATATTTAGTATTTATTTAAGTATGATGACAGCGTACTAGTTTGAAATCATGTAAGAAGTGAAATTCAACTTATCATAATACAAACCGTTGGACGAACTGAGCTCTCGAGCAGGTTACTGATTTGACAAACCAAAACTGTCACCGGTTACATATGACGTCATAAAAGTGTCAGTTGAAATCAATTGGTTACTCTATTTACTAACCATTCCTGTGACCAAGTACTGACCGGTGCCAGTCGAAATCGTCTAAAGTTAAACTTTACAGACTCTTAAGTCAAAATTTTACTTCACAGACTCTTATGCCAATCTTGAATTACAAACCTAAAATAGCAAACAAATTATTCTATAATACTATTGACGAATTTATTTATTATTTACCTGTGACAATAATTTATCGGATTTAATGCAGATCACATGCAGAACACGTCTAACAACTGTGTGTACAATGCTTAATTTTAAAGTAAGAAACTACATTATTTTGTCATTTAAAGATATTTTCTACTCGTATCAAGTAGACAATGACAATTAGATAAACTTGAGGTGTTGCTAACGTTACTTCCAAACAAAAATAAACTAAATTAATTTGTCAGAATGTAAATGTCAAATGTATTAATATTTTTTTGTGTGAAATGATTTGACGGCTGGTAACAGCACTTCATATGCAAAAATATATCACTTACCGAGATCTGCGTAAGCAGAGTGCCACACCCATAATGGGTAAAAGGCATGATGATATTATATGTATTTATTTATTTATGATTGAAGATTGTGATGTTCGTTGGATAATTATGAGCAAATTTATAAATTTTTCTTTTTAACTTTTCAATGGGTGACCCCGTTTTAGGGTCCCTAGAGTACGATTATAATAGTTTCGTGTGTGTGTCTGTCTGTCAGTCTTTGTCTCTGGAGTTATGATTTCGCAAAAACTACTAAACTGATAATTTTGATATTTTGTATATATCAATTGTATACCCTTTGAAAGATCTGATTAGTTTTTGGTGACAATCCAATAACCGGAAGTAGTAATTTACTTGAAGGCCTATCAAGTTTATTTTGAAATATCTCAGTAAATTATGGTTAAATGACAATTTTTGTTATAAGAATAATATTTCAAATATTATTATCTACATTTATTGTTTTTTTTTACTGTCTCCATTTACGAAATACAATACGTTAAAGAACAATTAAATGTTGACATTTTCGTTTAAATCTGCTAACCTGTGCACTTTGAAAAAAAAAAGAATGCAACATTTGAAAAATGTCTATTTTTGACATGTCATAATTGAAAACGAATTTTTCTAAAGAGATAAGCGTTTCTTGATAGTGGTGGTCCGTGTTCCTGTATTGTTTGATAATAAATTTATGATGGGAGGTATTGTGCTGCTCACAACAGATTTTATTGTGAAGATGCCGATGTTCGTTTGATAATTATGTGCATTGTGATTGGGGATCTACAATTGAGATACACTAATATTAAAATGTATAAAATTTGTACAGACAGATTCATAAAACCGTTCGATTTCAACTTACGTCAACCTCCTGCAGTACGACGTAAAAGTATTATTGAAATAGTCCTACATGATGTTGGGTGTTTTTAGACTGCTTTTCCAATAAAAACGTTTAAAGTAGAAATATCCAACGGTGTATATTTATGAAAAGGTCAAATTATTATTTTTTTTAAACCCCATTCTAACGTTTGCGTATCCAACTTCAAGGAAGAGGGTGACGTATACTGAAATCGAACCAATGAAACACAAAGATCTAGTTTTTACCGGACATTTGTTGTTTTTGTTAGGACACAATGGACATCCCCGCCGACATCCTGGAGGAAATAAAGTGCCACAGTTGCGAGGGTTACCTGTCCCGGAGCCCTGTGTACTTGCAGCACGACGGGGCGGGAGTGTGCGGCCAGTGCTACGCCCCCAAGTGTCCGGCCACGCGGAACACCCAATACGAAGCAGTGGTGAAGCTCCTGAAGTTCCCCTGCAAGAACTGGGAGCTCGGGTGCCGCGAGACGGTGCCGTTCGCAGCGGAGGCAGAGGAGAGCGCGCACGAGGCAGCGTGCAAGTACCGGCGGTACGTGTGCCCGGTACTCGGCTCCGCCCGCTGCGACTGGGTGGGCCCCCGCGCGGCCATGCTGGCTCACTGCCGCGATCAGCACCCGGACCGCGTGCTGGAGAAACCCTGCAGCCTCACCCACGACATCGCCACGGCCAGTCTACACAACTATGTCATCGCGGCGTTCCAGCTGCTGTTCTTACTGCACACCACGTGGCCACGGGGAAGATCTTCCACGCGGTTCGCTTGGTGGGCGGTACGAACCAAGCCTCGGACTACAGCTACACCCTCGACATCAAACGAGGTGACGCTATAAAGAGAGGACAAGTGGCGCCAGGAGGACTCGTCGCTAGCCTTGGACACCAACTGCCTCCTCGGCGTGCTGGGCGGATTTGACGGCACCACGTTCACCGTGACTCTGAAGCGGCCGGTGAAGAAGTGCCGAACCTGCGAAGTAGTGTTGACGCGCCCAGGTGGGTGGTGCGAGCGCTGCGCCTCCGCCAGGCGAGCCTGCGGGAACCGAGCCCAGGGCTGCACGTACACTGACTACTCGGCCAAGTGCAATAAACACGAATGGTACTTGTGCAAGCAGGGCACCTTCTGTAACATATGCAGAGCGGATGTTTCGCGAGGCACATTGGCCGCGCACTACGGCTCTGCGCACCAGGACGTCACATACAGGGCCGGCTCCACGTGGCGGGCGAAACAGACCAACGGGCAGCGCAGTCTCTTAACTAGTGCCGCCGGCACCGCTGTGTGCTGGTACTTGCTATCCAACTCACTGTTCATCTTCAATGTGCATACCCCGGTGCCGAGTGAACAGCTACACAAGTTCCGTTGCTCAGTGCAGTTCACTGACCCCGCTACTGGACACTCGCGCACCTTCACACCTGACCTGGTGTACAAGAACGGTGTGACTGGCGCATTCAACTGAAGAAAGGCAACTTTCCCTCGTGGAACATTGGGTTCGATGTCTGTGTGGACATTTCCAAGGTAGAATAACATTATGTAAATAATAATGTTTGTTTATTAGTACGTTTTTCTTTTAAATATCTATATTTCAAGGAATGCGTAAGCCTCGACTTGTCCACTTCGTGTTAGTGGAGCGCTCACACGTAGCAGATGTAGACCGGATGCTGTCGAGTGTGTCGCTTTTTTATTTTCTTGGACATTCGCTTCTGATTCTTATTATAATATAATATTAGGATATAAGTTTAAAATTTGCGGTAGTGCATCTTATTTTGTCTCACTTATTATAAAACGATATTCTTTCCTTGAAAATAAAAATAAAGTTGTTGTCTTTAAGTCTGTATAATTATTAATTCCATTACTTTAAACTTGAATTAACCATAATTCATATATTTATTCAATGCTACACAGTGTTTAGTTCTTTTGAATTCATTTTGATCAGCTGCATTTATCCTGGTGAGTCAAATCACGGGTAGTGGTGGTACTATGTTAATAGTGGTTCAACAGATATGGACATTATATTTTCTGGTCTAACATGGTTACTTAAAAAGTTGTAAATTCGTTCGTTTACCACAATATTGAATTAAATAAACGACAATTATATTTAATATTTTATTCGTTTTATTACAGCTCATGCAGGTTTGAATATAATGTGATAATTTTGGTTCCAGTCCTACCAGCTTGAATTTTTAAACAAATGTTTTCCCCTAATCTTGATATAGAAGTTGAAGTGTATAGAAGGTCTGAATCTTTATCTGCTGGTTCTTTTTACCTCCCGCCTACCTCTAGGTAAGGGAGGTATTGTTTTTGGTCAAAAAATTGGGTAGTGAGTTTTCAATGAATAAGCACGTTTTAGGGTCCCTACAATACTATTTTACTATTTTCGCGATGATGTCTGTATGTATGTATGTATGTATGTGTGTGTGTAGTCTGTGGCAATTTTTTCGTCTCGCATAACTCAAATACTATAATACCAAAAAATAAAATTTTGTGAATTATTGCTTCTTATATGTAAATGAAGAGCTGATTAGATTTTGGATAAAATTGGTCAACCGGAAGTAGCAGTTTGCTTGAAGCCCTTAAGAGTTTTTCGTGAAAAACACGGTTAAATTTCCTTTTTCAACAATTTATGTTATTTTGAAAGTTGAAGAATATTTAATTTTACATGTGTTTTGATTACACTAATTTTATTAATTTTCATTAGATTTAGAGATAATAAAATATAAAGAAATTAGATTTTACAAATTTTGCATTCCTAGTACACCATGAAAACATTTAAAAATTTTCATTTTTTTACGAAATGTGACACATGTCATTGTGATTGTGAAGCTGTTTTCTTAGGGAAACATATGTCAAAAAATTAAATAAATATACGAAAGAAAATTAAAATTCTCAAATATAAATAGAAAATAAATAAGAAGGTATGTTTCTGTAACATTAAATACCGTTTAAGAGTAGTATTGGGCGGGAGGTTATATGCTGGACACATCAGATTTTTTAATTTGTAGTGGAAATTTGATCATATTATATATCAATCTTCATATCAAACTGTGTAGAAATTAATTCATAATTTGATAAAAGTTTGAGATTTAAAATAAATCTGTGCTACATTAAGAAAAGTGGATTATTTGTAAATAAAAAGTGCTTAGTCTGCTTAGCAAGATAAGTCAAGTTTGTCGATTATAATAGTCTACCATTAAATTGAAGAGGTGCTCAGAAATGTCCCAAAAGTGCAGTGTGTGCAACTCTCTATATGATCTATCAGCTGCAATCAAATGTGTCGGGTGCAATTCTAATCATCACACTGTATGTGTGGAAGTGTCACAATCTGAACGTAGTACTTTGAGGTCTAAAAAAAATTTTAAATGGTACTGCAACACGTGTAGTTCTATGCCAGTCACTAATCTGAATAAATCCTCTAGCGAATTCGAAGAACAATTGATACTTGCTTTGCAATCTGACATAAATGGAATAAAAACTAATCTACAACACATTCAAAAAACTAAAATTCAAAATGCGAGGATTTTGAAAACATAATTGCCGAAATCGAAGGCCGTAAACAACGCGAATCGAATATATTGATCTTTGGATTTCCTGAGGAAAGTTCTGAAGATATTTCATCAGTACATTCACTATTAAAAACGGTTGTACCGAATATTACTACCTCGGATTTTGAATTTAAACGTCTGGGAACTAATAAATTAAATAACAAACCTAGAATACTTAAAGTATTATTTAATCAGTGCATCTGGGTAAAAAAAGTGTTCCAAGGAATCAATAAATTGAAAAATAATACAAATTTAAAAAATATATCTATAACTAATGATAAAAATCAGCGCCAAAGAGAGCATTACGCTTTACTGCGTGAAGAACTTAAGACACTTAATAATAGTGGTAAAAATTTTAACATCAAATATGTGAAAGGTGTTCCGCGTTTAATTGAGTCAAAAAAAGTAAATTTTAATATTTCGGATCGTCAACTTTTAACTGTGTATTATCAGAACGTTCGGGGTGTTAACACTAAACTGGCACAACTTTATCAAAATGTGTTGACTACAAACTATGACGTGCTAATGTTTACTGAGACGTGGTTGAAGGACACTGTTTTTGATTCAGAACTGTTGGACAGTCGATATTTCATCTTTAGAAGCGACAGAGATCCGGTGGCTACAGGCAAGAAGCGAGGTGGAGGTGTGCTGATCGCAGCCAAGACTTCGCTAAATCCTACCAAAATTGACATCAAGTGTATTGATCCAAATGTTGAGTTACTGTGCGTAAAAGTAGTAATATGTTCATCTATTTTTCACCTTATTTCAATATACATTCCTCCTGATGTCTCAGTCACTGTATATGAAAATATTTTTGATTCCCTCATATCTTTGCCATTTATTTATAGTATGAAAACATTGATAGTGGGAGACTTCAATTTACCAAACTTAATAAAATCTCATAATGATAATTTAAGCACAAATGTTTTCAATTTTATTAATTTTACAAATGTACTTAATATGAATCAATATAATAATATATTAAATAATAATGGTCGAATTCTCGATATTGTACTCGCCAGTTTTGATTGCACAGTACATAAATGTTTTGATCCAGTATTGACTGAAGACAACCATCATCCTTCACTGTTAATAGAATTTGAAATATTAAATAAGGAAAAATACAAACATTGTAGTAAACCCGAAACATATTATCAATTTAAGCGTGGTAATTATGTACTTTTATACAATTTGCTATCAGAAGTTGATTGGAGTTGGATAGCAGGTTGTAATAATGTTGATATAGCAGTCAATAAGTTCTATGATACATTGTATAACATCTTGGATTTATGTGTCCCCAAAATTAAACGTAGCAGGTCAGAATATCCCACATGGTTCACTAAAGAACTTATTTTATTGCTTAAGGAGAAAGACCGATGTAGAAAACTTTATAAGAATTCAAATTGTGAAATATATTTAACAAAATTTAGAGATTTGAGAATAAAATGTAAAAAATTAAGTAACACACTGTACAGAAATTACATTGATCAAATTGAGAAGAACATAATAAATAAAAATGATACAAGTGATTTTTGGGCCTTTGTTAATAATAAGAAAAATAATAAGGGGGATCCTACCTTAATGTATGATAATAATGAGACATTTGTGGGCGGTGCACAAGTCTCGCAGGGTTTCGCTAACTTTTTTAAAAGTGTTTTTACTTCAGATGACATTGGATCAATTTATATAGATTCAGAGGCCCCAAATCACAACAATTTCGTTTATCTATCTAAAGTTACCTGTAGCGACGTTTCAGAAGCAATAAAAGCTCAAAATAATTCTAAATCAGTGGGATCTGATGATTTTCCAATTTATATTATTAAAGGCCGCTCAGAATTATTGTTGGAGGCTCTCTGTGATCTATATAATTTATGTTTAAAAGAAAAAACCTTTCCAAAAATTTGGAAGATAGCTAAAATTTGTCCCATTTTCAAATCTGGCAACAGAACACAAATATGTAATTATAGACCGATATCGTGCTTAAGCGTATTTGCAAAAATTTTTGAATATATTTTATTTAAAAATATACAAAGTCAAACTAAAAATTTAATAAGTAGTTTACAACACGGTTTTGTCCCGGGGAGATCAAGCTCCACAAATTTAGTAGAGTTTACTCAATACGTTTCAGATGCTTTATCAGATAGAAATCAAGTTGATTGTGTCTTTACAGATTTCGCTAAAGCATTTGATACCGTTTCTCATCAAATTTTATTGCAAAAATTTAAAATTATTGGTTTTGGAGATAATTTCTTGAGTCTAATTTCGTCATACTTGGAAAACAGAATGCAATACGTTTTCGTCAATGGATTCATATCTGATATTTATATTGCTTCTTCGGGAGTACCACAAGGTTCAATTTTAGGCCCATTACTTTTCACAATTTTCATTAATGACATTGTCAATGTAATTTCTCATTCGAAATGTCTTTTGTTTGCCGATGATTTCAAACTGTTCAAAGCTATATCTAGCAATGATGAATATATAGAATTACAAGAAGATTTGAATTAAGTTCATGATTGGTCACTAAAAAATAAATTATATTTTAATCAGGATAAATGTGAAGTAATGTCATTCTCTAGAAAAACTGACACTATTCAATTTAATTATGTGTTACAAACTAATGTTCTCAAAAGAGTCAGTAATAAGAAAGATCTTGGCATACTTTTTGACAATAAACTTGCATTTAATCTTCATATTAATGCAGTGAGTAACTCTGCTTGTAAGAACTTAGGCTTCATTTTGCGTATGTCATATGACTTCCGTAACAAACAATGTTTGCAAAATCTGTATATTTCATTAGTTCGTAGTAAACTGGAGTATTGTAGCATTGTATGGAATCCTTTTTACAATTATCAGATCATTAATATCGAAAATATTCAAAAAAAGTTTTGCAAGCACTGTTTTTATCGTTTGTATCATACCTGGCCTGACCTCGACTACAACTGTTTACTTAATTTGTTCAATTTGGAATCATTAAAATCTCGACGAACTAAACAACAGATATTATTTATATTTAAAATAGTAAATAATTTGATAGACGATGCCAACATCCTCTCGCAATTCAATTTTTATGTACGTCCCTGTAACACGAGAAGTTCAGTCATTTTTATTTGTAATTTTTCAAGAACTAATTATTATTCTAATTCTCCAATTAATTCAATGTGCACCAGTTTTAATTATTATTAACTAAAATAGGTATTTATCTAAGGAATTTATTTCGAATAAGGTTTTTTTTTCTTATTTTATATTTCATTATGTTCGTTTTGTAAGGGTTTATTTTTCTGGAGTATAATATTATGTAATCTATACACTTATTATGAATATGTTTTATTTTCTTGTTCTGTAATTGGGATAGTATCCTGTAGGGCAAATGGAATTAAATAAATAAATAAATAAACTAATCACAGTATAAAAATTCACACAGTAGCGACACTTCAAATATTTTCATGATCCCAATATTTCAGTGATGCGCAGCCTTGAAGATGGCCGCTTAGTGTTCGCTGATAGGCTATCTGAGTAACCATGGAAAAGAAAATATAAAATGTCATGGTCAGTTGTACCTGTCAAATATCAAGCTACAGTATTTCTGTCATGTTAATTTCCTAAAATGAGTGCATAACAGAGACGTAAAGTTATTTGCACCTTGAAAAATTGTAGGAACTTTCATAGTGGACGTGAAATAATATTTTTAGATTTTTCCCCTTTGCAACTGACAGTTATTCAAATTTACCGCCGTATGCCGCAGCTGCAAATATAGCCGCTCGGCTCAAGGTCAACGGTGGATGCGATATAAAGATCAAAGGGACCGACAGCGAGTGTCGCTACTGTGTGAATTCTAATACTGTGCCCTAATCTATTACATTATTACAATAATGAATATATAATTATAAAGCATGCTTTAGCCACCAGAATATGTGCAACAAACAAACATTTCATTTATTATAATAATGATATTTTATCTCAAAATTATTAAGGTTATCTAAAGCTAACTTCACAACAAAATGCTAGTAATGTATTTGTATTCAACAAGCAGAAGTTCAATATTGTCGCCGCCGGCGTAAAAGTGTTTCCTTGGCAACACATTTACGCCGGCGGCGGACAAAGTAAAATGTTATGAAAAATAGTTAGGTTGTAATTCAATAATTTGACAGTTAAAAATGAAACAAATAAACAAATATAACAAAACAGCATATTCTACGGCAACTTGAAATGCTAGATAAGACAGAATATTTTTTGAAGTTTTGAACATTTTATAATATTTATAATTTTATTTTCTATGTTTGAAGAAAAAATAGCATGTGTTATTCGGAGTAAATGTGTCTTTGGGTGCTTCGCATGGAATTGTTCGACTCGCTTCGCTCGTCGTTCAAACTTACATGCTCAGCACCCAAAGTATCACATTTACTCCTAATGACACAATATACTATTATTTCATACTGGTTACTAATGTTACATTTTTCGAACTATTTATCGTACAAAAAGTAAAACTTTAACCTCCTAGGACTTTAAAGTAAAATTTTACTTTTAATTTTTTCATTATTTATAAACAAATTCTTGTTCCTATAAATTGCCTGCTTCTATCAACTCATATTTCTACGAATTTTTGATAACTTCTATTAATCAATACTATAATTTAACAACCAGTATAAAATAAAATTTTGTATGTACTTCGAACGAAAAGTGACTTTAAGATCCTCGCAACAACTTGCTAGTACCTTAAAGTTTCACTCTTTCACTTTTCATTCTAGACATATAAATAACAATAAAATGATATACTGAGAGTGTAATAAATCAAAATAAATCATTGGCAGGTATTTTAAGTTAAATTTAATTTGTGAAATAAATTTTGGTAAGTGAATATTCTTAGTTAAATTCAGTTCTATTTACTAGTCGCAGTGAGCACTAATTAGCAACAATGCTAGTGCAGTGATCTTGATTTCGTGCATTTAGCGAATATAAACATTAACAATTAATAGCTTAAATTGTAATTTATTACTGACAAAGTGTTCTACTAATATTCGGCATGAGTATATTTTATAAAATAAATTCTGCATTTAAAATAAAAATAGGTAAATTATTTATTATAGCTGTTACCAAAATAATTTGGACACAGCATTTAATTTCCATAATATTTGAAATATTTTTATTTAAAATATGCAATACAAAAATTTTCCACAGGAAAATCTTATTGCTCATTTTATTCACCTATAACGCAATATTTTTTGTTTTTCCATTTTCAAAAATGTAATATATTAAATAATAATTGATATATAACTAAAATATTTTTTTTTTATAATTTTAAATTAAATTTTAACGTCTTTTGTTATTCCTAGAACCACTAGCGCGCCATGTTCCATATTACATTGTTGTCAGTGTACAACTCTGATATAATAAATAGAGAGTGCTGAAGAAGACTACTATTTTTCATCTCGTATTTTATATACCTACTTCTACTTACCAATTCTTAAATTATGTAATTTTTTATAAAATAAAAAATTTTCATTTTAAACAAATATTATAAATAATTTAAAGTTGATATAACATGGGTACTTACTACAAATATTTTTTGACGATTTATTCTGAAGATGACCCTTTACGGACTGGTAACATTCTGTAAAGTGTCACTTTTATGCTGTAAAATTATTTTACATAGCAACCGTTCTACAAACGCATAGTAACCGTCACCAAATGCATAACAACCGTTCAACAAATACATTGCAACGTAATTTGACAGAGATAACCTACAAAATATGAATATAAAATAATCACTAAATTAATATTATTTTTAAAAATTAAGTATTCAACACGGCACCAAACACATTTACAACTTCGGCAACTTCTCAAGCAACTTTTGCTGTAAATCTGGTATTTTGGTGTCTAGTTAAGCAAATAACAATTTTATTTTCAAAACGATTCTGATGAGTTTTTTTTTTTTTAATCTCAATATGAATATTTTAGAATATGATAATGTAAATGTTGAATTTGGAAGATTAATTTTTTGAATTATATTTTATTATTACTTTTTTATCATTTATAATATCGTGAACAACTTTATTATTATATAATTATGTATCTGTTTCATTTGTTTACAAAATTGATTATTATTTAGATGCATTCTTTATTAATTGTTTAATGGAATATACGACATATTTTTGTTTATTGATTCTAAATTTGAAAAATAATTTAATCTTCTATCTAACCTAGAATATAGATGTGAAGGTCATTTCGTAACAGTCTTGTCAGTACAGTTGTCAGTCGTTAACAGTCCTATCAGTACAGCTGTCAGTCCGTAACAGTCTGTCTTGTCAGTACTGCAGTCAGTCCGTAACAGTCTTGTCAGTCTTGCAGTCAGTACGTGTCAGTACTAACAGTATACACAGTCTTGTACACTCTTTTGTATATTGAGTACCCCCTCGCTATTCGCTGAATATTCGGTATTCAGCCCAAGACCGGATACACTATTCGTTGCAAGTCTAAATATAATATATTGATTACAACAATCCACTGATTGCAATAATGTGTTGATTACAAAATGTATTGATTGAAATAATAGAAAAATTCGATTTCAAGCCTTAAAATGCACTCGTTAAATAAATTACTAATTCTGCGGATGAAAAATTTCATTGAGTAATCTTAAAATACCTTATAAGCCTTCAAGTAAACTACTACTTCTGGGTGAGTTATTTTCACTTAAATCTAATCAGCTCGTAATTTCAACTTTCAAATTATTTGAAAATCGAACCAGCTCGTAATATAAACATTTGAAATCCAAATTTGAAGTTTCACATTGAAAGCTTCATTAAATATTGAATTATCGTGGACGAAAAAATCGTCACACACAATAATAACGTATGAGAGCTAAAATTAGCGTTATTTCAAAGGATCAATACATTGGTTGTACTATACATGCCATGCACTTTGTGTAGAGTACCTATTTTATAAAACGGTAAGAACATATATTATTCTTTGAATACGCCTGGATGAGAGAGAATTGAAGCTAAAAATATTAAGTAAAATTTCATAGGAAATATTATGATCTGGATAATAATTCATTATTTTAAAATATACATATTTAAGAAATTTTTTCTGAACCTTTTCAATGAAGGGTTATGATTTTGACGTCACATGCAAGAAAGAGAAAGATGAGGTAAAAGTTGAGATGGAAGTTCATAACACAAACATCCATGTTTTGACGTTTGATATGGTGTTCAATGGTGTTTTAACAAGGTTATGTTTTTATTTTTGAATTTTATTATTTAGGTAACTTAATAAATTTAACACTTGCCATATATTCTTTATAGTAATAAAGGGAGTTACTATGCACAAACCATACACAAACTTTATTTTTCATATTTACATCATTTTAAGAACTGTCATTTTGACAGCGTTTTGATTGTGTTTCGCCCACGTGAATTTCATCGTAGTTCAATGAAAAGATCAATAGATGGCAGCACGAAAATTTGCTTCTGTATAACCCGCCATTGACTGTAAGTGTATATTATAATTTGGATTCCAAATTAACGCACAATAATCAAATTTGTATCTAACAAAACTGAAGTGTAAAGTAAAAATTGTAGAAATATCAGAAAAATATTTTGTATTGCGAATTATGAAACCAAGCATTCTGTTAGCATTAGAGGGCAAAAAGGACAAATGTGGTACAAATGAAAGCTTTTTATCAAATTTTATTCCTAAGTCAAATGTTTCTTCACACCTAGAAAGAGTACAGTTGCAGAGTGTATAGTTAAATGTAATTGGATTTAATTTTTTAGAATAAGACATTATTTTACACTTGGAAACATTTAACTTCAGCTTATTATTTAAACACCAGTTTTATTTATTTATTTATTTACAATCTGACCAACAAGGTTCAAGACCCCAATTACAGGTTGATTATGTACAAGATTAATGACACAAGTAGTTAAGCATGTATATAGAATGACAAAAAAAAAAGCTATGATATACACAGTATATGTTAATGAACAGTAGTATATGTTAATGGACATAATAATTGTATAGAGCATTTTAAAATTTCTCAAAAGAGCCGATAAATATGTCAAAATGATCAAGTAAGTTATTAAAGTTAAAACAAAGCATGCGAATAGGTGATTTTAATTCATAGTTGGATCGAGGAGTGTTACAATAGAAAGTATATTTAAACCGGGAATTATATCTAGGAACTTGGAAAGGTATATTTTCTAGGATTATGGGATCATTTATAATAGAATGCAAAAGTTTGTAAAGAAATAATGATGATTGAATTTTTCTGCGAGTATCAAGAGACACAATACTAAATTCGCATAACAAATCTTCGTAATCTGTATCAAAACTAGGGTAATGTCTGAAGAAGTACAATTTAACAAATTTGCGTTGAATAGATTCAACTAAATGCTTGTATTTGATATAGATAGGACACCAAACTTGCTGACAATATTCCAGTTTTGTTCTTACAAACGAGAAATATAATTTCATAGAGTTGAAATATGAATAAAGTTCTGCGTATTTCTAAAAATTAAGCCTAAATTTTTGTAGGCAGATTTAACAGTTTGTAATATGTGGTTAGAGAAATTGAGTTTTTCGTCAAACAAAACACCAAGATCTTTAAATTGAGTGACCCTTTCAAGAGTATGAGATTCTAATTTGTAATCATATTTGTAAATAGTTGTTTTGACGAAATAGCTCATAATTTTACATTTACTATAGTTTAAAAATAAGTTAGAGGTAGCAGACCAAGCTAAAATGTTATTAATATATGTTTGTAAGAGCTTTGCATCTTCAATAGAATTAATGGTTTTAAAAATTTTCAAGTCATCAGCATATAACAAGACGTGCGAATGCTGAATTGAATTAACAATGTCATTAATAAAGAGCAAGAATAATAAAGGACCCAAATTAGAACCTTGCGGTACTCCGGAGGTGGCTGTAAAAGACTTAGATTTATAGTCATTGTAGGACACAGACAGTACACGATCACTGAGATAGGAAGAAACAAATTGAATATCAGAAGAAAATTGAAAAGTGTCATATAACTTATGCAATAAAATATTATGGTTAATGCGATCAAATGCTTTCGAAAAATCTTTATAAATAACATCCACTTGAGTGTTATCAAGTAATGAGTTCAGTACAGTTTCAGAAAAGTTAATTAAATTTGTCGTGGTTGATCTGCCTTTAAAAAATCCATGTTGTAGCGGAGAAATATGGTGTTGAACGGAATGATAAATATGTTTGTAGATTATAGACTCAAAAATTTTGGAAATATTTGATAAAATAGTCATGGGACGATAATTAGAGGTAAGAGTTGGATCAGCTGACTTGAAAATAGAAATAATAAGAGACTGTTTTGAGAAGTAGTTTTTTTTTGAGAAACAAAAAGATTAAATAGAATATGCAGAGGTTTTATAAAAATATGAGAACAGGCTTTAAGAACATAAGAAGACAGGTCCAGGGTTGCGTGACGGCTTGAGAGACTTTATGGCCTGCGAAATCTCATCCTTAGTGATTACTGAAATATATGTAGTACCAGTGTTATTTCTAATTGAAGTTTGTTCAGGGTATGAGAGATCATTGTTATATTGTTCAGAAAAATAATCAGCAAAACCCTGAACAATGTCTGCAGTGTTCGATAAAGTTTTACCTTGTAGGTGCATCATACCTGGAATTCGCGAAGATTGCCTTTTATTTTGAATAAATTTCCAAAATGTACCACCATCAGTATGAATTTGTTGTTAAATTTGTGATATATATATATATATATATATATATATATATATATATATAAATTAAATAATTTCGTTTGAATTATTTGAAAAAATTTAATTTTATTTTCACAACAAGGTTACATGTGTTGAGACAAGAGAATACAGAAAGAATGAACACCTTATCTAAGTTACAGGGGGTTTTATTACATAGCACATCATAATGGAAAAGTACTGCAGGAAGTGCTGACATAATAATAATTATTGTAGAATAGGATTACAACAATACATAATTCCTCCCTTCTAAGATTTTACAATAATTATTATACAATAATATTTAATTCTACAATAGGTTCTTTATTACCTTTCAATTTCTTATTTCTTTTACAAATTTTTAAAAACTTACTTCCAAGCTTATATAATAAAACAACAGAAATTATTAAAGATAACATAATATAAATAATATAAAAGTGATGATTGTTATAATTTTGTAAATTTACTTCCTTTATCTGTGATAAATCTTAAATTGTTATATTTACTTCACTAATTTCATCTAATTTCATTGAATTTAAGTGTGGAAACGTATTATTAAAATTTAAATTTTCAAATATTATTTCTTTATAAGTTTCTTGAATTGTATCAAACTTAAAATTATTTACCACACATTTATTAATAAGTTTTAATTTAAATATACCTTTAATTTTTTTATTAAGTGTATTACCTTCACAATTAATTTGAATTTGTTGTTCCTTGGGGCTTATTATAATTAGTTCATTTGTGTTTTGAATCTTTTCCCAAGTATTTTCTGATTCTAGAGTATGATATTTACAATCATCATTCTTTTGAATATTTAAAATATTAAGTAAACAGTTATTTAAACCAATATACTCAGTTTTACAATAATATATCTTATTAACTAAAATACAAATATTTATTTTAACATTATTATTATTATTTATATAATACATAGTTTGTTTTACATTCAATTGAAGAATTGTATAATTTTTTAAAAAGGTGGGGGTGTAAATTGATATAAATCATAGGTTTGGGAAGAAAAAATTGGGATATTAATAAGGTAGTGTATCTGTTCATTGTCGTGTTGACAGTAAGTTTCTATAATTTCGTTTAATTGCCAAATGTCTTTGTTTTGTGTAATTTTCCTAATATTATTCGGGTCAATAATACTTGTGTGTAATTTTCTCAAGTTACAAAAGGTTAAACTAATTTCTATTTGTTTAGTAAGATCATTTAAACTTTGAACAATAAATAATAATTTTTGAAATTTATTTTCAACGTCAATTTTTCCTACCCAATTGATATCTTTCTCTAAGGTTTCTTGAATTCCATCTAATTGAGTTTTTAGTCTATTTTCATTTATTATAATATTTTTGATTTTATTATTGAATTTATCAATCATTTCTTTATTAATTTTTAAATTTTGATTAGTTTTATCCTGTAATAATTTTTCGTTATTTTTTATTTCTTCAAGAATTTTGTCATAGCGTTCTCCATCGTAAGCGTCTAAATTTCCTGAAATTGATTTAATAATATTTCCTACTCCGTTTATTAAACCGCGTTTTGAAATTTTATGAAATATTTTATTAATTTGATTTTCTAAATCATTAAAATTATATATTAAGATATTAATATAGTCTTGAAATATTTCTTTTGAATCTTTAATTTGGAATAGAAGGATTTCTTTCAATGTTTTTATTTTTATAAATTCATTATGAATAGGGGTAATATTATAATTAAAGTAAATTATTTGTTCCGAAGTTTTTATCAAGGTTTTCCCTAGTTTAACTAAATGAAATCCATTATAATCTGAGATGTCCGTAAGTTGAGCCGTACATCTGAAACAACAGTTTATTGTTTAATTCTATTTATTCGGACATGTTTTTCACCTATTTGTTCTCTTATTTTTACTTTCCCGAGTATAGGGTTATAATGCTGAACTCTATACTTTCTAAATAAGGGTTTTTTGAATTTTTTTATTAATCTTGGATATTCTTTAACATAAATAGTATCTTTTATTTGTAAGGGATTATCGTTTTCTTTATAACGTTTTTGTTTCTCAATTTTTATTTTGTCATTTATAATTTTGAATAATTCTTCTTGTTCTGTTTGATATTTTTGTATAATTTCTTCATTGACAATTTGATTGATTTTACCAAATAGTATTTCATTTGGGGTTAATTTTGTTATAGTATGCTTAGTATTGTTATAAGCTAAGATTGCTAAGTCGAGTTTTTCTAGGAATGTTTTATTCTTGAAGCGATTGTTATTTTCAAGGAGTCTAAGATGTTCTATGAGCGTTGAATGAAATCTTTCAACAGCGTTGCTTTTGGGATTGTTTACGCAAATTATATGACTTTCTATATTCCTAAGTTTGAATAAATCTTGTAAAACACTACTTTTAAATTCGGGTCCTGCATCCATAATTATTTTATTTGGTATTGTATAAATTTGGAAATAATTTATTAATTTTTGTAATATATTATTTGAACTTTTATTTTCTAACGGATAAACTTGACCATGTTTAGAGAATTGATCAAAAATTGTAAGAAAATTATTTTTATTTAAGCAAAGTACGTCAATATTTATTATATCAAATGGTTTTAAAGGTGTGGGTGTAAGATTATCTGTTGCCGGAATTGGTTTTCTATTATACTTGTTTAATTTACAGAGTTCACATCTATTTATATATTCAGTAATATTACTGATCATTTTGGGCCAGAAATATTTTTCTTTTAAAGCATTGAGTGTTGCGATTATTCCTCTATGGTTAGTTAAGCCTATATGGAAGTCGCGGATTATTTCTATTTGTTCCTCTTCATTTTCTACATCTTCGACTATTTTATTACAAGCGATTATATTAATGGTATTAAATTCAAAGTTTTCTTTTATAATTTTTGAGAATTTTAAGTCTAGGTCCTTTTCGTTAAAAATTGCTAGGTATTTTATTTTTGGAACTATATATTGTTTAAGAAAGTTTAATATTTCATCATCAAGATTTTGTTTATTTAATTTACAGTAAATTCGTTGTTTCTTATTCTCAAATAATTTTGTTATTTCTATTTCAGTTTCAAAATTATGAATTTCAAATATTAGTTGATTATCGGCAATGTTTATTCTATCATCTATATATTTAATTCCGTTTACTAAATTTTCTGGATCTGAATGGACCGTATTTTGATTTGACGAAATTGATTCATTATCATTACTATGTAAATTTATTGTTGGTAAGGAATAAGCATTTATTTGTATATTTGTGTCTTCAAATATTTTTAATATTTTTTCCGATACTTGGTTCCATTTTAATTTATCTCTGCCACATCCTAAGAGTGGTATGTTAATTTCAAAAATTTCATTAAGAATGAGATAATCTCGGAGTTCCTTTAATGGTTTCTCTAAGTCTTTAATTGATGGTTTCTCATAAAAAGTTTTTTTTTTA
Organism: Poecilus cupreus; assembly: GCA_963942605.1. Taxonomy (NCBI): domain Eukaryota; kingdom Metazoa; phylum Arthropoda; class Insecta; order Coleoptera; family Carabidae; genus Poecilus; species Poecilus cupreus. The sequence continues at coordinate 29,058,703 of OZ012713.1, forward strand.
TAATTAAATGGATAATTCTTTGATAATTACAATTTTGGATAATAATATGTTTGTTTAACACATTTATATTTTTACAAAAATTACTACTATCAAATTTTTTTTTGACTTGATCTGCTAGTCCTTGTCTTATTTCGAAATCTTCTAAAATACAATGAGCGAATATTTTTGTTTCTGTTACGTCACCGATTTTATTGTGAATTTGTATTTTATCACGTTGACGAGAAAGATTATCTGCAATTACATTCATTTTGCCTTGTAAATATTCTATATCAAAATTATACTCGTTTAATTCTATTTTTCAACGCATGAGTTTCTGGTTAGGGTTTTTCATATTGAATAACCAACATAAAGGTCTATGATCTGTTTTTATAAGAAATTTTCTTCCAAATAAATAATGTCTAAAATTTTTCACAGATTCTATTATTGCTAATAGTTCCTTTTCAACGGTGCTATAATTTTGCTCAGCATTACCTAATGTTTTTGAAAAATAAGCTATTGGCATTTCTTTGCCGTGTTCATCTTTTTGAAGTAAAACAGATTCAATGGCATAATCAGAGGTGTCCGTGGTTAGTATAAAGTCTTTTTGAAAATTTGGAAATTGTAATATAGAAGATGAAGTAAGAATTTCTTTACATTCATTAAAACATTTTCTGTACGATTCGTTATAAATGTCTATGTTTTGACCATTTTTTAAGCATAAGGTAAGAGGTTAAGTAAGTTTAGCAAAATTTGGAATTAATTTACGGTACCATCCTATCGTACCTAGAAATTGTTTGATTTCTTTTGTTGTTTTGGGAATATTCAAATTTTTAATTTTTTCTGTCTTCGAAGGGTCTGTTTTTATTCCATCTTGAGTGATAATATATCCTAAATATTTTGATTGTGATTTCAAAAATTCTGATTTATCAATTTGGATCTTCAGGTTTGCTTTTCTTAATTTTTCGAAAACTAATTTAATATTATTTAAATGTTCTTCAAGAGTTTTACCAAAAATAATTACATCATCTAAGTAAACTAAACAAATTTTGTTTACCAATTCTCCTAATGCAATATTCATCATTCTTTGGAAAGTAGCGGGCGCGTTTTTCAAACCAAAAGGCATACGCAAGAATTCGTAATGACCGGATGGAGTAGAGAATGCGGTCTTTTCGATATCGTTTTTGTTCATGGGAATTTGATGGAAACCGGAATGTAAATCTAACGTCGTAAAGTATTTTGAATGACCGATATGATCCAATAAGGTGTCGATATTGGGAATTGGGAATTTATCGTCTTTTGTTTGAGTATTTACTTTCGTAAAACCAATTACTAATCTTGTTTTCCGTTTACCGGAAGCATCTAGCTTCTTTGGAACGATCCAAATGGGAGAGTTCCATGGGGAATGAGAAGGCTGTATGACTTTTTCTTTTAGCATTTTTTCAATGTGTTCTTCAATGTCATTTTCGTATATCTGTGGCAGTTTGTAATTCTTTGTGTAGATGGAGGTTGTGTCATTAACAATTATTTTATGTTAACATAAATTTGTACAAGACAATGGTTCGTTTGGTTTTGGAAATAAATCTTCAAAGTTATTAATAAGTGTTTTTACTTTTGATTTTTCAATTTGATTTAAGTGTTCTGAACGAATTTGAATGTTATTATTTTGTTTTGTAATTTCTTTTCTTTTCCTTGTATATTGACGGAATTTTTTATGAAATTAATTTGAATGTTTAATTTTTTAAATGCTTCAATACCTAATAATAAATTATATTTTTTATGAAATTTGTAAATATAACATTTTAATGGAATTTTATTAATTTTAAGTATCACATAATGTGAAATAGTAGATTTTCCATTTACGGTTGTAAACGTACATTTTTCTTCATAAGTTTTAAATTTTTTATTATTAACTAAAACTGGATGTATTAAATTTATACTTGAACCCGTATCTAATAAAATGATATAATCTTGAATTTGTAACGACGGTAAATTATATGTTAGGCTAGACATTACTTGTTTGATTCGTCTGTCCCTATCTCTAATTCTAAAAAAGAATCGTATTCAATGTCGTCTTGTTCTACGTGTTCGTGTTCGTCAGTAGGTTGATCACTTTGGTCATCTGAGCTTTTATTCAGATTATAATTCTGTTTTATCGTTTGTGTGGACATAGGCGTAGTAAGTCTTGTTTGTTGTGTCATTGGTCTGGGTTGGAATGTTCGTTTTGTTTCATGAAAATTTTTCAGATTTTGTTGGGGGGCAAAGGGTTTTGGTTGAGTTTGTTTGTTATTAAGTTGAATTGGTTGGGATGGAAATTGTTGGCTTGGGAATTTTTTTGGTGGAATATTAAAAGTAAAATTTTGTTTATCTTTTAACATTGGTGACTGGTGTGGGGTTTGATGTGAATAATTAAATTCATTTCTTAACAAACATTCACATTCTTCTAATGTACTAGGTTGTTTGACAATAAATGATCCTCTCACTGACAAGGGTAAGAGAGTTATAAAATATGAAACTACTAATTTTTGGTTTTCTCTTATGATAGCATCCTTTTGCAATTGTCTATATTCTTTTAATAATATTTTCGATTTATATTGCGAGAATTTTTGAGAGATAACTTCTAAAGTTTTATCTATACTAGTTTTATTTTTTATTTGCAATATTTCTAATAAAATCATTTCAGCTGTGCTTTTGTCACAGAAATTGGTAGTGAGATAAAGTTTTAAATCTGCCCAATTTGCGAATTTATTTTCAGAAAGTAATTCGGCAGCTCTACCTGTTAGTTTTGTTTTTATAAGTCCAAAAAGATATGTTTTTTGAGTGGGATTTAGTAGCGTGGTTTGTAGCGTAGACACAACGTCGTCTACGGCACTGATGAAGTTATTTAATAATTTAATATCTCCGTTGTATGGAGGAATAATTTCAGAAAGATTTTTTAATTCTAATAGTGTAGTCATGATTGAACTTTTTGTTATTTGTAATCTACTTGGCTTTAGAATAATATTTTTTATAGTATTATTTAAAGGAGTATTGTTTTCTACTTCACTATCAGATGTTTCAGATTCTGTAGTATTATTACTATCAGACATAAATTGTGTTTGTGTTTGTGTGTTTAGGACTGTGCCGGTCCCTCGATACCTTTATTACTAGTCAGTTGCTAGAGGTACCCCTTTGTGTAACACAGAAAATAAATACAATAATACAAATATTAACTTACAAAGTTATATGTAAATAATATACAGATTGTTTGATGCTTTACGGACATCACCGGGTCGCTGATTCTTCCTGGGTCTGAAGACGTGATCGAAAGGGTTGTCGAACAGCAAGTCTTCCTTCCTCTTGATTTCTCGGTTGTTGGGTTGCCAAGGAAAGTTGATTTCTCCGCGGGATCTGCGTTTCTTGACGTTTCCACAGGTCGTTGTAGACGGTTTTGTTGAAATTTCAATTTTTCTGGGTTCGTAATTAATTGATTGGTTTATCAGAGTAAAGAATTAAAATTCACCACACAATTACTTTATGTGTTTCTCTGATCCTACCGATGACTGCGCCAATTAAATAATTTCGTTTGAATTATTTGAAAAAAAATAATTTTATTTTCACACAAGGTTACATGTGTTGAGACAAGAGAATACAGGAAGAATGAACACCTTATCTAAGTTACAGGGGGATTTATTACATAGCACATCATAATGGAAAAGTACTGCAGGAAGTGCTGCCATAATAATAATTATTGTAGAATAGGATTACAACAATACATAATTTATATATATATATATATATATATATATATATATATATATATATATATATATATATATATATATATATATATATATATATATATATATATATATATAAGAGCATGTATATTTTACTTTTGGAATACATTTATCCATTATGCCATATAAAATTCAATAAAATTTCTCAAATGCCACTTTTACATCAGTAATCACATATATCTCATTCCAGTTAGCTGTTGATAATAAAAAACTTTAATTTATGGAATTATTAACAGAGGTGTTGTGATTAAAAGTAATGTTGTAATTCTTGTTATGTGTTCAAAATTGAAGGGTCAAAAAATTCAACCATAAAATGGAGATTAGTGGACTGTATTTGATTTGTTTGTAAGTTTGAGATTACTTTGAGCCGGGTTTAAAATGCCTCTGGAAATGCTGTAAACGGAGAGAAGTAAGGTGAAGTTAAATGAATCGAGCGAGGTAAACTTAAAGTAACTTTATTTAAATCAAAATAATAACTAAACAACCCAATCAATATCAATAGACCTGAAAAACTTGTGAATAAACTAGTTAGGTGAATATGTGGTCGTAGACACACTGCCATAAGAAATACTTACACTGTGACACACAGTAGTGAGTGTAGGGCACACTGTGACACACAGTAGTGCGAGAAAGTAGAGTAAAGCTTGCACTGTGACACACAGTAGCGAGGAAGTACACACTGTGACACACAGTAGTGCAAGAAATTGAAGTAGAACATGCACTGTGACACACAGTGGCGAGTGTATAGCACACTGTGACACACAGTAGTGCGAGAAAGTAGAGTAAAGCTTGCACTGCGACACACAGTAGCTAGGTAGGACACACTGTGACACACAGTAGTGCAAGAAAGTAAAGTAGAGAATGCACTGTGACACACAGTAGCGAGGAAGTACACACTGTGACACACAGTAGTGCAAGAAAGTAAAGAAAAGCTCGCACTGTGACACACAGTAGCGAGGAAGTACACACTGTGACACACAGTAGTGCAAGAAAGTAAAGTAGAGCATGCACTGTGACACACAGTAGCGAGGAAGTACACACTGTGACACACAGTAGTGCAAGAAAGTGAAGAAAAGCTCGCACTGTGACACACAGTAGCGAATGTAGAGCACACTGTGCCACACAGTAGTGCAAGAAAGTGAAGAAAAGCTCGCACTGTGACACACAGTAGCGAATGTAGAGCACACTGTGCCACACAGTAGTGCAAGAAAGTGAAGAAAAGCTCGCAATGTGACACACAGTAGTGAGTGTAAAGCATACTGTGACACACAGTAGTGCAAGAAAGTGAAGTAAAGCTTGCACTGTGACACACAGTTGCTAGGTAGGACACACTGTGACACACAGTAGTGCAAGAAAGTAAAGTAGAGCATGCACTGTGACACACAGTAGCGAGGAAGTACACACTGTGACACCCAGTAGTGCAAGAAAGTAAAGTAGAGCATGCACTGTGACACACAGTAGCTAGGTAGTACACACTGTGACACACAGTAGTGCAAGAAAGTAAAGTAGAGAATGCACTGTGACACACAGTAGCGAGGAAGTACACACTGTGACACACAGTAGTGCAAGAAAGTAAAGTAGAGCATGCACTGTGACACACAGTGGCGAGTGTATAGCACACTGTGACACACAGTAGTGCGAGAAAGTAGAGTAAAGCTTGCACTGCGACACACAGTATCTAGGTAGGACACACTGTGACACACAGTAGTGCAAAAAAGTAAAGTAGAGCATGCACTGTGACACACAGTAGCGAGGAAGTACACACTGTGACACACAGTAGTGCAAGAAAGTGAAGTAGAGCATGCACTGTGACACACAGTGGCGAGTGTATAGCACACTGTGACACACAGTAGTGCGAGAAAGTAGAGTAAAGCTTGAACTGTGACTCACAGTAGCTAGGTAGGACACACTGTGACACACAGTAGTGCAAGAAAGTAAAGTAGAGCATGCACTGTGACACACAGTAGCGAGGAAGTACACACTGTGACACACAGTAGTGCAAGAAAGTGAAGAAAAGCTCGCACTGTGACACACAGTAGCGAATGTAGAGCACACTGTGACACACAGTAGTGCAAGAAAGTGAAGAAAAGCTCGCAATGTGACACACAGTAGTGAGTGTAAAGCATACTGTGACACACAGTAGTGCAAGAAAGTGAAGTAAAGCTTGCACTGTGACACACAGTTGCTAGGTAGGACACACTGTGACACACAGTAGTGCAAGAAAGTAAAGTAGAGAATGCACTGTGACACACAGTAGCGAGGAAGTACACACTGTGACACACAGTAGTGCAAGAAAGTAAAGTAGAGCATGCACTGTGACACACAGTGGCGAGTGTATAGCACACTGTGACACACAGTAGTGCGAGAAAGTAGAGTAAAGCTTGCACTGCGACACACAGTATCTAGGTAGGACACACTGTGACACACAGTAGTGCAAAAAAGTAAAGTAGAGCATGCACTGTGACACACAGTAGCGAGGAAGTACACACTGTGACACACAGTAGTGCAAGAAAGTGAAGTAGAGCATGCACTGTGACACACAGTGGCGAGTGTATAGCACACTGTGACACACAGTAGTGCGAGAAAGTAGAGTAAAGCTTGAACTGTGACTCACAGTAGCTAGGTAGGACACACTGTGACACACAGTAGTGCAAGAAAGTAAAGTAGAGCATGCACTGTGACACACAGTAGCAAGGAAGTACACACTGTGACACACAGTAGTGCAAGAAAGTGAAGAAAAGCTCGCACTGTGACACACAGTAGCGAATGTAGAGCACACTGTGACACACAGTAGTGCAAGAAAGTGAAGAAAAGCTCGCAATGTGACACACAGTAGTGAGTGTAAAGCATACTGTGACACACAGTAGTGCAAGAAAGTGAAGTAAAGCTTGCACTGTGACACACAGTTGCTAGGTAGGACACACTGTGACACACAGTAGTGCAAGAAAGTAAAGTAGAGCATGCACTGTGACACACAGTAGCGAGGAAGTACACACTGTGACACACGGTAGCGAGTGTAGAACATACTGTGACACACAGTAGTGCAAGAAAGTGAAGAAAAGCTCGCACTGTGACACACGGTAGCGTGTGTAGAGCACACTGTGACACACAGTAGTGCAGGAAAGTGAAGTAAAGTTCGCACTGTGACACACGGTAGCGAATGTAGAGCACACTGTGACACACAGTAGTGCAAGAAAGTAAAGTAGAGCATGCACTGTGACACACAGTAGCGAGGAAGTACACACTGTGACACACAGTAGTGCAAGAAAGTGAAGTAAAGCTCGCACTGTGACACACGGTAGCGTGTGTAGAGCACACTGTGACACACAGTAGTGCAAGAAAGTGAAGTAAAGCTCGCACTGTGACACACCGTAGCGTGTGTAGAGCACACTGTGACACACAGTAGTGCAAGAAAGTAAAGTAGAGCATGCACTGTGACACACGGTAGCGAGTGTAGAGCACACTGTGACACACAGTAGTGCAGGAAAGTAAAGTAGAGAATGCACTGTGACACACAGTAGCGAATGTAGAGCACACTGTGACACACAGTAGTGCAAGAAAGTAAAGTAGAGCATGCACTGTGACACACAGTAGCGAGGAAGTACACACTGTGACACCCAGTAGTGCAAGAAAGTAAAGTAGAGAATGCACTGTGACACACAGTAGCGAATGTAGAGCACACTGTGACACACAGTAGTGCAAGAAAGTAAAGTAGAGCATGCACTGTGACACACAGTAGCGAATGTAGAGCACACTGTGACACACAGTAGTGCAAGAAAGTGAAGAAAAGCTCGCAATGTGACACACAGTAGTGAGTGTAAAGCATACTGTGACACACAGTAGTGCAAGAAAGTGAAGTAAAGCTTGCACTGTGACACACAGTTGCTAGGTAGGACACACTGTGACACACAGTAGTGCAAGAAAGTAAAGTAGAGCATGCACTGTGACACACAGTAGCGAGGAAGTACACACTGTGACACACGGTAGCGAGTGTAGAACACACTGTGACACACAGTAGTGCAAGAAAGTGAAGAAAAGCTCGCACTGTGACACACGGTAGCGTGTGTAGAGCACACTGTGACACACAGTAGTGCAGGAAAGTGAAGTAAAGTTCGCACTGTGACACACGGTAGCGAATGTAGAGCACACTGTGACACACAGTAGTGCAAGAAAGTAAAGTAGAGCATGCACTGTGACACACAGTAGCGAGGAAGTACACACTGTGACACACAGTAGTGCAAGAAAGTGAAGTAAAGCTCGCACTGTGACACACGGTAGCGTGTGTAGAGCACACTGTGACACACAGTAGTGCAAGAAAGTGAAGTAAAGCTCGCACTGTGACACACCGTAGCGTGTGTAGAGCACACTGTGACACACAGTAGTGCAAGAAAGTAAAGTAGAGCATGCACTGTGACACACGGTAGCGAGTGTAGAGCACACTGTGACACACAGTAGTGCAGGAAAGTGAAGTAAAGTTCGCACAGTGACACACGGTAGCGAATGTAGAGCACACTGTGACACACAGTAGTGCAAGAAAGTAAAGTAGAGCATGCACTGTGACACACAGTAGCGAGGAAGTACACACTGTGACACACAGTAGTGCAAGAAAGTGAAGAAAAGCTCGCAATGTGACACACAGTAGTGAGTGTAAAGCATACTGTGACACACAGTAGTGCAAGAAAGTGAAGTAAAGCTTGCACTGTGACACACAGTTGCTAGGTAGGACACACTGTGACACACAGTAGTGCAAGAAAGTAAAGTAGAGCATGCACTGTGACACACAGTAGCGAGGAAGTACACACTGTGACATACGGTAGCGAGTGTAGAACACACTGTGACACACAGTAGTGCAAGAAAGTGAAGAAAAGCTCGCACTGTGACACACGGTAGCGTGTGTAGAGCACACTGTGACACACAGTAGTGCAGGAAAGTGAAGTAAAGTTCGCACTGTGACACACGGTAGCGAATGTAGAGCACACTGTGACACACAGTAGTGCAAGAAAGTAAGTAGAGCATGCACTGTGACACACAGTAGCGAGGAAGTACACACTGTGACACACAGTAGTGCAAGAAAGTGAAGTAAAGCTCGCACTGTGACACACGGTCGCGTGTGTAGAGCACACTGTGACACACAGTAGTGCAAGAAAGTGAAGTAAAGCTCGCACTGTGACACACAGTAGTGCAAGAAAGTGAAGTAAAGCTCGCACTGTGACACACGGTAGCGAGTGTAGAACACACTGTGACACACAGTAGTGCAAGAAAGTGAAGTAAAGCTCGCACTGTGACACACGGTAGCGTGTGTAGAGCACACTGTGACACACAGTAGTGCAAGAAAGTAAAGTAGAGCATGCACTGAGACACACGGTAGCGAGTGTAGAGCACACTGTGACACACAGTAGTGCAGGAAAGTAAAGTAAAGCATGCACTGTGACACACAGTAGCGAGGAAGTACACACTGTGACACACAGTAGTGCAAGAAAGTGAAGTAAAGCTCGCACTGTGACACACGGTCGCGTGTGTAGAGCACACTGTGACACACAGTAGTGCAAGAAAGTGAAGTAAAGCTCGCATTGTGACACACAGTAGTGCAAGAAAGTGAAGTAAAGCTCGCACTGTGACACACGGTAGCGAGTGTAGAACACACTGTGACACACAGTAGTGCAAGAAAGTGAAGTAAAGCTCGCACTGTGACACACGGTAGCGAGTGTATAGCACACTGTGACACACAGTAGTGCGAGAAAGTAGAGTAAAGCTTGCACTGCGACACACAGTAGCTAGGTAGGACACACTGTGACACACAGTAGTGCAAGAAAGTAAAGTAGAGAATGCACTGTGACACACAGTAGCGAGGAAGTACACACTGTGACACACAGTAGTGCAAGAAAGTGAAGTAAAGCTTGCACTGTGACACACAGTTGCTAGGTAGGACACACTGTGACACACAGTAGTGCAAGAAAGTAAAGTAGAGCATGCACTGTGACACACAGTAGCGAGGAAGTACACACTGTGACACACAGTAGTGCAAGAAAGTAAAGTAGAGCATGCACTGTGACACACAGTAGCGAGGAAGTACACACTGTGACACACAGTAGTGCAAGAAAGTGAAGTAGAGCATGCACTGTGACACACAGTGGCGAGTGTATAGCACACTGTGACACACAGTAGTGCGAGAAAGTAGAGTAAAGCTTGCACTGCGACAAACAGTATCTAGGTAGGACACACTGTGACACACAGTAGTGCAAAAAAGTAAAGTAGAGCATGCACTGTGACACACAGTAGCGAGGAAGTACACACTGTGACACACAGTAGTGCAAGAAAGTGAAGTAGAGCATGCACTGTGACACACAGTGGCGAGTGTATAGCACACTGTGACACACAGTAGTGCGAGAAAGTAGAGTAAAGCTTGAACTGTGACTCACAGTAGCTAGGTAGGACACACTGTGACACACAGTAGTGCAAGAAAGTAAAGTAGAGCATGCACTGTGACACACAGTAGCGAGGAAGTACACACTGTGACACACAGTAGTGCAAGAAAGTGAAGTAAAGCTCGCACTGTGACACACGGTAGCGAGTGTAGAACACACTGTGACACACAGTAGTGCAAGAAAGTGAAGTAAAGCTCGCACTGTGACACACGGTAGCGCGTGTAGAGCACACTGTGACACACAGTAGTGCAAGAAAGTAAAGTAGAGCATGCACTGTGACACACGGTAGCGAGTGTAGAGCACACTGTGACACACAGTAGTGCAGGAAAGTAAAGTAAAGCATGCACTGTGACACACAGTAGCGAGGAAGTACACACTGTGACACACAGTAGTGCAAGAAAGTGAAGTAAAGCTCGCACTGTGACACACGGTAGCGAGTGTAGAACACACTGTGACACACAGTAGTGCAAGAAAGTGAAGTAAAGCTCGCACTGTGACACACGGTAGCGAGTGTAGAACACACTGAGACACACAGTAGTGCAAGAAAGTGAAGAAAAGCTCGCACTGTGACACACGGTAGCGTGTGTAGAGCACACTGTGACACACAGTAGTGCAGGAAAGTGAAGTAAAGTTCGCACTGTGACACACGGTAGCGAATGTAGAGCACACTGTGACACACAGTAGTGCAAGAAAGTAAAGTAGAGCATGCACTGTGACACACAGTAGCGAGGAAGTACACACTGTGACACACAGTAGTGCAAGAAAGTGAAGTAAAGCTCGCACTGTGACACACGGTAGCGTGTGTAGAGCACACTGTGACACACAGTAGTGCAAGAAAGTGAAGTAAAGCTCGCACTGTGACACACCGTAGCGTGTGTAGAGCACACTGTGACACACAGTAGTGCAAGAAAGTAAAGTAGAGCATGCACTGTGACACACGGTAGCGAGTGTAGAGCACACTGTGACACACAGTAGTGCAGGAATGTGAAGTAAAGCTTGCACTGTGACACACAGTAGCGAGGAAGTACACACTGTGACACACAGTAGTGCAAGAAAGTGAAGTAAAGCTCGCACTGTGACACACGGTAGCGAGTGTAGAACACACTGTGACACACAGTAGTGCAAGAAAGTGAAGTAAAGCTCGCACTGTGACACACGGTAGCGTGTGTAGAGCACACTGTGACACACAGTAGTGCAAGAAAGTGAAGAAAAGCTCGCACTGTGACACACAGTAGCGAATGTAGAGCACACTGTGACACACAGTAGTGCAAGAAAGTGAAGAAAAGCTCGCAATGTGACACACAGTAGTGAGTGTAAAGCATACTGTGACACACAGTAGTGCAAGAAAGTGAAGTAAAGCTTGCACTGTGACACACAGTTGCTAGGTAGGACACACTGTGACACACAGTAGTGCAAGAAAGTAAAGTAGAGCATGCACTGTGACACACAGTAGCGAGGAAGTACACACTGTGACATACGGTAGCGAGTGTAGAACACACTGTGACACACAGTAGTGCAAGAAAGTGAAGAAAAGCTCGCACTGTGACACACGGTAGCGTGTGTAGAGCACACTGTGACACACAGTAGTGCAGGAAAGTGAAGTAAAGTTCGCACTGTGACACACGGTAGCGAATGTAGAGCACACTGTGACACACAGTAGTGCAAGAAAGTAAAGTAGAGCATGCACTGTGACACACAGTAGCGAGGAAGTACACACTGTGACACACAGTAGTGCAAGAAAGTGAAGTAAAGCTCGCACTGTGACACACGGTCGCGTGTGTAGAGCATACTGTGACACACAGTAGTGCAAGAAAGTGAAGTAAAGCTCGCACTGTGACACACAGTAGTGCAAGAAAGTGAAGTAAAGCTCGCACTGTGACACACGGTAGCGAGTGTAGAACACACTGTGACACACAGTAGTGCAAGAAAGTGAAGTAAAGCTCGCACTGTGACACACAGTAGCGTGTGTAGAGCACACTGTGACACACAGTAGTGCAAGAAAGTAAAGTAGAGCATGCACTGTGACACACGGTAGCGAGTGTAGAGCACACTGTGACACACAGTAGTGCAGGAAAGTAAAGTAAAGCATGCACTGTGACACACAGTAGCGAGGAAGTACACACTGTGACACACAGTAGTGCAAGAAAGTGAAGTAAAGCTCGCACTGTGACACACAGTGGCGAGTGTAGAGCACACTGTGACACACAGTAGTGCAGGAAAGTGAAGTAAAGTTCGCACAGTGACACACGGTAGCGAATGTAGAGCACACTGTGACACACAGTAGTGCAAGAAAGTAAAGTAGAGCATGCACTGTGACACACAGTAGCGAGGAAGTACACACTGTGACACACAGTAGTGCAAGAAAGTGAAGAAAAGCTCGCACTGTGACACACAGTAGCGAATGTAGAGCACACTGTGACACACAGTAGTGCAAGAAAGTGAAGAAAAGCTCGCAATGTGACACACAGTAGTGAGTGTAAAGCATACTGTGACACACAGTAGTGCAAGAAAGTGAAGTAAAGCTTGCACTGTGACACACAGTTGCTAGGTAGGACACACTGTGACACACAGTAGTGCAAGAAAGTAAAGTAGAGCATGCACTGTGACACACGGTAGCGAGTGTAGAGCACACTGTGACACACAGTAGTGCAGGAAAGTAAAGTAAAGCATGCACTGTGACACACAGTAGCGAGGAAGTACACACTGTGACACACAGTAGTGCAAGAAAGTGAAGTAAAGCTCGCACTGTGACACACGGTAGCGAGTGTAGAACACACTGTGACACACAGTAGTGCAAGAAAGTGAAGTAAAGCTCGCACTGTGACACACGGTAGCGTGTGTAGAGCACACTGTGACACACAGTAGTGCAAGAAAGTAAAGTAGAGCATGCACTGTGACACACGGTAGCGAGTGTAGAGCACACTGTGACACACAGTAGTGCAGGAAAGTGAAGTAAAGTTCGCACTGTGACACACGGTAGCGAATGTAGAGCACACTGTGACACACAGTAGTGCAAGAAAGTAAAGTAGAGCATGCACTGTGACACACAGTAGCGAGGAAGTACACACTGTGACACACAGTAGTGCAAGAAAGTGAAGTAAAGCTCGCACTGTGACACACGGTAGCGTGTGTAGAGCACACTGTGACACACAGTAGTGCAAGAAAGTAAAGTAGAGCATGCACTGTGACACACAGTAGCGAGGAAGTACACACTGTGACACACAGTAGTGCAAGAAAGTGAAGTAAAGCTCGCACTGTGACACACGGTAGCGTGTGTAGAGCACACTGTGACACACAGTAGTGCAAGAAAGTAAAGTAGAGCATGCACTGTGACACACGGTAGCGAGTGTAGAGCACATTGTGACACACAGTAGTGCAGGAAAGTGAAGTAAAGCTCGCACTGTGACACACGGTAGCGAATGTAGAGCACACTGTGACACACAGTAGTGCAAGAAAGTAAAGTAGAGCATGCACTGTGACACACGGTAGCGAGTGTAGAGCACACTGTGACACACAGTAGTGCAGGAAAGTGAAGTAAAGCATGCACTGTGACACACAGTAGCGAGGAAGTACACACTGTGACACACAGTAGTGCAAGAAAGTGAAGTAAAGTTCGCACTGTGACACACGGTCGCGTGTGTAGAGCACACTGTGACACACAGTAGTGCAAGAAAGTGAAGTAAAGCTCGCACTGTGACACACGGTAGCGTGTGTAGAGCACACTGTGACACACAGTAGTGCAAGAAAGTAAAGTAGAGCATGCACTGTGACACACAGTAGCGAGGAAGTACACACTGTGACACACAGTAGTGCTAGAAAGTGAAGTAAAGCTCGCACTGTGACACACGGTCGCGTGTGTAGAGCACACTGTGACACACAGTAGTGCAAGAAAGTGAAGTAAAGCTCGCACTGTGACACACGGTAGCGTGTGTAGAGCACACTGTGACACACAGTAGTGCAAGAAAGTAAAGTAGAGCATGCACTGTGACACACAGTAGCGAGGAAGTACACACTGTGACACACAGTAGTGCAAGAAAGTGAAGTAAAGCTCGCACTGTGACACACGGTCGCGTGTGTAGAGCACACTGTGACACACAGTAGTGCAAGAAAGTGAAGTAAAGCTCGCACTGTGACACACAGTAGTGCAAGAAAGTGAAGTAAAGCTCGCACTGTGACACACGGTAGCGAGTGTAGAACACACTGTGACACACAGTAGTGCAAGAAAGTGAAGTAAAGCTCGCACTGTGACACACAGTAGCGTGTGTAGAGCACACTGTGACACACAGTAGTGCAAGAAAGTAAAGTAGAGCATGCACTGTGACACACGGTAGCGAGTGTAGAGCACACTGTGACACACAGTAGTGCAGGAAAGTAAAGTAAAGCATGCACTGTGACACACAGTAGCGAGGAAGTACACACTGTGACACACAGTAGTGCAAGAAAGTGAAGTAAAGCTCGCACTGTGACACACAGTGGCGAGTGTAGAGCACACTGTGACACACAGTAGTGCAGGAAAGTGAAGTAAAGTTCGCACAGTGACACACGGTAGCGAATGTAGAGCACACTGTGACACACAGTAGTGCAAGAAAGTAAAGTAGAGCATGCACTGTGACACACAGTAGCGAGGAAGTACACACTGTGACACACAGTAGTGCAAGAAAGTGAAGAAAAGCTCGCACTGTGACACACAGTAGCGAATGTAGAGCACACTGTGACACACAGTAGTGCAAGAAAGTGAAGAAAAGCTCGCAATGTGACACACAGTAGTGAGTGTAAAGCATACTGTGACACACAGTAGTGCAAGAAAGTGAAGTAAAGCTTGCACTGTGACACACAGTTGCTAGGTAGGACACACTGTGACACACAGTAGTGCAAGAAAGTAAAGTAGAGCATGCACTGTGACACACGGTAGCGAGTGTAGAGCACACTGTGACACACAGTAGTGCAGGAAAGTAAAGTAAAGCATGCACTGTGACACACAGTAGCGAGGAAGTACACACTGTGACACACAGTAGTGCAAGAAAGTGAAGTAAAGCTCGCACTGTGACACACGGTAGCGAGTGTAGAACACACTGTGACACACAGTAGTGCAAGAAAGTGAAGTAAAGCTCGCACTGTGACACACGGTAGCGTGTGTAGAGCACACTGTGACACACAGTAGTGCAAGAAAGTAAAGTAGAGCATGCACTGTGACACACGGTAGCGAGTGTAGAGCACACTGTGACACACAGTAGTGCAGGAAAGTAAAGTAAAGCATGCACTGTGACACACAGTAGCGAGGAAGTACACACTGTGACACACAGTAGTGCAAGAAAGTGAAGTAAAGCTCGCACTGTGACACACGGTAGCGAGTGTAGAACACACTGTGACACACAGTAGTGCAAGAAAGTGAAGTAAAGCTCGCACTGTGACACACGGTAGCGTGTGTAGAGCACACTGTGACACACAGTAGTGCAAGAAAGTAAAGTAGAGCATGCACTGTGACACACGGTAGCGAGTGTAGAGCACACTGTGACACACAGTAGTGCAGGAAAGTGAAGTAAAGTTCGCACTGTGACACACGGTAGCGAATGTAGAGCACACTGTGACACACAGTAGTGCAAGAAAGTAAAGTAGAGCATGCACTGTGACACACAGTAGCGAGGAAGTACACACTGTGACACACAGTAGTGCAAGAAAGTGAAGTAAAGCTCGCACTGTGACACACGGTAGCGTGTGTAGAGCACACTGTGACACACAGTAGTGCAAGAAAGTAAAGTAGAGCATGCACTGTGACACACAGTAGCGAGGAAGTACACACTGTGACACACAGTAGTGCAAGAAAGTGAAGTAAAGCTCGCACTGTGACACACGGTAGCGTGTGTAGAGCACACTGTGACACACAGTAGTGCAAGAAAGTAAAGTAGAGCATGCACTGTGACACACGGTAGCGAGTGTAGAGCACATTGTGACACACAGTAGTGCAGGAAAGTGAAGTAAAGCTCGCACTGTGACACACGGTAGCGAATGTAGAGCACACTGTGACACACAGTAGTGCAAGAAAGTAAAGTAGAGCATGCACTGTGACACACGGTAGCGAGTGTAGAGCACACTGTGACACACAGTAGTGCAGGAAAGTGAAGTAAAGCATGCACTGTGACACACAGTAGCGAGGAAGTACACACTGTGACACACAGTAGTGCAAGAAAGTGAAGTAAAGTTCGCACTGTGACACACGGTCGCGTGTGTAGAGCACACTGTGACACACAGTAGTGCAAGAAAGTGAAGTAAAGCTCGCACTGTGACACACGGTAGCGTGTGTAGAGCACACTGTGACACACAGTAGTGCAAGAAAGTAAAGTAGAGCATGCACTGTGACACACAGTAGCGAGGAAGTACACACTGTGACACACAGTAGTGCTAGAAAGTGAAGTAAAGCTCGCACTGTGACACACGGTCGCGTGTGTAGAGCACACTGTGACACACAGTAGTGCAAGAAAGTGAAGTAAAGCTCGCACTGTGACACACGGTAGCGTGTGTAGAGCACACTGTGACACACAGTAGTGCAAGAAAGTAAAGTAGAGCATGCACTGTGACACACGGTAGCGAGTGTAGAGCACACTGTGACACACAGTAGTGCAGGAAAGTGAAGTAAAGCTCGCACTGTGACACACGGAGCGAATGTAGAGCACACTGTGACACACAGTAGTGCAAGAAAGTAAAGTAGAGCATGCACTGTGACACACGGTAGCGAGTGTAGAGCACACTGTGACACACAGTAGTGCAGGAAAGTGAAGTAAAGCATGCACTGTGACACACAGTAGCGAGGAAGTACACACTGTGACACACAGTAGTGCAAGAAAGTGAAATAAAGCTCGCACTGTGACACACGGTCGCGTGTGTAGAGCACACTGTGACACACAGTAGTGCAAGAAAGTGAAGTAAAGCTCGCACTGTGACACACGGTAGCGTGTGTAGAGCACACTGTGACACACAGTAGTGCAAGAAAGTAAAGTAGAGCATGCACTGTGACACACAGTAGCGAGGAAGTACACACTGTGACACACAGTAGTGCAAGAAAGTGAAGTAAAGCTCGCACTGTGACACACGGTCGCGTGTGTAGAGCACACTGTGACACACAGTAGTGCAAGAAAGTGAAGTAAAGCTCGCACTGTGACACACGGTAGCGTGTGTAGAGCACACTGTGACACACAGTAGTGCAAGAAAGTAAAGTAGAGCATGCACTGTGACACACGGTAGCGAGTGTAGAGCACACTGTGACACACAGTAGTGCAGGAAAGTGAAGTAAAGTTCGCACTGTGACACACGGTAGCGAATGTAGAGCACACTGTGACACACAGTAGTGCAAGAAAGTAAAGTAGAGCATGCACTGTGACACACAGTAGCGAGGAAGTACACACTGTGACACACAGTAGTGCAAGAAAGTGAAGTAAAGCTCGCACTGTGACACACAGCAGCGAGGAAGTACACACTGTGACACAGTACTGCAGGAAAGTGAAGTAAAGCTCGCACTGTGACACACGGTAGAGCACACTGTGACACACAATAGTGTAAGAAAGTGAAGTAAAGCTCGCACTGTGACACATAGTAGCGAGTGTAAAGCACACTGTGACACACAGTAGTGCAAGAAAGTGAAGTAAAGCTTGCACTGTGACACACAGTATCTAGGTAGGACACACTGTGACACACAGTAGTGCAAAAAAGTAAAGTAGAGCATGCACTGTGACACACAGTAGCGAGGAAGTACACACTGTGACACACAGTAGTGCAAGAAAGTGAAGTAAAGCTCGCACTGTGACACACAGTGGCGAGTGTAGAGCACACTGTGACACACAGTAGTGCAGGAAAGTGAAGTAAAGCTCGCACTGTGACACACAGTAGCGAAAGTAGAGCACACTGTGACACACAGTAGTGCAAGAAAGTGAAGTAAAGCTCGCACTGTGACACACAGTAGCGAGTGTAAAGCACACTGTGACACACAGTAGTGCAGGAAAGTGAAGTAAAGCTCGCACTGTGACACACAGTAGCGAAAGTAGAGCACACTGTGACACACAGTAGTGCAAGAAAGTGAAGTAAAGCTCGCACTGTGACACACGGTAGCGTGTGTAGAGCACACTGTGACACACAGTAGTGCAAGAAAGTAAAGTAGAGCATGCACTGTGACACACAGTAGCGAGGAAGTACACACTGTGACACACAGTAGTGCAAGAAAGTGAAGTAAAGCTCGCACTGTGACACACGGTCGCGTGTGTAGAGCACACTGTGACACACAGTAGTGCAAGAAAGTGAAGTAAAGCTCGCACTGTGACACACGGTAGCGTGTGTAGAGCACACTGTGACACACAGTAGTGCAAGAAAGTAAAGTAGAGCATGCACTGTGACACACGGTAGCGAGTGTAGAGCACACTGTGACACACAGTAGTGCAGGAAAGTGAAGTAAAGTTCGCACTGTGACACACGGTAGCGAATGTAGAGCACACTGTGACACACAGTAGTGCAAGAAAGTAAAGTAGAGCATGCACTGTGACACACAGTAGCGAGGAAGTACACACTGTGACACACAGTAGTGCAAGAAAGTGAAGTAAAGCTCGCACTGTGACACACAGCAGCGAGGAAGTACACACTGTGACACAGTACTGCAGGAAAGTGAAGTAAAGCTCGCACTGTGACACACGGTAGAGCACACTGTGACACACAATAGTGTAAGAAAGTGAAGTAAAGCTCGCACTGTGACACATAGTAGCGAGTGTAAAGCACACTGTGACACACAGTAGTGCAAGAAAGTGAAGTAAAGCTTGCACTGTGACACACAGTATCTAGGTAGGACACACTGTGACACACAGTAGTGCAAAAAAGTAAAGTAGAGCATGCACTGTGACACACAGTAGCGAGGAAGTACACACTGTGACACACAGTAGTGCAAGAAAGTGAAGTAAAGCTCGCACTGTGACACACAGTGGCGAGTGTAGAGCACACTGTGACACACAGTAGTGCAGGAAAGTGAAGTAAAGCTCGCACTGTGACACACAGTAGCGAAAGTAGAGCACACTGTGACACACAGTAGTGCAAGAAAGTGAAGTAAAGCTCGCACTGTGACACACAGTAGCGAGTGTAAAGCACACTGTGACACACAGTAGTGCAAGAAAGTAAAGATGCTATTCACTTCATAGTGAATGCGTCTCGCTGAACAGTCAGCAGAGACACAAGCAAAGGAAAGTAAGAAAGTGAATAAACTGTTTAGAGTTTAGAGAACCTTCTCGTTGAGAAGCTCAAAAAAGTTAATGTTGTGTGGAGCTGAGCGCGTCCTATTATACCCGCAGGCGTGGTCCCCACTCTGCTGCTAGTGGTGGGAACGGCAGTCGGCTCAGCTCGGCGACCCGGAGTGCCTTCGGAGGCCCGAGATGTGTTCGGCTTCCCGAAGCGTGACCGGCGGCCCGAAGAATGATCGGGTTCTGCCGTCGGTATTGCCTGTTTCAGTATATTATGAAATTTGTTAAAATAAGTAGGACATACGAATATAATTTACTCCTGTTTAAAATAACCTGAGAAAAAAAGGCATAATTTTACCAATATACCCAATATTCGAAACATTATGAAAAGCGATGGATGTAGAAGCTCTTCATCGACAAGTGGATCATTGTAATGTGAGACTGAACAAGGGATATTTGAAACAACAAGATCGAGTATTTTATCATTGACATTTTTGACATGATTATATTGTGTAGCATTTAAAAATGATGAGAAGTTTTCGAAAGCATTTGTGATATTGTTTGTAGGAGAAGATGGAAGAAGTAGACTAGAAAGGGAGGAAATATTAAAGACACCAATTATTAAGAAAACGTTATTTAGTAGTTGTGAAATAGATTCTATAGCTTCATATACGTAATTTAATTGTTCAAGAGATATAGGTGGAGGACAATACACAACAATAATGTATGAACATTTGTGAGCCACTGGAACCACATAGTACCATGTTAAAGACCTTGAATGGTCAGTGTGTTACGAGCAGAGCGTGCAGCAGCACGTATTGTAAGAATAAGAAAATAAAAGAATTGTTTATGAATCAAATTTCTAATCAATTCAAAACATTGGTCCTTCGAACCTGGATACTGGTTGTTGTAAACATAATCAATCAGTGAAATCAACAAAAGTGGTGAAACAATCCAACAAAACAGTGCATTTTATAACTACGCATCAGCCGAGAACAGCGAAGCATCGTTCGCCGGCAGCAGCCCAAGCATAGAAACAATCGGCAAGGGACACCGGCACGGGTCAGCGCGGCAAAGGGACAGCGTGCAGGTAGCAGCTTGCAGTCACGTCAACACAGATACCAGTGACCAACAAAAGTTTCGACCACAACAGTAGCGAAAATCACAGCGTCTCTAACCAAGGTATTTATACAATCATTTCTTTCTTTCCAAATCCTTAAGTACCCTCAACTTTGTACAAATAAACATGGATAAATTAATTCGGAGAAGAGGAGCAGCAAAATCAAAGCTTACTTCATTTAAAACGTTTGTTGAAAATGCTAGGATCTCGTTAGTAAATGAACATTTAGACGCGTCAGCTAAATCAGTTCTGATTCGTGAACTAGAGGGACGTATTGACAAACTGGAAGCAATAGAAAAGGATTTCAGCGTAGTTCAAAGTCAAATTGAAGAAAGTAGCGAAGCAGTAGATGTACAATATGCAGAACGTAAGTCATTTGAAGATGACTATTTTAAGCATGAAGCAATCGCAAAACAGATTGCATGATAACACAACACATGATCTAGCAGTATCATCATCGGGATCAGTCAGATCCAGTGAACATTCTGGTTCACAGACAAGATCAAGGAAGTTAACTTTTCCACAAATTAAGATGCCTACTTTCAATGGTAGTTTTGAAAACTGGCTTGAGTTTCGAGACACATACACAATTCTCATTCATAACGATTCAGATCTAGACAACCTCGAGAAGTTTCATTACTTAAGATCGGCGCTTGTAGATAGTGCCTCAGGGGCATTACGTTCAATACCATTTGAAGCAAAAAACTATGAATTAGCATGGACTCATGTGTGTAAAAGATTTAATAACAGTTCAATGATAGTAACTAACCACATAAAATCAATCATAAACCTACCTACAGTACAAAAAGAATCTTTCAATGAGTTAAATATGTTATTAGATGAGGCAAGCAAACATCTAATATCTTGGAATGCTAAACCAACAACGAAAGAACAATTTGACAGTTTAATTATTCACATTTTATGCAGTAAATTGGATAAATTCACACAAATTAAGTGGGATGAAAGTAAATCTGCAGATTCACTTCCTACGTTCGAGCAGTTTGAAAGTTTTTTGAGAAAAAGAGCTGAAAAACTTTACACTCGAGATCAAAATACACCCAAAGTAGAACATAAACCAAAGCAACAGTACAAAACCTTTCTCGCAACCCAAAAGATGTGTGAAGTTTGCAAAGAAGAACATCAAATCTTCAAATGTGCAGAATTTCTGAAATCATCAATTTCAGAGAGGTGGAATAGAATAAAAAAATTGAAATATTGTTTAAACTGTCTAAAAGAGGGACATGTAGCAAAAAATTGTCAAAGTTCGAAATGTCGAAAATGCAACGGGCAACATAATACGTTGTTACATTTTGAACAAAAAGATACAAAACAAGATATTGATACTTCAGTTGAGAAAAATCAACCCGAGCAGTCAACAAGCACGAGCACAACATTAACTTCAGTATCGAGTTTATCATGTCAGTATAAAAATAAACAAGTATTATTATCTACAGCTGTAATATTTGTGCTAGACAACCAGGGAAATAAACACAAATGTAGATGCCTATTGGATTCAGGATCACATCTGAACTTTATTACAAACAATTTAAACACACGCTTGAATTTTAAAAAGACTAGCATTTCACAGTCAGTAACAGGAATCAATCAGGAAGCACTTCATGACGAACACAACAATTCAGTCACAATTCAATGGATTTAAAACAAAATTAAACTTCTTGATTATACCTCAAATAACTGACAATTTACCAGCACAGAATATCAACACAAAGAATTGGAACATACCAACAAAACTCACATTAGCAGATCAAGACTATCATAAATCCTTGCCAGTCGACATGCTACTGGGCGCAGAAATATTTTGGAGTCTTCTTTGTGTGGGTCAAATTCCATTGGGAGTAAACATGCCAATAATGCAGAAAACAAAACTGGGATGGATACTGTCAGGTCCAATAGCAACAACAAAGTTATACAATGACAACGCAGTTTGCAATTTAAGTTTGCAACAGTTAAATTCCAAACTTGAACATTTTTGGGAACTTGAAGATCAGCAAACTAAAGAATTTCCACATAAATTAACACCTGAAGAAAGTTTATGTGAACAGCATTTACAAGAACATACCACCAGAAATACAACGGGTCGGTTTGTTGTAAATCTTCCTCTAAAAACAGACATCACGCTACTTGGAGATTCAAAGGAGGTAGCAACAAAAAGATTTGAACAACTAGAAAAGAAGTTACATAACAATCCAGAACTTAGGTTACAATATCACCAATTTATGACTGAATATCAAGAATTAGGTCATATGGAAGAGATATCAACTGCAGACAATAATTATCAATTTATTGATCTCAACAAAGAAGACATAGTAAAAACATTAGGGTTAGGATGGAATCCAACTCATGACATATTTCAATATTCAGTGAAGACTCATGAAGACAAACGAAGCATAACAAAGCGAACTATCTTATCCAGTATTGCTAAGATCTTCGACCCATTGGGATTGATTGGGCCAGTCATTGTGATCTCAAAATTAATTCTACAGGAAGTCTGGCAACTAGGATTGAATTGAGATGAAACTGTTCCAATGACCATATTCACAATATGGAAAAGATTCCAAGCAGAATTACTATTACTTAATGACATTCAAATTGAGCGATGTGTAATACCAATAAACAATGCTACAAAATTTCAATTACACGGCTTTTCAGATGCATCTGAAAGAGCTTATGGAGCATGTGTTTATCTACGTTCAATAAATGATGACAACGAAATTTCATGCAAATTATTATGTTCGAAGACAAGAGTAGCTCCTTTGAAGCAAATTTCATTGCCAAGGCTAGAGTTGTGTGGCGCGTTACTTGCGGCTCAATTATGCACGAAGGTGTCAGACATATTGAAATTTCATCACACTACTCATTTGTGGACAGACTCCACCATTGTTCTCGCTTGGATTAACAAAGATCCTGCTCATTGGCATACCTTTGTAGCAAATAGAGTGAGTCAAATACAAGAAATTACTGATGTAAAAGAATGGAGACACGTCAAGTCACAAGAAAACCCAGCAGATTTGCTAACACGAGGAACACTGCCAAGCCAAATCATTGCAGAAAGTCTATGGTGGACAGGACCACTCTGGTTATCAAGTGACAGTAACAGTTGGACAAACTATGATGAAACTTCAACAGAAATGATCCCAGAACAACGGACAAAAAGACAAATACTTTCATTATCTATTCAAAACGATATGTCAATTTTCAATAGATGCTCAAAGCTCATAAAATTGCAGCGTGTGGTTGCACTTTGTATTCGATTCTTGAATAAGTGCAAAAGACAAGCAAAGGGCTCAGTTTCAGAATATTTAACTGTGAGCGAACTAGACAACTCAATGAATCGTTTATTGCTAATGGCACAGTCTCAAATGTTTTCAGAAGAATTACACCAATTACGCAAAAATAAACCAATAAGCAAAAACAGCAAGCTTGTTTCATTGAATCCATTTATTGATGACCGTGGATTGATTAGGGTGGGCGGCAGATTGAAGAATGCAAACATTGACTACAACGAAAAACATCCAATCATTCTTACAACAAATCATCCGCTAACACATCTAATAATTGAGCATGAGCACATAAAATTATTGCATGCAGGTTGTCAAGCAACTCTTGCGTCAATAAGAACAAGATTTTGGCTTTTGTCAGGAAAAAACGCGGTAAAGAAAGTAACTCGAAGATGTGTTACTTGCTTCAGAGCACGACCTGTGCAGCTTAATCACATTATGGGAGATCTACCAGTACAACGTGTGACACCAACACGACCATTTCTATCCTGTGGAGTTGATTTTGCGGGACCCTTTTTTATAAAAGAAGGCAGTTACCGAAGCAAAAGGTTAATAAAAACCTATTTGTGTGTTTTTGTTTGCTTCTCCACAAAGGCAGCACATTTAGAACTGGCCAAAGATCTGACTACCAACGCATTTATCAATTGTTTACGACGATTTGTCGCACGCAGAGGAAAATGTAAGGACATTTTCTCAGATAATGGAACTAATTTCATTGGCGCACGAAATGAACTCAAGGAATTAGGAGAACTGCTAAACAACAAAGATCAACAGAAACGTATCGTTAATTCTCTCCTTGAAGATCACATTCAATGGCACCTGATACCACCCAGATCACCACACTTCGGTGGCCTGTGGGAGGCGACTGTCAAGTCAGCAAAATTTCATATGAAACGTGTAATCGGCGAAGCTCATCTAACATACGAAGAACTAAACACAGTTATTGTATAAATAGAGGGTTGCTTAAATTCTAGACCAATTTCCCCTCTATCCAATGATCCTCATGACCTTTGTCCTTTAACTCCCGGACACTTTTTGGTTGGAGGCCCGCTTTCCGCTATCCATCAACCAGACTTCAAAGATGAGAATCAAAATAGACTTTCAAGATATCAAAGAAATCAACAGCTAGTGAAGAACTTTTGGGATCGGTGGCATAAAGATTACCTCCAAGAACTTCAACAACGCAGCAAGTGGAAGCAGCATCAACCTAACCCACTGCAACCTGGAACGATGGTCATTATTCGAGATGACAACTTGCCGCCATTAAAGTGGCAAATGGGACGCATCCTTCAACTACACCCTGGTGCTGATGGAGTGACACGCGTAGTGACATTAAAAGTGAACAATGGTGAAATAACAAGGCCTGTTACAAAAGTGTTCATGCTTCCTATAGCATGAGTGTAGTATTTAAGTTTACTTATTATTATTACTGTTTTTTGTGTTTTTTTCTTTTGAAACCATAAGTTTCAAGGTGGGCGGTATGTATGAACTTTTGTGAGCCACTGGAACCACCTAGTACCATGTTAAAGACCTTGAATGGTCAGTGTGTTACGAGCAGAGCGTGCAGCAGCACGTATTGTAAAAATAAGAAAATAAAATAATTGTTTATGAATCAAATTTCTAATCAATTCAAAACAAATAACATTGAGAAACGAGTGAGAAGTAAGCGATAATTTTACACATAAAATATCAGACAATGAGGATGGATGAACAGTAACATTAACAGGAAAAATTTATATTTACAGCGGATAGCACACAATACACCGCCAGTCTTTTTGCCACTTCTAAGTAAATTCCTGTCAGCTCTGAGAACATCATAAGCTGTAGTAAATAATTCATTATTAAAAACACTGTCATTCAACCAGGTTTCACTGAGACAAATTAAATCAAACTAGATGCACAGACATTGTTATAAAATGAGCCAATTTTGGTGTTCAATCCTCTAATGTTTTGGTAATAGATTTGCATTCAGACAAAACTGTAATCTAAAAACAAAATTTAAATGAAATATTATTCAAATAAATCTTTTTTTGCAGTGTAAAGTGTGCTTTTGTAAACGAAACAATACCAAACAACGAATTTAATCGAGACCTTGCAGATGCTTTCGACTCGTAAATGAGAATAAAATGTCGCATGAACAAAAAAAAAAATAAACAAAATATGTATACAAGTATGTGAGTTTACAAAGAAAATTCTAACTATATTAGTGGGCGCCAGTTGACCGGAATAGGTATACGTCACAAGCAACAAAAAAAGAAACACAAGGTAGGCTTAATTGAGTATATATATATATATATATATATATATATATATATATATATATATATATATATATATATATATATATATATATATATATATATATATTTTAAAAAATTTAAATATTTACACAGAGGTGGAGAGATAAATAATGTGATGTTTAGAAAAAATAATATCGCAACAGTAAATGACGCAGAGTTAAACCTGATCGCACCAGGGTTGCGCGGTAAGTTTGATGGTGTAGTGGATCGCGCAGCGAGTTGTTCGCAACTGTACTACTTGGACGTTCGGTAAGTGAAAGAAATAAGAGCGCACAACAACTTAGTACAGGAGCGGGTGATCGATCACACGGTTCACTTAAGTACTTGGAAAGGTGGTTAGTAAATGGCGTCCTACGAGCTGGTGACGCGGAACCACCGGCCACGGATTTTGTCAACGACAAAAAAATCAAATAAAGCGGGGTAAGATGAGATTTTTCTCCAGACAAAATATAAATGTGTTGCTCAAATACACTAGCTAACAATAAATTAATATTTTACAATAACAAAATCTAAAACAAATGAAACGGAAAAGTGGTCGCTTATCTGTCAGCAGCGGTAAACAGCTGCTTCTGCTGACGCGTCCCCCTCCACGTTGGTTGGCCGATTCGTGTAATCCGCGGTTCGCCGAAAGTCGCCGATAGAAGCCGAATAGCCAGTTGTCTTGCCAATGGCGGGCGATGCGGGCTCTCGGTTCTACCACCACGTTTCCTGAAGTTCTGAGAGCGTGGATGAAGGTTCAACCGCTGATATACCGACAGATCGGCAAGTAGTTGGAACAAAGTCCCAACAAATAGCAAGGGAACGAAAACGAAAAGTCAAAATAGAAAAATCTGAAAGAATATTTATGATTAGGTTCACTATCGAGGGTTAGGTATGTCACTGAATTCAAGCGGTAAATTGACTTTAATTGAAATTGATATACGTTACAAAAATCATAGAATTAGTTACCTGAGATGTAGTGCGGCTTTAGCGTTCGTAGCTTTCTGGTGGGTAGGTAATCTGGCCAAAACCGATATAGAAATAAATATATAAAATCCAAAAAGTTGTGCTACTCTAAATCCAAACCATGTTTGTAATACTCACAATCAAATTTCGACGAAATCACTCAACAAAGTGTTAGCACAACCGCCCACACAGAATTCTTACTAAAAAGTGTGCCTAAATTATAAAAAGTAACAGATTTAACTTTGCAGGGAAAAGCGTGCACTTACTACTTGCAACGCGTGACTTAACCTTGAATCCGCGAAATGAATCACAATCATGAAATTCTGATGAAACACATCCCTGTCAGAAGGGTTGCCTGCAAAAGGGCGAAATATGATTGAACCAACGTACAAGAAACATTTAATCAAAAATTAGTCCGTAACATACTACACAGTTTAATGTCTCCTCTCGATTGTATGCATAGTTTTTGTGAAGTTTATTTTGTGAGTTCATGTAAGTCGATTTGAGTTTTATGTACGAGTATTGTTAATAGCGAATGTTATCTCAGTTTCGATCTT
The DNA here is from genome assembly GCA_963942605.1 of Poecilus cupreus. Taxonomy (NCBI): domain Eukaryota; kingdom Metazoa; phylum Arthropoda; class Insecta; order Coleoptera; family Carabidae; genus Poecilus; species Poecilus cupreus. The sequence goes on from OZ012713.1 coordinate 29,086,313, forward strand.
TGAAAGTTATTGTAAAAGTCAGTGAGTAAGCGATAATTTGAATTATTCAGCTCGTAAAATTATTTGATTTATATCATTTATTTTGCTTGTTCGATTTTTAATATTATATAATTTTGTTATTGTTGAATATGTGTTTGATTCCCGCCTGCGCACATATTTCCCGCCATTTGATCAGAAGTCTTTTTCTAAATACTCTTCGGAATCGAGTTAAAATATTCCGTGGTAGACAGCGACTACGCTACCCTTGGTTATTCATTTAGTCAAGTAAAACTATTCGTATGTCAGTTACCTCTTGGTACCAAGTCCGAGGTCCCTGTTACACATACGCAGTAGTAATCCCCATAATGCTTTATGCAGCAGAAGTTTGTTCTATTAGCAAAACGGAATACATAGAAAAAGGACAAGTAAACTTTTTTAACTCGATTATGGATTGAAACAAATCAACGAATTATATAGTTCGAAGAGAAACAAACCAAGTAAAATTAGAAGCGCAAATATTCGCTTTAATTCTTGATTGGTGGCAAAAACTATTACTGATGTCAAGTCATAGATACCTAAAAATCTGCTTCAACAAACTTGCTAGAATAGCAAATTCCGACAGCTATGAAACAAGTAAACTGTTAAAGTACAACTGGGCATTTGCACTAAAAATCCAACTAGAGAAACTTAATGTTCCAGAACTATGGGATACACAAAATATTGTACGTGTTAGAAATGTAATAGAGAATATATTTAATTTACTCAGACAAGAATTATATGATGCAGACTGTGAAAAAATTATAAATTCTGTCCGAAATAATCACTACAAATATCTCTATCTAGATAAATCCTACCTCCTTGAAATCAATTATCCGATAATTTGTATTTTCAGCTACTTTAGAACCGCAAGAAAAGAAAATTTTCACCAATGGGAGCCTGCATCATTCTATACGGAGGAAGCATGTGCCCCATTTTCGCACCAATTCATGTAATTTTCTTGAATGATATTATCAAATATTTCACCCCAAACACTAATTATATAAATATATTTCAGCATCAAAACAAATCAAACCTACTGCATATCTGTAATTACATAACATTGGCTCTCAAACTGAGGGCGTTCGCAATGAATTTGTAAAGTACATTTATAAGTTACCACTCCTTCGTAATGAACTGTAACAGTTTGAATACAAATATTTTATTATTATTATTATGTCGTGATTGTTACAATAATTTTTTACCAAAGCTTTATGAACAGTTCGTTTTAAATTAAATTTATTTTACTACAACCACTAAAATTATTAATCAGGTAAGTAGTGTTTGAATTTTGGCAAATATCGAATTTAAAATTACTATTGTTTTAGGTTATTCTCAGCAAATCATTTCCCAGGGACGTACTCAAGTTTTGTTACATATTTTAATTCAATACTAATAATTTTAGGTTAAATGTTACTAAACAATGAAATAGTTTAACTGGTGAAATTTGAACGCAACAAATTTCTGTAATATCTTTAACCATATTTGGCAAAAATATTCTTTTTAAGTTCATTCACCAATATTCGTCTATGATTTAGGTAGCCGCTATGATTGTCAAAGACAATTTAAGTCTGTTTTCATCTTCGACTTTTTTAATTATATTTTATTAAGTTCATTTTATTTATTTCAAATTTATTTTGAATTATTTGATACAATGTTTGTTCAAACTATTTAGGAATTAATATTAAATATTTAATTTTTGGTAGTACATAATTTTTAACCATTTTAATTGTTGCTTTGATTTTTTATCTACATTAATATTTATAATGAATCTATGTTTTCGATGATTAAATAACTTTTTTACTTTTATTTCGAATGGGTTGCTTGAGAAATGGAGAATAATTAGATTTTTTGCGATATTCAATCTATTGTCAACAAATCTTAATCCATTAATTGGATTCTCTTTAGAACTTGAATCGTATTTCGTGAGTCTGAGCTATTTGCGCTAATACTTTGTTGTTCGTAATTCTCATTACCGTAAATTGATGTTAATGTTTTTGTGGAAATTCATATAAATTTATTTGTATTTGGTTATTATTAATGATATATTCCAAGATTTTAATTATTTCCGTTTTTTCTAATCTATCTTATCCACATGATAAATAAGGGATATTAATTTCATATATGTCGCAATTCCGCAAGTGTTTTTTAAAAATATTTTCTATTTACGTTTTCTAAATAATTTCCTTTTGTAATTAAATGGAATATTATTTTGTTTTTTTAGTTACATTTCTTTCACAAAAACTTTTACTGTTAAATTTTGAATTTATTTGTCTAGTGAGGCCTTTTGCAAATTTTAAAACTTTTGATATTCAAAGTGCAAAAATATCTTTATTCGTTACACCTCCTATTCTTTCCTCTATTTTAAATTCATTTCTTTGCCTTGATAAGAAATCCGCTTTTTTCTTTGTTTTTCCTGGTAATTATTCAATTTCAAAGTTATATTTGCCCATTTCTACCTTCCAGCGCATTAGTTTTTTATTCGCGTTTTTCAATTGACCAAATGATTGATTTTAATTCTTTTTCTTTGGTGTTATAATTTTGTTCTGCGGCGTTACATATTTTTGATGTGTAAGTGATTGGTTTGACATAGGAGAATCGAAGGCGTCTGTAGCAAGGATGAATTTTTTTTTAAATTCAGAAAATACTAAATTTGGTGGTTTACTTCATAATTCTTTGGCAGTTTTAAATGAATATTGATATTCTTTAATAGTTATATCTATTTGATTTCCCTTTTTGAGGCACTTCGTAAAAGGATTAGGGAGTTTAGTGAATCATTATTTTCTTAATTGCCTCAATTTTTTTTATTAAGTTTAAGTCCTTCTTTTGATATTATGAAACCTGAGTTTTCTGTTATTTTTTTAGAATTCTCATTTATCTGTTTAAATTTTAAGGTTTGCATCCTGTAATTTTGAAAATATTTTTTCTATATTTTGTAAATGTTCTTCTAACGTGTTCCCATATATTATTATATCATCCGTATAAGCACATTTTATTAATATATTCTGATAAAATTTCGTTCATCATTCTTTGGAATGTCGCGGAGGCATTAATTAATCTAAATGATATACGGACATATTCGTAATGTCCTGAGGCAGTAAAGAAGACTATTTTTGGTCAAACATTTTAATATTAATATTTGATTGGAAGCCAGAATACAAATCTATAATTGTAAAAAATTTTAATTTCCGATATGATCCAGTGTAACAATATTTGGCAGAAATAATTTATCCTACGCCAATTATATAATTAAACTTTTAAAATTTATTTTCAAAAGTTTATTTGAAGCGCAAAGAACATTACAAGCTTGTCTATCATGTGAAGATTGGCTTATCAGTACATTCTAAATGGCTTATATTACCTTGTGAAAAGTTTATAACTGAATCAGCTTTTTTAAGATAGATGCATTTCATAATTTGTATTCACAATCATCCGTAATTACCCAAATTAACTTCTCATCCTACTCGTATATCGCAGTTTTCCAACAAAATAAGTTGATGTATGGTAGCAGTCTATGAAAACAAATGTTTAAATTTATTTCAATAATTTGACATTAGCATTAACAGTTCACGAAATTCAAATGTAGATCCCAATAAAACTACATTTCATTAAGATTTATGCTACTTTACAATAAAAATTCTTCTGTTCAATGTTGATATTGTTTTATCGGAAGCATAAGATTTTATCATTATGTTTGACATAATTTATCACCTTACTTTCAGAGATTTATGACTTTGTTGCTAGGCAACCATATACCTGTATATAAATGTTTCGCCCCCATGGTATTTTAAAATATTTCCCACCCGTGACATTGTCATTGCAGTTAAAAATGACACACATTTCCAACTATTGACAGGTTAGGACTACAGTGATTGTGAATAATAATAATAATTTATTTCTTGTCCGTATTTACATACTTTCAATTTGTCAGCATAGGAGAGAATAAGTAATTTATTATTACATAGTGAAAAGTTAAACATTAAACATATTTTGTCAATAGATATTTTCAATTGTGTTTAAAAATACGTCAATTGTATATAAAGCATTTTCTAAAAGTATATTTTTAGCTATTTGGCAAAGCCCTTTTTTCCTAAATTTTTTTTTCTTTAGGTATTACATTATATAGAAGTACTCCCCAGTAGTCGACACCATGTTGGGTTTGGTTCATTCTATGTGCTAGAACAGAGAAATAATTTATTTTTCGGGTGTTATATGAGTGGAATTGAGAATTTGTGAAGAAGTTTTCCTTATTCGAATGTACGTATTATAGTCCAAGAAATTTTATAGGCCTTGTGTTTTCTTCACTTTTGTCCTTACAATTTAGTTTTTGTGTTTTGCTTTTATTTAGTAATAATTTATTGCTCGCAAACCAGTAATTTGCTTCTCCTAGTGTTTTAATTGACTTTTGTTTCACCTCCTCTATTGTACTTCCGATGGTTAGAAATGAAGTGTCGTCTGCGTATAGGCAACAACCGTCATACTGCACATTGGCAAGTAGATCATTGATATAAATAATGAACAGTATCGGGCCTAGCACGCTTCCTTGTGGCAATCCACAGGATAACGGCAATTTTTCGATCTGCTGCTTTTCCACTGTACTACTTTTGTTCTTTTATTCAAATACGATGACAATAGTTTCTTAGGTACTTAGGATTCCATAATAATCTAGCTTTGTGATTAGTTGTTCATGGTCAACCGTGTCAAACGCTTTACTAATAAATTCACTGTTAGCCTGGTTGTCAAAGGATTTGTAGATTTCCTGGGCCATTTCGGTTAACGCTGTAGTTGTAGACCTTTTATGTTTTTTATGTTTTTCAAAGAAGTTAATTAAATGATTTTTTATTACAGTTTCAAAGACTTTTGATAAGACTGGATGGACAGATATTGGCCTGTAATTGCTTGGGTCGTTAATATTTCCTTTAAATTTATAAACCGGGGTGACTTTTCCCTCTTTTAGTTCATTAGGAAACACTCCATCTTCATGGCATTTGTTTATAACCTGGGTTAGTGATTCAGCTATTAGAGTTTTAATTTATTTGATAATTTTTGTTGATAATCCAAATACGTCTTCCAAATACGTTTTCAGATTTGATATTATAGTCTCGATATTTGCAACCTCTACTGGTGGGATATATATGGATTTAGAGTTATTTGTGTTTAATTTCTTAACGTATTCCTCCGCTGGCTTCTTATTTTGGATGTCAATACTGCACTTATATATTATACACCTTATTGCTCTACTTAAATTACTAGCTTCACTTATTGTATTACTATTGTATGTTTTTTTAGCTTCTTCTAGTTTTTCGTTATACATTTTCTTGTAGTCATTGTAAGCTTTAAGTGAAACAGTATCTCGTCTGTCGCATTTATAGTTCCCAGTGAATTTAAATTGTTAAGAGCATCCCGCGTATTTCCTCATTAAACCAGGCCATCTTTATGTTTTTCTTCTATACTTTCTTCTTTTTTATTGGAAAACATTCATAAAAAGTATTTATTAATATCCTATGGAAATACGAATATGCAAGTGATGCATTTTGTTAATTTATTACTATGCTCCAGTTAATTTCAGATAATTTTGTTTTAAATTCTTCAATGTTAGTATCATTTACTTCTCTGTAGTAGGAAAATATTATTTCATTGTTTCTGCTGTAATCTTTTGTTGTAAGTAATTGTCCCATATGGTCAGACATATGGAAATTTATAGTTACAGTTTCATATTTGCTGTCTGTTCGTTTCTGGCGTTAGATTGTAATAAAAATTTATATTAAAATCACCTGCTAGGTATATATTTCTTGGTCCGTATTTTGTCATTATAATTAACATCGCTTCTTTCAGTTTTTCTATAAATATTTCCAGAGCACCTACTGGGGACCTGTAAATACATATTATTATATCTTGATCTGTTGCGATACCTACTATCTCTATATCCTTCTCCGTTCGCAGTTCTCTTATTTCAATTATTTCTTTAAATTTTATGATTTTTTTTAACTAGTATTAATACTCCTCCGTGTAGGTATGATGTCCTGCAGAAATTACTTCCAATTATATAATTGTTTATGTTTAAAGTGTGTATTTGTTGACTATTGAACCAATATTCTATAATACAAACAATATTAATATTAATGTTTTGCGATAAAATGGTATTTAGTAAGGAAATTTTATTTGTTAATGCTTGAGTATTTATATTAAGGATACTAATAATAGATTTTACTAGTTTCGGTTGTGTTAGTTTGCTGTTGTTTCCTGGAGTCTATACTTTTTAATTACTAAACCCTCCGGCCAATTATCTGGATTGTTTATCTTAGTAAGCATATTTATATTCATTCCTACTATAAACGATTTATTTGTACAAGTATTTTTTTCATGTTTCTTTATTTCTTGTATTTCAATGTCATTTGTTTTGAATTTTGTTATTATATGATTGGACAGGTCTTGCACAATAGTGTCAGACCTGGCGCGACCAACATAGAGTCAAGCTCTTTTATCAGCTGCTCTCAAATCGCTGTTCCCACTATCAGTGTTTTTGCCGGTAATTTTTGTAAATTTTCCATAATTTTTTGCTTCTGTATTTCTTGTTTTCGAACCCACAGTAGGTGCATTTCTGAATATGTTGGTTTTATTTGTGTTATTTTTAAATTTTTGTGTTTTTTCTGTATGATCCTGTTGTTTTGGGACTGCTTTTACTTCATCAGTTATAATAGTTTGTTGACTAGTACCAACATTATTATTATTACTTGTCACTATTTTGTTAACCTTTTCATTTCTTTCTTCTTTTTATATATTTATTATTAATTCTTGATCTGTCACACTTTTTTCCATCTAGTTGATTAATTTTGGTTGTTAAATTGTGAGAAATAATTTTCTATTACCATGATATTTTTTGACAATTTATTTCTTGGTATGCGCTCGGTAGAGATTCTTGCGTTTCTTCAAAAGCCTCTTTACTTGTCTGCTTTAGTAAAAAATTTTCTATTATTTCATTTCTTGATACACCATTTGGCATTTTTTTTTGTATACTATGATTTCAATTAAATAATTTTTTCTTAACTTATTTAGTTCTTGCACTACTAGTGGTACTTCCACAACCGCCGTGACGGATAGCAAAAAATTATTCAAATAAGAATAATTACTGCACCATATAATAGAATATTACACTTCGTTTTCTGAGTATAAAATGATGAAATGGGAGTGAAATTTTTTAAAAATTGCTAATAATATTTCCTCAAGGTTAAACAATTCAAACATTTAACAAAAGAAATATCCTTGTACAATCTAATTGAACTTGCCATATCACAATGATTACATATTCCAGTGAAAAACAAGTTTGTTTCTTTAAGGAAAATTCCTATTTATGACGTGTTTTTTTAGAGTTACAGAACTTTAAAATGAAATAAAACATAAAAATCGTGGCAATGGCCATGGTATTGGTTTTTTTTGGAAAAATAATTTTATGCCATTAGTGTTTGAATATGGAAAGATGGACGCAGTGGCTGATGATCACTTTATGAGGTAACTGAGGCTGTATATCGGCAATAACACGGCGAATGTTGAATTTCATGTCGTCCATCGTCTCTGGTTTATCGGCGTAGACTAGAGACGTTAAATATCCTCACAGACAATGATCCATAGGTGTTAAATCACAAGATCTTGGAGGCCAATCCACAGGTTCATTGCGCGATATTAAGCACTCATCGAATGTGACCCTCAATAATCCGATTGAGGGGAACGCTGTGTGATATGTTGTGCCATCTTGTTGAAAACATTGCCTTTCCACATTATCGTCATTCAATTGGGGAACGAAAAAATAAGTTTTGATGGCTCTATAGTGGTCTCCATTATGATTCCAACAGCCCGTAAAGCACATCAAACAATAACTTTTTGTTTATAATAATGCTGTCATTTAACAAAAAATAAACCTCATCGCTGAATAAAATTTTCAAAATAATTTGCACATTTCGAAAGGCAAAATCAAATTTTTCAGGTAAACCTCAACTCCGTCCATCCACGTAAATAACTAATGCCGTGACTTTTTCATTCTTTGGAACTAAAACGTTCTGTTCAGAAGAGAAATATTAGTCTGACAGTATAATGCGATTATAAAATGCATTACAATTTATTTAATTCACTTTTGTCACCGAAACTTCTGAAAAAACTAAAATATTAGACCACTTGTAAATTATTAAAGAAAAATATTAGGTGAGACAGAGTACGTATTACAAAAGAAAGTGACTTGTGTATTCATTGTGGGTGTATTTTGTTATTCATAGATACGAAGCTTGTCAGTATTACTCAGGAAAAATCCATTTTAATATGTTTATTAAATTATTCCTTCACCAACACCATCGATTATAGAATATATAACTACTAACTATTAATTACTTATCATATCTAAGGGAGGTATGTCTGTGCATGTCCATATATTGTGTGTGACGATCATGGTAACTCAAAATCTAACAACGGTATCATTTTAAAATTTTATATTTTATTTTTCAGGTTATAATGTGATTAGATCTTCGGAACAATCTATCAACCAGAAGTGCTAGTTTTTTTTGACACATTCGGGGTTTCTTGTATATATTAGTAAAAAATTTATTTATGAGAAATTTTAAAGCTGAAAAAGATATTGAATAATATTTATTTATTTTTGCCCAACAGTATTACACCAATAACAGGACAAATAATATTAGTATAAAAAGTGTACAAAAATAGAAAATTAATGATAACATCTTAATATAGTAAACTAATTAAAGAACTATAGAATATGAAAATTAAATAACATTTGTAGGTGTAACATTCGATATATCATTCCGTAGTTGATCTAAAGTTACATTAAAGAGATCTACGTCCTCAGCCAACATGTTAGCGTTAATGCACATAACATTTACGGGACATTTAATTAGTAAGTTGGTTCTTGCAAATGTTGGCTGAAAGGTATTCGGAGCGCGTGACGTTAGCCTGGGAACAGATATATTTATTTCACTTAGCAACTAAAGATATTCAATCTGGCCGTGGGGAATTTTGTATAAAAATAATACAGAATTGTTAATCCTGCGTTGCTCAAGTGACAATGCATTGAATCTTTATAATAATAAAGAATGAGATACACCTCTGATTGTATACTGATTGTCTAGTTCGTAACACAAATATTTAAGAAAACGTCTTTGAACTAATTTTAACTCATTAATATATCTGTTGTACACAGGATACCAGATTAATACGTAATATTCCAATTTTGATAGTACATAGCTACAATAAAGAATCTTAGTAACATCAAGGTTAGTAAAATATTTAGAATTTCGTATAATAAACCCTAGCAATTGTGAATCAAAATAGACACCTAAGTCTTTAATGATGGTAACTAGCAATGTCTATATTCTCTATTTGGTAATTGAAAATAAGTGGATTTTTTTTTTCTGTGAAGGAGACAGTTTTGCATTTTGCAGGGTTAAGTTGTAATCTATTATTCAAATATTAACGTTATTAATTGCTACTTGAAAAACTTCACATTCGTTAGCCTCAGAAACAGAGTAGTATAATTTCATGATTCATGTCATCGTCAAGCAGTAACATGTTACAATTTATTTCATCACAAATATCGTTAATAAATATGTTGAATAATAGAGGACCTAAATTGGAGCCTTGCGGTACCCCAGACGTTCCTACAAATATTTTAGATTCAAAGGCATTGTATTGCACATATTGCTTTCTGTTAGACAAGTAAGATTTAAATAGTTTGATAAAGCGCTTCATAAAGACCAAAGTTATAAAGTTTTAATGTTTGTACAGTAAAATAGAATGATTAATCTGGTCAAAAGCTTTAGTGAAGTACGTATAGATGACGTCGACTTGACCAACCTTGTCAACGGTCTCTGACAGAAATTGCGTAAAAACAGCTAGGTTAGTCACCGTAGAACGTTTTTCACGAAAACAATTTTGTGTACTGGAAAGTTTATTCTTAGCACTAGCATTTATTACCGCATGGAGTAACATTTCGAACACTTTTGCAAAATTGCACAGTATAGAAATTGGTATGTAATTGTTTAAATTAGAAGCATCCCCTGGCTTATGAACTGGGCAAACCTTTGAGATATTCCATATATCTGGGAACTGACCGCTTCTTAAAATCAGATTGAAGATGTACGTTAAGGGAAATGTTAGAGGAAATGCGAAATCCTTTATTAGGAACGATGGAATTCGGTCAGTACCGGATGTCATTTAATTTTTTGATTTTCTAATATGGTTGAATACATCATCTAAAGGAACTTCAGACAGAGAAATGTTATCAACTAAAACATACATATACCATAGTGGATACTTACTCATGTTATTATACTTTCGTCGTAGTGGTACATATAAATCAAAATGAGTGATAGTCTGGCATAAAATTCTTCACAAGCATTGTCAACTGATTTGTGCTCATACAAAAAAGTCCAATCTTGCTGTAACATGGCAACACAGAGAGCAGGAAAATTTGCTATTTTGAAATTGTAAGCTTTGTCCAAAGTACTAAATAGAAATATACGATGATTCTGTGTAGTATAGCTGACATTAATCTCTAAAGTTGGATGGTCGGATTCTTCAGTGACGCACTGTAGATCTCGTAACAGTGCAGTTTGCGTTAGTGACGACAAGATCTAGAACTCGCTTGTTAATGTTTAGCACCTCGTTTAATTGTGTAATGTTTAAGAATTCACAAAGGTTTTTAAATATTTTAGATTCATTATCATTTATGTTAGTATCCACTAGACCCGAAATGTTATATGCTCTGTACTTTATGCGAAACTTTCTTCTCTATATTGTACTGTTTAAAATTAGTATTATTTGAAGAGATCATGTGCTAACAAAACTTTTTTATTAGCTGAAGAGCTAATTCAAATCATTTGATTTATTGTGTGCTACATACATTGCTCTGCGCGGTAACTCAGCTATGACGGTTGGTAATTGTGAAAATACATACAGGTGTCCCATTTAAATCTTAACACCTGAATATCTCGAGAAATACACATTCTAAGAAGAAGTTTCTCATATGAAAATTGTCGAGAACAAAATGGGCCATGAATTTCATTATAGGTGGCGCAGCAATCGGTAACCTTGAGGGAAATTAATGTCCTTAAATGAAAACATCCATTTTAATTGTATATTATAATTCTTAAATTTTTTCTGATTTGTGATAAATGGCGCTGTAATCAACGAATATAGGGCAGATGTAGTTTTTAAATAAAACTCCCACTTTTTATAGAATGTTATGTTTCTGTGGTAACAACTAACTTTTGTCCGAAACTTTTCTGAATTAACATCGAAGGTTGCGCTGCAATCAGCGAAATGGGTAAAATTCATTTTATAGGAACTTCTATGAAATAAACTATTCTTTGCCACAACTTTTTATTGGAAAATACGCGCTTTTAAATCTGTATTCCTTTCAGTGCGTATTAGTGTACAGGCCGTCGGCATTAGCGTTACCCAATATGCAATTCTTCTGTGGATATTCTTGTAATTATACAAACATCTCTCACGAATAAGAAAAAAAGTTGAGTACTATTAGCACAGAATTATAATATGCAATAAAAATTAGGGTTTTCATTAAAAAATATAAATTTCCATGAATTTTACCGATTGCTGCGCCACTTATGAGAAACTGAAATTGCCAATTTGTACTCCCCTTTGTACTCGACAAGTTTCATATGAAAAACCTTTCCTTTAAATGTGTATTTCTCGGGAAATTCGTTTGTTAAAATTAAAATGGGACAGCCTGTATATGTATAAATTACGGAAATCTAATTTAGCATATTGCCACGGGTTAAAATGTGCAGGGATGCATTGAAATTTATTTATAAACACGGAGCACCGGACGCTTGATTGTTCAATGCATGTATAAGGAAATATTGCATTTTCTTATCAACACGTATTTAGGATATAAACTAGGATTGAGTGCAACTGCCACTAGTATGTTCAGTGATTTCATAGGCAGAAGTTCGCGCACAATAATGTTGCTGCTATTTTATACTGTGTTTCTGGTGCTGATTATTCGAGGTATGTAGTTATAATAATATACCTTAATTACCCATTGCTGGATTTGCCAATCTGCATGGCAGTTTACCAGCTGTTTTTGTTATTTTATTTAATTAATTTTATTACTAAATTGCAATATAGAATTAGGAATGTAAATAAATTTAAAAAATAATTAAAATCAAATTTATTAATATGCATTTCTTATAATTTATTACAAATGCATTAATGGTAAATTTTATTATTCAAAAATGATGTATTTACTTATTTATTTTAAGTAGGTACTAAAAATATTTTAAAAATTCTACAGCATTGTATGACCATATTTTTCGCTATATTATCATAAATATTTAGTTTTTGTGTACTACGAACCACTTCTTTAAGTTGTCGTTCCATGTAGGATCTTTAAAATACAAATAATTTTCGTACAACTATGTCCAATAATATTCCAAGAAAATGTAGATATATGTACCATGTTTCAAACATATCGGCAGTCATATTTTCATGATAGTCTATATTGAAATCTTTTGTTTATATTTCGGGCCATCTGTTACCCATCCTTTCTCATTTTCTGCGTAAAGGATAAATATTCTCTAGCCGCGTGATACAGAAAACGAAAACCAGTACTCTTTAATACATTATGTAAGGTTACCACGAAATATTTAATATTACAGTCGCCATTGGCCATTGTTTCACCGTTTGTGTCGAGTTCTTATCGATGGTAAAATCTTTCCTATAAATGTATAAATTTTTTGACGATCCTCATCAGTTTGAAAATTATTTAAGCACTGAACTGTACCACTATTTACTCTTTTTCGTTTAACTCATAAACCACTTGAAACAATTTTCTACACAGCAGTACGAGGTCTTTTGTCAAAGTCGAAGTTTTGGCTAGTGCTGAAAGTATTAAATACATTCATAACTATGTGTATTGCAACATCTGACATGTGCACTCGTTTTTTACAGTTCTGTTCTTTATTTGGTAAAGCTACACATTATCTCCGACGTTCAAATCTTCACTCCACGGTCACCTCATTTGGATTTAACTCTAGACTTTAGCTATACGTCAGGTCTTCGTATAGTCTTATAAAATTTGATATTCCAATTCAATCAATTAGTAGAAATTTGTTTCGACACAAATAAGAAAATTTTATTTAATTTGTTCTTATTCTAAAATCAATAAACACTAACAAGCCGATCCCCTCTAACCGGATATATTCTCCATTAATCATGGAGTTTCGTTGCGATTGTGTCACCATTAACAAGGCTACAATAACAACGAAATATTTATTTTATATATCTAAATATGTTTTACTTATTTATCAATGTTTTTATTTTTACCTCCCGCACATATATTGGTATTGTGACGGTTGAAAATTTTTGGTACTGAGTGCGCGTGTGTGTGTGTGTGGCGATTATTTGTCCACGGTAACTCAAAATATAATAAAATTTGAAAATTATAATGTTGAGGTTACGCCCTGTTTAGATTTTGGTAGCAATCTGTAAATCGGAAGTGGTAGTTTACTTGAAGACTTGTTAAGTTTTTTTGGGTATATCTCTGTAAATAATTGAGTTACAGTAAATTTTGTCATAATAAAAAAGATATTAAATAATATAGGATACAATTTTTATTTCGAACTTTCTTTCTATTTTGCACCCTTTTTTTATTTATATATTTGTTGTTTTTAAAACATTTTGTAACAGTTATTGAAAATTCACATCCTGAGGAAGACGCGTGTGGCGTCGAAACTAGTAGACCTGTCAACCTGTTAAATAAACCAGTGGCTGATTTCCAAAAGTTTCATTTATTGTTCATTATCCAGCCAAAAAAGTCATTATTATTAATAACAACATTTTGAATTGGGTCGAATTACGGAAATTGTATCTTAAATTATTGCTAATTCTGCCTGAATCGGCTGGAATGACAATACCCCGCTAAAAAGCAAAAGCAATAATTAAAATTTCCGATGTTAACAACATAATAAATAAATTCATAATATTTAATATTTCAATAATTAATCTACATCATTTCGAGATTGAAACTTGTGCACCTCACGTCCAGAAAAAGTTTTGCAAGTGCTTTTTATGTAAAAAAAATGTTGGGTAATTTTAAATGATCTCCAAAGAGATAATTATTTTTACGATTACTAAATACTTACCATTTCTATGATTTGTCAAGAAAATACAATCATTGTTAACCCTTCGTTAGTGTGGTGGGGTATGTCGTACCCCAACATCTCTTTTTGTTTCTTAAATCAAAAAGTTAGTAACTATGAGTACTGTTATTTTTAAAATAAATAATACAAAGCACCATTTGTTTAATGTATTTGACTAACAATAAAATTTAGGAATATGTTTGTTCATTTTACTTACAAAATTTGAAAATTTTTGATATGTATAGTGAACTATAGTTTGGGGTAAATGAAAACATTAAGATGATACTTTTCGTGTTGTGCGTATGACTTGCACTGAAGTGAAACATTTGTTTGTAATTCTGATAGAATTCATTTAGTGTATTAACCAGAAATCCCATTTGAACTGTGATTTAACCATAATGATGAAACATTTAGCAGTAGTATAATTTGTTTAATGTTTTTGGGGATCCTATTGAAGTTATCTCATTATTGTAAACAGTACAGTGTCACAATCTCGAAACTTTATTATTAGTTTTTTTAATAATAATTTAAAAATTTAAATAAAAATATAATTTTATGCGATATAGGAAAATACGTTGAGGCAATTCAAAACCTGAATATACACAAATATCATTTTGCGGTCTGAAATAATATTCTAAAACGGATGTGTGTTATGGAGTTTGTTTGTTTCCTTTTATTATCAAATAGTCTAATAAACAAGTTATTTCCGTGATAACACACTGAATCGAGGAATGTTAGATCAATCGATTCTCGCAGACGATTGCAAATGTTATTTTCTAGGTCCACAAACCGACATGCGTCCGTGACAACTGTGTGTTAACAATTATACTTTATTCAAATAGAAGCGATTCGAGATAAATATAAGAAAAAAAAATTGCGTTGTTTATTACTGAAAATAGATATTTACAGTAACAATATTTTAATTTATATTAGCAATATGATACTATTTCCGATTGCTGCTTCACCAAACTAAATATTTTTTTTTATCTCCCGCTACATCCTGTATAGGAGATATAGGTATCAAGCTAAAAATTCGATATTGAGTTTTCAGTGGATGAGCACGTTTTATGGTTTCTAGAATACGATTTTAATAGTTTCGCGATGATGTCGGTGTGTATATCTATCTGCTTGTTGGTCTGTGTAGATATCTGGAGTTACGGTTTCTCCAAAGCTACTATACTGAAAATTTTCATATTCTGTATCCATTTGGGTAGAGCTGATTGGTTTTTGGTGATAATCCAATATCCGGAAGAGGAAGTTTACTTGAAGCCCTGTCAAGTTATTTTGAAATATCTCAGTATTAAATTATGATAAAATGACAATTTTTGTTATTATAATAATATTTGAAATATTAATATCTAGAATTGTCGTTTGAAACATTTTTCTCTTACTGTCACTATTTACGTTTTACAACACGGTAAAGATAAATTATGTTGTTATTTTCGTTTTAATATGCTAATCTCTGCTTTTTGATAAAAAAAACCAACCAACGTTTGAAAAATATCATTTTTTGATATGTGTCAAATAGGGGAGATGGGTCAGTTTAGCACATTTTTAATTTATTTTTTTTTTTGTTTGAGTTTTATGTAGCCATCTGTTTCATATAAATAGTTCAATGAACGGTGCTCCTACAAAACTAAAATATTTACTTCTACGGCATAGCGTGTCACTGTTATATGTGACAATCTGTGTGTGCATCTAAATTGTAAGTATTTATGATTTTACATATAGGGACTTGCTAAACTTGGTCTGTTTAAGTATTAATATTTCAGAAATTCTCTTTTGAATGTAATGTTTCAGAAATAATTATACTTAACAGTTACAATAATTCAACGTACCGATTAAAAATTATAACCATAATATTAAATGCATGTCGTAGGGGGCAGTGTTGAATTTCAATCTATGGGACAGTTTAAAACAAATTTTTAGTGTAATATTATAAAAGCAAATGGGGTGCTAAAAACCGAAAAGATGCACAAAGAGCAGTAAATGATGTAATGATGGCGCAGACTTACGTTAAACAGCAGCATTATACGGACTCAGTGTTACAATGTTATACTATCGATTTAAATTTTTAACAATTATTGCCCATCTATATAATTCTGTTCGTGGCCGTACATATTATTCCTCTCTTCAGTCCATATCCCAAGTTTACAGTGCAACTATAAGGACTGACGACATACTTTTATAATTACCGTTTCCCATTGGTGTGGAATGTCAATTAAAAACCGTCCCTTGCTGTGCAACAATTTGTAACACTATACAAAGTTTGCCATGGAAGAAAACAAATAAATCAAACAATTGTTAATATTAGTTTTTTGAAGTGTACTTCTGTATTTCTGTATTGTAACAACAAAATGAATAATTATTCTTATAATTACAGTTTTTGCATTTATTTCTGCATTTGATTTATTTGTTTTCTTCCATGGCAAACTTTGTGTAGGCATATTTAAATAAAAATGATACATTCCTAATTTGGATTTTTCTCAAATATTTTATATTATTTGGTCGTTACATGTGAATATTCAGAAAAAAAAAACTGAATCGAATAAGCAAATAAAAAAAAAAGGTTTTAAAATAAGAAAGTTGCACCCCGCATTTTGAGAACCACTGGTCTAAAAAAATTCTTGTTTCGCTCAATTTCATAGTCATATAATATAGAAATTGTTTACTAATTTAACCGACCTCGTAGCTCTTATATATATATATATATATATATATATATATATATATATATATATATATATATATATATATATATATATATACATATATTCAATTTAAATGTGCCACCATTGCTATCTCGAGAACTATAAGAGCTACGAGGTCGGTTAAATTAGTAAACAATTTCTCTATTATAAGACAATTAAAATGAGAGAAACAAGAATTTTTTTAGACCAGTGGTTCTCAAAATGCGTGGTGCAACTATCTTATTTTAAATGGCAACGTATTTTTTTTATTTGCTTATTCGATTCAGTATTTTTTTCTGAATTCAATGATATTCACATGTAATGACCAAATAATACAAAATATTGGAGAAAAATGCAAAATTAAAAATGTATCATTTTTATTTAATTATGCCTACACAAAGTTTGCCATGGAAGAAAACAAATAAATCAAACAATTATTAATATTAGTTTTTTGAAGTGTTCTTCTGTATTTCTGTATTGTAACAACAAAATGAATAATTATTCTCATAATTACAGTTTTTGCAATTATTTCTGCATTTAATTTATTGGTTTTCTTCCATGACAAACTTTGTATGGGCATATTTAAATAAAAATGATATATTTCTTATTTTGCATTTTTCTCAAATATTGTGTATTATTTGGTCATTACATGTGGATATCGTTGAATTCAGAAAAAATACTGAATCGAATAAGCAAATAAAAAAAATAGGTTGCCATTTAAAATAAGAAAATTGCACACCATATTTTGAGAACCACTGGTAAAAAAAATATTTTTTAAGCTCATTAAAATAGTCTTGTAAAATAAAAATTGTTTGCTAATTTAACCAACCTTGTAGCTCTTATAGTTCTCGAGATTGATTAATTATTGTATAAGCCTTCTAAATCACAAAATATCTTCAATAAAAATGCAACTTTCATAGTTTTGGGTGATCAGTTTCACGAATTTTGACTCATATATTTTAATGTGTTTATCGGCTGTTTACATCTGTTCAAATTTAGTTTGCCGTTGACGACAAACCTCCGTTGCGCTAACCTAAACCTAGGCCTCGCAAAGAATGCACTCAGCATTTTTTTCAGTAGAATGAGAGTTTCATATATCAATTCTTATTAGAGATAAGTTCAAAATTTAAATATATTCTGCTCCAACTTTATTTTCTGAATAATAATTTAAAAACTTAAAAATTTTAGTTGGAAGTATTTAATGCGTTTCATTAGTCGGATTAATTGTATTTTTAAATACAGTTTTCACAGAATTAATGTTTTTGAAAACTACATTTATTGGCGTTCTTTTATTACCACACGTTAGGGATTACTTCAAAAAGAATGGTGTTTACCGTCGAATTGTCATCCGAAGATTCATCTTCTTCTACTGCACCAAAGATTAAAAGGTTACTTTCACGCACTTTACGATCGTTTATCTTAGTAATATCTTTCTGTAGAGTTGGTATTATTTGCTATAGTTCTTCAAAAACTGGTAGTGATTTAATTGAGTCTGTAGATGAGATTGTTGTGTTATTGCAAGCGTTGTACAACCATTTGATTTTCTTTTTAGAACGTAATGTACGCGTATCTGTGGGATTAATGTCCACACATTGAAAGTGAGAAGAAAGAAAACTATAATTTTTCGTTATGAAACCTGCACCTAAAACTTTTTTTTTAGAAAATAAAACACGGATTATAACGAAAGTGTAGAACAAACAAAATTTCAAATTTAGTATTTAATGTACTAATAACACAATACAATAAATTTTTACTTTTTTTGTGGTACGGCACTCTCTTGCCAAAGACCTATTGTCCTTGATTTGTTTTTACGGCCAGAATTGGATTTTTTACGATTTTAGGCTTTTTTCCGTTTTTGGCCAAATTAATAATAATAATCATTTATTTCCAAAAAAAATTAAAACCCAATATCAATAATATTAAAATTTTATATTACAAAATTGTTATTATTGAAATGTACAAACTTTTTATCTAAACTTAATGTAAGTAAATATTAGTCGATACAAAATCTGAGACCGTTTCACTTCCATTTGTTTTAAGCTGTTGGGTAATGTATTGTAGAATAATATTCCAGAAAAGAAGTGGCCTTTTTCATAAGCACTGGTATTGTGACGCGCAAACTCTATCAGTTTATTTGCCACACGAGTGCAAGAGAGAGTCGAGTCACAAAATATAACAATTTGTTGTACTGTGTTATTGGTACATATAATACTAAATTATAAATTTTGTTTATTCTACACTTTCGTAATAATCGGTGTTTCATTTTTCAAGAGCCCCTCTTTTACAAAAAATTTTGAAGCATGCATGATAAGGGAAATTTATAATAAACTCCTCCCCCACACTTATTTTCTAAAATTTCGGACCCCCCTCCATCCTCAAGACAAGAGGATCTACAACCGAGCTACCACTGAGTTGCGAGACGCGATCCGTCAACATCGTAACGAGTGCTGGAAAAAATGCCTGGCATCAGCTGATGATGAAGACACCAAGTTCTGGCGTCTCAGCAAAGCGCTGCGTCACAAAAAGGCACCAGCCCGAGTGATTCACAGCACTGGAGGTCTGCAATATACGGCTTCAGATAAAGCCGAAGCTATTGCAGAGAGCCTCGAGCGCCAATGTTCGCCCAACTACGAACATGCTGATCTTGATTTCATCATCAGCACAAATCGTAAAGTTGCCAGGAAAATGCGAGAAACCCAGCACTCGCCGATAAAATTTACCACGCCCAAGAAAGTTGCACACTTGCTGCAGCAGACTAAAATCCGCAAAGCGCCTGGCCCTGACGGGATTCCAGGCGCTGCGCTTAGAGCTCTGACACCCAGAGCTGTTGTCGCACTGACAAACATAATCAATGCTACACTACGTCTGAGACACTTTCCATCTTCTTGGAAACAAGCCACTGTTATCACCATCCCGAAGCCAGGCAAAGATGCCAAGTTTCCGGAGAATCACAGACCAATCAGCCTGTTGAACCTGCTGGCCAAAGTGGCCGAGAAGGTTCTTCATGAGCTGCTTCTGCAGCACACGGTCGACAACAATATAATTCCTCCGGAACAGTTCGGCTTTAGGGATAAGCATTCCACCACGCACCAACTAGTGCGAGTGGCTCAACAAGAATATGGCCACCGGTGGCGTGTTCTTGGACGTAGCCAAAGCGTTTGATAAAGTGTGGCACAGAGGGCTTCTAGCGAAGCTGCTGCAGCACAAGTACCCTCTGTACTTGGTGCAACTTATCGAATCATACCTTAGTCGGAGGAAGTTTCGGGTTAGGTTCGACGGAGCGCTCTCCAACGAAAAAACAGCGACAGCGGGCGTAGCGCAAGGTTCGGTGATCTCACCACTCCTCTTCAACATCTTCGTCAGTGACATGCCGAAGATGGAGGACAACACTAGCCTTGCGCAATACGCAGATGATACGGCCTTGCTTAGCCAGAGCCACAGCCCGAAACTTGTGACAAAGCGACTCCAACAAGCAGTCAATGCTGTGGAGCGCTGGTGCATCAAGTGGAGGGAAGCTGTGAATCCGGACAAGAGCACTGCCATCCTCATCACCAGGAGGCGGCGCAAACCGCATGGCAGTCTAGTGATGTTTGGGCGTCCGATACCCTGGCGCGACAAGGTGACGTACCTTGGAGCAATCATCGACCAACGGGCTAATTTCAATAGACACATTCAATCTGCCGTGCAGAAAGCGAAGCTAACCATGATGCGGCTGTTGCCGCTGATCGGACGAAAGAGCGAACTATCGCTCGCTAATAAGTTGAGGGTCTACAAGACCATCATCAGACCACAACTGCTGTACGCGGCACCAGCATGGGGCTGCGCTGCTCCACAGCAGGTGAAAAAGCTCCAGGTTTTTCAAAACCGAGCCCTGAGGTTAATCACTAACGCTCCTTGGTACGTCCGAAACGCCACGATTCACCGCGATCTAAAGGTCACAACAGTCCGTGAATTCATGCTCACACAAGCCACCAAAGTTTTTGGTGGTATGAGTGTGCATGAAAACATTCTCGTACGACAGTCAGTCGACTACGACGAGATGGCACCGTACAGGGTTCGGCGCCCAAAACATTTTCTCAGTGATACATAGAGAAATTATCACCACTGACTGCCATCCGGATTAAACCGGAAGGGCTATAGCAGCCAAACAACATCAAAATTCAACAACTTTCCACCTGTCGTTTATGGCAACCAATGGAAAAAACCTAACCTGAAAACTACGTACGCTTTGTACTGTTGGCCGTCGTATTTAATGTTTTCTAATTGCCATCTCATCAATCACTAAAAAAATAATATTTCATTGTTGGAACCTTACTTTAGCTCTTATAACATTAAATGATTTCGTAGTGAATCAAGGCTGGCCATCAGCAACGTCATACCATTTTGTAATAATTATATATATATATATATATATATATATATATATATATATATATATATATATATATATATATATATATATATATATATATATATATATATATATATAGCTTTAAGGGAATTTTCAGAAAAGCATTTGCCAATCGTACTAATTTATAATAAAGATGGCTCAATATTTCACTTCTAAAACATTTTACTTGGTACCCCACAGGTCGCAAATATTCATGAATTGTAAGGAAAAATAATTGCCGATCAGAATCGGTTTGCGAAAAAAATTACAACAAACACAATTATTAAATTTTCCGTGGATACTCGTATTACCAAGACCAAGTGTTTGAATTTTAACCCTTGCTATAGATTTCAAGTGACTTTAAAAAATGATTATCTGGGAACTCTTAAAACATTTCATTTCATACACCACAAGTTAGATACCTAAAAAAAAATTTAAAATTTAAATAAAACACAAATTACATTAATATTTGATCATATAACAAATATTTTGCCAATCTGACATTTCTATTGTCTTCTTGGCAATTTAAAAATACCGCCAATAATAATGTATTATAATTTGCATTCCACATTGTCGACTTTACCTAATCTAACGTCAAAGTAGAATAAAATTGTGCAATTGTAATGGAATTTTTTTCCTTTAAATTTCGCGGTTTTTTAAATTTTTATAAAATTTGATCGTGTAATACCAACCAACCAGTCTTACGTTATCTTGTCAGTTACATTTAAAAGTACAATCAAAGCTAAAAAATTTAAACTTGTCTATTCAAGATTCTCATTTGATACCAACACTATATTTTTCTAATGTCTTTTATGAAAATAATCGACAGCCGCCATTTTTTATATTATCATTTGTCCCGTATATTCGACATCTTTCTTTGGATATCCAAAAAGTGAATTTAAAAAAATTATTAAATCAAACACAACTTAATTAATATTTGATCATGTGATAAATAATTTTGTCAATCTGATTTTTCCATTGGTAATTTTAAAATATTATCAATAATAATGTACAATAATTTGCATTCTCCTTTGTCGACAAATTTGACGGATTTACTTTATTATTACTAAATTTGATCGTGTAACACCAAAGTTACTTAATAGTCAAGTAAAATAAAAAAAAAAGGTTGGAAACTTTTTTTTTCTCTAAATTTCATGGTTTTATTTTATTTTTATTAAATCTGATTATGTTACAAAGACTTCTCTAAATCTGACATTTCTATTATTATCTTGTCAAATTAAAAGAACCGTCAATAATAATATATAATAAATTGCACCCTACATTGTCGACAAATTTAACGCATTTACTTTATTTTTAATAAATTTGTCATGTAAAAGCGACTTTTCCTAGTTTAAAGTTAAAGTAGCATCAAAATGAAAATTTTTTATTTTACAACTGAAAATGTAGAAATATAAACTGATAGTCTTAAATAACTTCCAATTAATACCAAACAATTGGCGAAGCAAGCTCGTCACTACGTTCCTCGCTTCCATGTCAGTACATTAACGAAGAAAGCTCGTCACTTCGTTCCTCGCTTCCATGTCAGTGCATCGACGAAGCAAGCTCGTCACTACGTTCCTCGCTTCCATGTCAGTACATTGACGAAGAAAGCTCGTCACTTCGTTCCTCGCTTCCATGTCAGTGCATCGACGAAGTATATTAACGAAGAAAGCTCGTCACTTCGTTCCTCGCTTCCATGTCAGTGCATAGACGAAGCAAGCTCGTCACTACGTTCCTCGCTTCCATGTCAGTACATTGACGAAGAAGTCAGTTCATGGGCAAAACAAACTCGTCACTTCGTTTCTCGCTTTTATGTTACTACTATTTGGCACTTTAGTTTAAATCTCTTCCGTAAAATATTAAATTCAATACCAAACACGTAAGGATTTAAATAACATTTATAAAAAAACAAATGATGATTTACCAAAATAACTTTTTGACACTTGAGTTGAAATATCCTTCATGAGACTTTTAATTTGATACCAATCACGGTAGGATTTAAATAACATATATCTTCTCTGCGAGACCTTTTATTTAATACCAAACACGGTGGGATTTAAATAATTTTTATAGAAAACAATTGACAATCGTCCAAAACAATTTTTTGACACTTGAGTTCAAATCTTCTCTGCGAGATCTTTAATTGAATACCAAACACGGTAGGAATTAAATAACATATATACAAAACAATTAACGATCGTCCAAAACAACTATTTGACACTTGAGTTCAAATCTCTTCCGCGAGACCTTTAATTTGATACCAAACACGGTAGGATTTAAATAATATTTATAAAAAATAATTGACAATCGTCCAAAAAAGCATTTTGACACTTGAGTTCAAATCTGCTCAGCGAGACCTTTAATTTGATATCAAACACGGTAGGAATTAAATAACATATATACAAAACAATTAACGATCGTCCAAAACAACTATTTGACACTTGAGTTCAAATCTCTTCCGCGAGACCTTTAATTTGATACCGAACACGGCAGGATTTAAATAATAATTATAAAAAACAATTGACAATCTTCCAAAATAACTTTTTTACACTTTAGTTTAAATCTGCTCTGCGAGACCTTTTATTTAATACCAAACACGGTAGGATTTAAATAATTTTTATAGAAAACAATTGACAATCGTCAAAAACAATTTTTTGACGCTTGAGTTCAAATCTCCTCTGCGAGACCTTTAATTGAATACCAAACACGGTAGGATTTAAATAATTTTTATAGAAAACAATTGACAATTGTCCAAAACAACTTTTTGACACTTTAGTTCAAATCTCCTCTGCGAGACCTTTAATTCAATACCAAACTCGGTAGCATTTAAATAAATAATTTTTATAAAAAACAATTGACAATCGTCCAAAATAACGGTAGGGTACGAAATAAAAAACAACTGATGATAAAAAAATAATTCTGAAATTGATTATAAATATTTAAAACGAACTTTTTATATTAGAAAAGTAATTAACTTATTTAAATTTTACCGCCTAAAATACTTAGAAGCATCGAGGTTGTCGAGCAGAGACATCTGTTTTATTTTTTGAGAAGAAAAAGAAACTATATATGAAGTGAAAAATAAATTTTAACTTTTTTGTATTAGATACGAAATTAACCCATTTGAATTTTACCGCCTAAAATCCTTAAATGAATCGAGATTGACGAACAGAGACATCTGTCATATTTATTTTGAATGGAAAAAATATAAGAAAAAAATTCACATTTAAAAAATCTACAATATAGAAAACATGTTTCCTCATTTATTCTAAACACAGATAAATATGCAAAACTTTTTCATTTGGTCTAGAATTAATTCAGTTTATACTTACAGTTTCAAACAGATATGTGAAAAATGACGGATGAAGGATGAACAAAAATTCGTGAAAAGTGACAGCAACAATTTTAATTTTTTATATTGACTTTTCATATATTTACATTATAGTACACATATTCACTCATTTATTTTAAACACAGATAAATTTACAAAACATCTTCAACTTGTCTAGAATTAATGTAATTTGTACTCAAAATTTGAAACAGATCTGTAATATATGTCAAATTGAACAAAAATTTGTGAAAAGTTACAACTACAATCAACAAAGTACACTTTCGTAGCAACCCGAGGCCCCCCTTGATGGAAAAATTTAATGTCTTTCGAATTTAATATTTCGCACATCATGTGTAAGAAAAATATGAGACACGCAAAAGGCACTGTTCCACAGGGACCTTTAACACCCAAAAAAAGTTTCACCTGAATACATCAAACCGTCTAGGCTGTAGGCGATTCCGATGGCCGTTGTTAGATTGGTCAAAATATAGAGTGACAGTTCAGACCCACGCCGATTAGTATATAAGACTAGCGATCCGACCTGCTTCGCAGGTCTGACCCCTAGGCTCCGCGACACTGAAGAACTGACTGACGATTATTGTATGTTTTTCATTGAGGGTAGTTGTGTGGTAATCACTGACAAAAGTTGTATGTTTTTCAATGAGGAAAGTTGTGTGTTTACCACTGACAAAAGTAGTATGTTTTCTATTGAGAGAATTTGTGTATTTACCAATTACACAAGTTGTATGTTTTTAATTGAGGGAAGGGTTGTGTTAACCACAGACGAAAGTTGAATGGTTTTCATTGAGGGTAGTTATGTATTTACCAATAACACAAGTTGTATGTTTTAAATTGAGGGAAGTTGTGTATTAACCACTGACGAAAGTTGAATAGTTTTCATTGAGGGAAGTTGTGTGTTAATCACTGACAAAAGTTGAATAGTTTTCATTGAGGGAAGTTGTATGTTTAACACTGACAAAAGTTGTATGCTTTGCAGTGAAGGAAGTTTTGTGTTCACAACTGGTAAAAGTTTTATGTTTTTCATTGAGGGAAATTGTGCGTTAACCACTGACGATAGGTATATGTTTTTCATTGAGAGAAGTTGTGTGTTAGCCACTGACAATAGTTGTATGCTTTGCAGTGAGGGAAGTTTTGTGTTTCCCACTGGTAAAAGTTTTATGTTTTTCATTGAGGGAAATTGTGCGTTAACCACTGACGATAGGTGTATGTTTTCATTGAGAGAAGTTATGTGTTAACCGCTGACAAAAGTTGTATTTTTTCCAATGAGAAAAGTTGTGTGTTTACCACTGACAAAAGTTGTATGTTTTGCATTGAGAGAAGTTGTGTGTTTCCCACTGACAAAAGTTGCTTGGTTTCCATTGAGGGAAGTTGTTTGTTCATCGCCGAAATATTTTCATTTAAGAGGAATCCCCAGTAGCATGAAAACCATGGTGTCGTATTTCTCGATTTACTTTTTTTTCAATGACTCTATTGAAACGATTTTTGTATTATCGAATAATAGAAACATTGCTGCTTCTACGCCTAGTTTTGAAATTTCAAAAAAAACTTTTTTTTATAGTATGTTAAAGTTGCCTATCTTTGAGAGCACATAGTTATTTTATGTGGATTTAGATCAAAATTTTAAAACTAGAGAAAGTAAAGTACAACCTTTTACAATTTCTAAATATAAAAATTAATTATAAAAAACTTTTGTTTGTATTAGATTTTTGTGCAAAACGATAGCGAAGTTTTCTTATTTTGAAACAAAAATATGTGCATGTTGGTGCTGACGCCAAGCGGCGAATATCAACATTACACTTAAACTCCGCCTCTATCTACCGAAGTACACTCAGGGAAAAATTTGTATAGGTAATATTACGCGTTAGTAGTTTTGATGAAGACGGTATTCCGTATTGTTGAGCAGTTTCGTTTTAGCAGAAACATGAGTAAGCGAATTAGTAAGAAATTGAATTCAATGTTTTTATCTCTGGTAATTGTTGGAATATATAGAAGTTGGAATTGATCATAGGTCCGCATTACCGCATTTTTTCTTTAACTCGATTATTATTAGGGATAATGATATTATTTATACAACATAACTTATTGATTCGGATTATGTAAGATAAAAACTGGGAAGCAGGGAATATAAATATCATTTTCGATTTTTAGATAAACTGCTTTCTATTTTCAAATAAAATGTTGCAGGTACAAATTTTTACCATTAATTTAAGCTATATATTAAAAATTGTAATATTTAATTCTAATTTAATTAAATCCTATTTTAAGTAATTTACGTTAGTTAGCTCAGTTCCTTATACAGGATGGTACCTGCGATATTCGCAACAATCGGTTAGAACCGCCAAATCTGTGCACATGGCTCTCGACACGTTGTCCAAGCTTGGCGAAGGCCTATCCCGAGCAGTCAATGAGATTGCGCACAACTTTGTTGTGTATGAAGTAATATAAATTTAGTGAAATGGGTTCTTCCAATGAAAGTGAATACTTTAAAACTATATAACTTGTTTATAATAAAATTAGTTTGTTATTTAATTATTGAAACATTTAGAAGAATGTTTTTTATAACTTGTCAATTTAAAACGTTAACGTTAAAATAAACATTAGTCAAAAGTCCCACGAGATTCCACTGTCAGACAGATTTACCCGTATTCTTTAATCATTTCTTAATGAAATAGACGCAACAACAGCACACCAATTTTTTGTAAATGTTCTAATAATGTTATAGTTGTCATAATACATAATATACATATCCGAATCCGTCTTATTTTTCAATTAACATAACTTTACTAGAAATAAATAAATATATGTTCTTGATTTCTATTAATATTTAACAATTAGTTAATAATTTTCAACAATAAAAATATAATTACATCGGTTTTCCTATTACTTAGATTACATTTGATCCATCATTTTGTTTTTAAAATTTGAGTTGCAATTTTTAATCAGCGATCTCAAAATACCCTTTATACGACTTTTAATGAAAATATGACAATTTTTAAACTGTTTGCCCGCCATTTTGTTTATGAAAATTTTGATTTAAGATTTTTAATCCGCGACATAAAAAAAACGATATGAATTTTTACATAATTTGGATAACATCTTCATATTTTGGACACTTTGCAATGGAAATAAAAAATTTATAAGCTTTTAAAAAATTCATCTTAAAACAATAATTAATTTTCTCATTGAATATAATCTAATTACCATTTTTATTAATACGTTTAAAGATTGAATGGATTTAGTTTTGTTTTGTTAATATATTATCATAGTATATTCTACAACAAGTAATGGAATGGCACATATTCCACGCGAGCAAAAAGTTTGTAGCCCGAGCCAAAGGCGAGGGCTACGGTTTGCGAGCGTGGGATAGGCCATTCCGTTACATGTTGTAGACTATACTTTCTATAAAAAGGTTTTGGAAATTATACAAAAATACAAATATAAAACTGTTGAAAACGTCAAATTCAAATAAATAAAATTAAAACAAACAGACGTAACCATGGTAACTGAATCAAGATACTTCATATGTCGCGCTAATAAGCTGTTCTGATTCGTCGAAAATATTCCATTCCAGTATGGAATGTTAGTGATTCCATAACAATTTTTAGTAGTGGAATGTCCAGTTTCCAAAACAGTGTTATAGAAAATTATTTCTTGTAGTTCTTACATGAATAATAATAAAATGTAAATTTTTATTTCTATTTTACTTTCCATGTGATAGTACTATTTCCCACCGTCCGGCGTTGAATGAAAATAAATGACATTGAAGAATTGTCAGTTTCTACCAAAATTCAATACCGCGTGGCCTGTTTATTGTTGGAGCAGTAAGGTTCACTCTGTTGTGGAGTGTACCATGACTATCACGTGGTACAGCCAGACTTAAATCGTTCACGCCTATAACGTCATCCCCCTTGCATCCGACCCGTCCCGCAAAATAAAGGTAGTCCAGTGGGGATTCCTCTTAATTCCAATAATTGGGGAAGCAAGCTCGTCACTTCGTTCCTCGCTTCCATGTCAGTACAACTTTTAAGATAACTTGTGTGTTTCCTGCTGACAAAAATTGTATGCTTTTTATTAAGGGAATTTGTGTGTTAACCACTGAAAAAACTAGTATGTTTTTCATTGAGGGAATTTGTGTACTTACGAATAACACAAGTTGTATGTTTTTAATTGAGGGAAGTTGTGTGTTAACTACTGACGAAAGTTGAATGATTTTCATTGAGGGAAGTTGTGTGTTTACCACTGACAAAAGTTGTATGCTTTGCAGTGAGGGCAGTTTTGTGTTTACCACTGGTAAAAGTTTTATGTTTTATGTTGTGTGTTAACCACTGACGATAGGTGTATGTTTTTCATTGAGAGAAGTTGTGTGTTAATCACTGACAAAAGTTGTATGTTTTCCAAGGAGGAAAGTTGTGTGTTTACCACTGACAAAAGTTGTATATTTTCCATTGAGCGAAGTTGTGTTTACCGTTGACGAAAAGTATATGTTTCTTTATTGAAGAAAGTTGTGTGTTGCCCACTGACGGAAGTTGTATATTTTCCATTGAGGGAAGTTGTTTGTTCATCGCCGAAATATTTTCATTTAATTCTAACAATTGGGGAAGCAAGCTCGTCACTGCATTCCTCGCTTCCATGTCAGCACATAGGCGAAGCTAGCTCGTCTCTTCGTTCTTTGCTTTCATGTCAGTACAAGTTTTGAAGGAAGTTGTGTGTTTCGCACTGACGAAAGTGGCATGTGTTTTATTGAGAAAACTTGTGTGTTTAACCACTGACAAAATTGTATGATTTTATTGAGGGAAGTTGTGTGTTAACCACTGACGAAAGTTATATGTTTTTCATTGGGGAAAGTTGTGTGTTAACCACTCACGAAAGTTGTATGTTTTTCATTGGGGAAAGTTGTGTGTTAACCAATGCCGAAAGTTGTATTTTTTTATTGGGGGAATTTTGTGTTCGTAGTCAGAGATTTTTCGAATTTAATGTAAAAGTTGTGTATTTCTCATTGTTCGAAATTCAGAAATTTCTATTGAAAGAAGTAATCTATTCCATTGTTACAATATTGTGATTCCCACTGAGAGAAATTTCAATGTTTGCCATTTTATGCCTATATTTTCGTTATCTTTTTCACATTAAATAATAGATACCAAATTACTTTCAAAACTTCCTGAAATGATGTAAAATTTGTATAAATACCTGTAAATTGAAACGTCAAACGCGACATTCAAACTGCTATTCATTTAAATATACATGTAAATTTAAACGTCAAAATTGACATTGAAACTGTTATTCATTTTAAAATCAACAAAGTTCACTTTCATAACAACACACAAACTCTGATCCGTAAACGCATTTCCGCCTTATTTATTTAATATCTCGCACATCATGTATACTAAAAATGTGAATTCATAAAAAGGCGCTATTCTGAAAAAATCTCTAACTTCCGGTAAATTTTCACTGAAATCCGTCAAACCGGCTAGGCTCTAGAGCTGCGCACAAATTTGGTTACTAGGCAGATGAAAGTATATATAGATATATAGAAAGTGAATTAACCTTTTAGTATATTGGACTAGCGGCCCGACCTGCTTCGCAGGTCTGTCCCCTAGGCTCCGCGTCACTGAAGAAAATTACAACTGAAAATATAGAAAAATAAATTGGGTAGTCTTAAATAATTTCCAATTTATACCAAACAATTGACGAAGCAAGCTCGTCACTACGTTCATCGCTTCGATGTCAGTACATTGACGAAGAAAGCTCGTCACTTCGTTCCTCGCTTCCATGTCAGTGCATCGACGAAGCAAGCTCGTCACTACGTTCCTCGCTTCCATGTCAGTACATTACATTGGCGAAGCAAGCTTGTGCCTTCGTTCCTCGCTTTCAAAACAGTGCATGGGCGAAGCAAGCTCGTCACTATGTTCCTCGTTTCTATGTCAGTACATTAACGAAGAAAGCTCGTCACTTCGTTCCTCGCTTTCAAGTCAGTGCATGGCGAAGCAAGCTCGTCACTTCGTTTCTCGCTTTTATGTTACTACTATTTGGCAATTTAGTTTAAATATCTTCCGTGAGATATTTAATTCAATACCAAACACGTTAGGATTTAAATAACATTTATTAAAAAACAATTGACGATTTACCAAAATAACTTTTTGACACTTGAGTTGAAATATCCTTCATGAGACTTTCAATTTGATACCAAACACGGTAGGATTTAAATAATATTTATAAAAAACAATTGACAATCGTCCAAAATAACTTTTTGACACTTGAGTTCAAATTTGCTCCGCGAGGCCTTTAATTTGATACCAAACACGGTAGGATTTAAATAATATTTATAAAAAACAATTGACAATCGTCCAAAACAACGTTTTGACACTTGAGTTTAAATGTCCTCCGCGAGGCCTTTAATTTGATACCAAACACGGTAGGAATTAAATAACATTTATACAAAACAATTGACAATCGTTCAAAATAACTTTTTGACACTTGAGTTCAAATTTGCTCCGCGAGGCCTTTAATTTGATACCAAACACGGTAGGATTTAAATAATATTTATAAAAAACAATTGACAATCGTCCAAAACAACGTTTTGACACTTGATTGAAATATCCTTCATGAGACTTTCAATTTGATACCAAACACGGTAGGATTTAAATAATATTTATAAAAAACAGTTGACAATCGTTCAAAATAACTTTTTGACACTTGAGTTCAAATCTGCTGCGCGAGGCCTTTAATTTGATACCAAACACGGTAGGATTTAAATAATACTTATAAAAAACAATTGACAATCGTCCAAAATACCTTTATGATACTTTATTTTAAATCTCTAACGTGAAACTTTTAATTAAATACCAAACACGACAGGATTAGAAATAAAAACAACATGATAAAAAAGAATAATTCTGAAATTGATTATAAATATTTAAAACGATCTTTTTATATTAGATAACTAATTAACTTGTTTAAATTTTACCGCCTAAAATATTTAGAAGTATCGATGTTGTCGATCAGAGACATCTGTTGTATTTTTTGAGAAGAAAAAGAAACCATCTATAAAGCGAAAAATAATTCTCAACTTTTTTATGTTAGATAAGAAGTTAACTCATTTGAATTTTACCACCTAAATTCCTTAAAAGAATCGAGGTTGACGAACAACGACATCTGTCATAATTATTTTAAATTTAAAAAAAGATATGAAAAAAAAAATTCAAATTTAAAATAATTACAAAATAATAATAATGTTTGCATATTTATTCTAAACACAAATAAATCGCCAAACTTGTCTAACTAAACTACAATTAAAGTAATTTATATTTAAAATTTCAGACTGAAATGTCAAAATAACTAGTTGCACAAAAATTTGTGAAAAGTGAAAGCTACATTTTTTATTTTTTTAATTGACTTTTAATATACTTACAAAGTAGTACACATGTTTGTTCATTAATTCTAAGCACAGATAAATTTACAAAACATCTTCAAGTTATCTAGAATATGTGTAATTTATACTTAAATTTTGAAACAGATCTGTCAGAAATGACAAATTGAACATAAATTTTTGTAAAGTTACAACCAGAATCAACAAACTCCACTTTCATAGCTACCGCACACTTTGATCCATAAACCTTTTTTATTTAAAATCTCGCACATCATGTGTACTAAAAATGTGAATTCATAAAAAGGCGCTATTCTGAAGAAATCTCTAACTGCCGGTAAAGGTTTCACTGAAATCCGTCAAACCGTCTAGGCTCTAGAGCTGCGCACAAATTTGGTTACTAGGCAGATGAAAGTATAGATATATAGAAAGTGAATAAGCCTTTTAGTATATGGGACTAGCGGTCCGACCTGCTTCGCAGGTCTGACCCCTAGGCTCCGCGACACTGAAAAAGATTACAACTAAAAATATAGAAAAATAACTCGAATTAGTGTCTTCGTTCCTTGCTTCCATGTCAGTACATTGGCGAAGAATGCTCGTCACTTCGTTCCTCGCATCCATGTTAGTACATCAGTAAAGCATGCTCGTCACTTCGTTCCTCGCTTCCATGTTAGTACTTTTTGACACTTGAATTTAAATCTCCTCCATGAGACTTTTAATTTGATACCAAACATGGTAGAATTTAAATAACATTTAAAAAAAAACAACTGACGATCTTTCGAAACAACTTTTTAACACTTGAGTTTAAATCTCATGCCTGAGACCTTTAATTCAATACTAAGCACGATATGTTTTGAATAACATTTATAAAAAACAATTGACAAGCGTCTAAAATAACGTTTTAACACTTGAGTTCAATCTCCTCCGTAATACCTTTAATTTGATACCAAACACGGTAGGATTTAAATAGTATTTATGGAAAACAATAGACAATCGTCCAAAATAACTTTTTGACACTTGAGTTTAAATCTACTCCGTGAAACTTTTAATTTGATACCAAACACGGTATGTTTTAAATAATATTTAGAAAAAACAATTGACAATCATCCATAATAACTTTTTGACACTTGAGTTCAAATCTCCTCCGCGAGACCTTTAATTTGATACCAAACACGGTAGGATTTAAATAGTATTTATCGAAAACAATTGATGATAGTCCAAAATAAATTTCTGACACTTGAGTTTAAATCTACTCCTTGAAACTTTTAATATGATACCGAACACGGTACGTTTTAAATAACATTTATAAAAAACAATTGACAATCGTCCGAAATAACAGTTCAAATCTACTCCGTAAGACCTTAATTTGATATTTAAATAATATTTATAAAAAACAATAGACGATCGTCCAAAATAACTTTCTGACACTTAAGTTTAAATCTACTCCGTGAAACTATTAATTAGATACCAAACACGGTAGGATTTAAATAGCATTTACAAAATACAATTGACAATCGTTCAAAATAGCTTCTTGTCTACGTATTTAGTTTAAAAAGATAATTCTGAAATTTATTAAGAATATTTAAAACGATCTTGAAAATATTTTTCATCCTTTTTCTATTAGATAAATAATTAACTTATTTAAATTTTACCGCCTAAAATGCTTTAAAGCTTCGATCTTTACAGGTAGAGACATCTGTTATACTTTTACTTAAAATTTCAGAATGAACTGTCAAAAATAACAAGGTGCACACAAATTTGTGAAAAGTGACAGCTATAATTTTAATAATTTTTACTGACTTTTGAAATATTTACAAAATAGTACACATGTATGCTCATTCATTTACTCTAAACACAGATAAATTTACAAAACTTCTGAAACTTGTCTAGATTTAATGTAATTTATACATAATTTTTCAAAAAGATCTGTCAAAAATGACAAGAACACAAATTTGTGAAAAGTTACGACTACAATACAGTTATTCATTTAAAATCAACAAATTTCACATTCATAGCAACGCTCGCACACTCTGATTTCCGCCTTATTTATTGAATATCTCGCACATCATGTGTAAGAAAAATGTGAAGTCATAAAAAGGCCCTATTCCCAATCAAACTCTAAATGCCAGTGAAGATCTCACCCAAATCCATCTAACGGTCTAGGCTGTAGGTCTGCGTACAAATTTGGTTGCTAGGTTGGCTAAAATATAGAGAAATACTCAAGCCTTTTAGTATATAGGACTAGCGTCGACCCCCGCCTACGGCGGGTGTCCCAGCTAGTGCTCCGCCATCTCTGAAAATCTCATAAAACTTATGTAGTTGCAACAATAAAATAGGAAAAGGGTGATTAGTACGACATACGGCACACTACACAATATGGCATAATTCTTCCAGTTATAATTATTAATCTCGTCTCTTCGAGGCCTTATTTTGGCGACTAAATAAGTGAATTTTAAAATAAATTTAAATCAAATACAACTTTCACAAATATTTGTTCATATAATACCGATCTTTGTCAAACTTGTCCAAGTGGTCTGCAATTAAAATAATATTAAAAATTTCATTAAATTTGTAATTTTTTTCTTTAGAATAACAAACTATTGTATTCAGAATTATATCGAACAATTCCGAATGCTAGCGTTGGAACCGGCAGTAAATTTAACTTTTTTTATTGCTGTTTTCTTAAATTTTTTATTAGTTTTGAGAATATTATTTAATATAACATACTACATACTCCACAAAAATAGTTTCACAAAATATATATAAAGACAAAATAGTCCGTGGTAAGGTAGATATGTATATCATTGTTGTAATCAAGCGTTTGAAGAAGTTCAACCTGCCGCTTGCTGGAAATACACACATGGGCCACTGGTATAAATTTGTTACTATTGATCGCATTAGAAAAATTTAAATAATCCACATATTTTATTTTATTTTCATGCCCCGTAATTATTATAATACCTACTACAAATATTTCAAAATTAATACAATAAATTAAATCATACACCAAACACCTGAACGTTGTAAATCAAATTTGATAATTTGAGTAGAAGTAAAATCTGTTGTGTGTACTGTAAATTTTCATTTATAAAATAATTGTACAAAAATAACCTTAATAACATAATTTCTCCAATTGGTTACGTCAGAATATCAAAACCTTTTCAACTACCTTTACTTCTTGAAATTTCTTCTACAAATGTTTTCGCTATCGTATTAAAAAATATCAGTATAATGCACATTTTAATAATATCAATTTTGTTTCTGTGGAATATGGTGATTGAATAACCTTTTTGTAACAAGTTAATTTCGAAATATTTTAATTCATAACACTTGTCGTATACAAAAACATAGCATGGAGCATATATCACACATTTCAACATAATTTGTCAGATTGAGATCGCCCTGTCTTCAAAATATGATTGGTTTCACTTTATTTTATGCATTTCTTACTTATTTCTAACTATTCTTGTCATTGGACTATGGAATAAGGTAATTTATGTTTGACCTACAAAATAAAATGTATTAAAACTCGAAATAATTGCATTTCATTGGCAGTGCCCTGTGCACATAACTTACCATTTAAAACTTGTATCAAAGAATACAATAATGCATTGATTATTCTAAACACTGATTACAACAAAGAATTATTACAAACTCATTGACTTTTGCCTGAAGAATAACCACATATAATGAAATTGTTGGACTTTATTAAATCCTTGAACTGGCCGTGAATTCTAGGCATTTTGGAATTTTTCAACTTTTGTAGAAACGTTTTTTTTAATGATTTTTTTTATAAATTTAGAAATTAGTTAACATATTTGCGCATTTATTGTAAACATAAATAAATTCACGAAAATTTCCCAGCATGTCTGCTATTAATGCAATTTATATTTAAAATTTCTAACTGAACTGTCAAAAATGACAAGTAGTTATTCATTTACCTTATTCAAACGGCATGTACAATCAAAGTGAAAATTTTTATTTGAAATTATTTTCATTTTCTTTAAATTGACTGTTTAAAAATTTACAAATTTATAAGTATATTTGTTCATTTCTTCTAAACACAAATAAATTTACAAAAATTGTCCAGCTTGTCTACACTTAATGTAATTAATATATTAAATTTCCAACTGAACTGTCAAAAATGACAAGTATTCATTCATTTATTGAAAATACGTGATCGTAAAACAGTAAAATTCCACAAGTTACTTGGATACTTGAAAAATTTCACCTTTTTTGGCCATTTTAAAGGACAAAATGAATTAAATAAAAAATCTGCTCCGAAAAGGCACTAAACGAAAACATACAGTATTTAACAGTGAACGTTTCATGTAAATCGATTACTCCGTCTGGGCTGTAAAAATGAGCAACTGCCTGTGATGAAAACATTGAAAATACGTTATGCTGTTTAGTATATAAGACTAGCGTCGACCCCGCCTTCGGCGGGGTCTCAGCTAGGTCTCCGCCATCTCTAAAAATCTTATAAAATTTATGTAGTTACAATATAATTGGAGAAAGGTAATAAATTTATTTCGTTTATCCCAACACAATCTAGTATGATTGAATTTAATTATGCACAAGAATAAGCAATTATCTTACAATATTCAAATGTCAAATGAAAAAATAACAAACCTAAAACACTGCTTTACATTCACTGGTTTCCATGCCGAAGTCATAGTGGGGGAGGTAATTTTTGAGTGGAGCTGTAATTTTCATTAAACTGAAATTTAACCGTGGTTTGATTTATTTAAATATCTTTTTGTGTTACTTTAATATGTATTTATTATATAAAGAGTTTGTTTTATTTTATAATATTATTTACATCAGGGGTGGGCAACCTGCGGCCCGCGTAAAGATTCAATCCGGCCCGCGAGATCTTTAGAAGAAATAATAAAGAAATATTTTCAAAAACAAAAGTTTTTTTATATTTTCAGAAAAAAATTATAACAAAAATTTGTCAATTACCAACTACGGCCCGCCTACGAAATTTAAATATTATTCTGGTCCCTGTTAAACAAAAGGTTGCCCATCCCTGATTTACATATTTGTACACACCAAATATTTTTATAAGAGCTTTTATATTTATTTGGACAAATAATATTAATGTAAAATTTCTATTACATGTTATCGAAATAATAATTAATTTAATGAAAACTCTCATTCTTGCATATGCCAGTATCAGGAATCTTCGCTTCTATATTCATAAACATAACGAGGAATATATCTTGCGGTCTCCTACATAAAACACATTTTTGTAAAAATTCCAGATTTATTTAAAGTTTAATTTGACTTACCGAGTAATACTAATTGTGGATAAAAGTTATTTTTAAGATTCAAAATGTTACAATCTTCACCAACTGGAGTCACTCCAATTTCTCCGATATTGATTATTTATTAGAAGAATCCAAGTGACATAACACAGAATATATGTATATGGAAAATTAAACCATCCATTAAGCCGTGGTTAAAAACCAGATTTGTAATTCTTTCAAGAAGTGAACATGTTGGCTTTCTAACGGCTACAGGTACATTTTTTCTAAAAGCGATCCTCTCATATGTACTGCATTATGATGTACAATTGTCTGTCAAACTTATCCTTGGCGAATGCATCAAATATCACAATTTTCTGGAAAACTTTATCAAAATCATCTCTGAATCAGCGCAAACTTGCTCAACTTAAATGCAGTTTTGGCCGTACTAATGATTTGGTTATATTAGTAATTAAAGGCAGTCGTTCAAATTGAGATTCTGACTGCACCAGAACAAATTATTCAACGAATGTCAAGCATCAAAGTAAAAGCAAATTTTTGACAAAACGCATCATAGCAATTGTGGAATAAACTGCATTCCTTTTGTTCGCCAAGTTACACCGTTCAGACAATACCGGAGATTGCCAAAAGAAACCGAGCGACAGAAAGCTTATTGTAGTTGTTATGACATGTTCAACTTTTAACCGCGCCCTTGGGGAGCGTAAATTATAAAGATGCATTCGCAAATGAAAATTAGGTTTAGATTTAATAAAGCTATTCACAAATAAAAGATTTTTTTTTTTTTTTTTTTTAAATTAAGCGGATCGACTGCCACGGTCATTACCGCTGTAAAAAAAAAATTAATTAAAGCCAACCAAAATTACATATATAAATAATGGTGGTAAGAAAAACAAAAGGAAGAGATGAACTATAAAATATCATTTATCAGTCCGGTGGTATGAATAAACTTTAAAAGTTTCTCAACACTATCAGTCTCATTGGAGAGAACTGACGGAAGAGTATTTGCAAAATTGAGAAGGTTTCTGACGTTGTGATATTTAGCACAATGTAGAAGAAGATGAAAAACAGAAAGGCGAGTATCACATATATCGCACATAGGTACGGGGTCCCGAACAAGAAGATAAAGATGAGTGGCTTTCATGTGACCTATTCTCAAACGCGTAATCG
Source organism: Poecilus cupreus (assembly GCA_963942605.1). Lineage (NCBI taxonomy): Eukaryota > Metazoa > Arthropoda > Insecta > Coleoptera > Carabidae > Poecilus > Poecilus cupreus. The sequence goes on from OZ012713.1 coordinate 29,124,722, forward strand.
CTACTTGCTCCTTCCTCGAAACATAAATAGGTAGTTTCCACTTTTGAACAGAAGGTTTAATGGATCTAAGTTTGTCGGTGGAGCGATTCCACTCGTCCTGCCAAGAAGTTAAACAAAATGAAGATATACGTTGAAGCATATCGTCTGGCCTGAGAGCGTGCGTCCTAACATAATCAAGCAGAGCAGCTTCACGTGCAGCATGATCAGCCCTGTGATTACCAGCGATACCGATATGTCCAGGAATCCACAGAAAAGTAACACGGATTTGCCTAGATGAAAGTAGGCACAGACTATAAAAAAGCATCTGAATTAGAGGGTCAGTTGAAAACCGGTTACATAGACTCGTTATGGCGCTGAGTGAATCCGTACATAAAACGATATGTTGTTCACGTTCGATGACGTGTAAACAACGTTGCAAAGCAGAGTAAATGGCATACAACTCAGCACCAAAAACAGAAGAAGAAGGCGATAACGTGATAATATGTTCTTCATCTCGAAAGATGAAAGAACATCCGGTTCCGGTGCTATTTTTAGATCCGTCAGTGTAAATAAATATAGAGTCTGTGTACCTTTCTTTAAGGAGACAGAATTCCTGGACATAAAGGGAAGGCGGAGTAATATCCTTCTTATACTTAGTAAGAACTAACTCAGTACTTATTTGAGGAAGACACCATGGTGGTGTATCCGAAATAAGCTGAGGTAAAATATCTTCCTTGCCTAGTGGAAGTTTATCAAACTTTTTGACCAGTTGAACAGCCAAAGGACAGAGAGATGTGGAACTGCTGAGGAATAGATTATGAGCACGCTCGTCTTGGAAAAGAGAAGTAAACATGAAATGCCAAGGTTTGGACATAATTCGAGCAGTATATCTCATGCATTGTCGTGTTCTACGGATAGATAATGGAGGCAACCCTGACTCACAGTATAAACTGTGAACTGGAGAAGTACGAAAGGCACCAGTTGACAAACGGATACCCGTATTATGGACAGCATCTAAGCGGTTGAGATGGAGTTGTTTAGCGGAACTGAGTACAATTGCTCCAAAATCAAGTTTTGACGTTACAAGTGAATTGTAAAGTCGTAGCAGACAGTCTCTATCAGCACCCCACTTAGTGCTTCCGAGGCATTTTAATGCATTCAGAACACGACGGCAGTCTGCAGCAAGGTCTAAAATATGCGGCTTCCAGGTCAGATACGGATCAAGAGTTAAACCCAAAAATTTAACCCTATCGACGCACTGAATTGGAGAACCATACAAATGAAGAGAAGGATTGTTGTGAGGAGTACGTAAGCGACAGAAATCTATACACTTCGTTTTCTCGACAGAAAAACGAAAACCCCTAGCGGTAGCAGCATTGGTTATGGTGTTAATAGCATCCTGAAGTCGAGATTCGCACTCAGGAATGCTAGATGCTGAAGTGTAAATGACCAAGTCATCGACATAGAGACAATGGCGGACGGTCGGAGGAAGATTTAGTGCAATGCTATTGATAGCAATTAGAAATAGGATTACACAGTGAGAAGATGAATAGATATCACCTATACGTACTTTGAAAGTGCGTTTTTCAAAAAAAGAAGATATAAAAAGTGGTAGATTACCACGAAGTCCCCACTCATGTAGCTGTTTGAGAATGCCGTAACGCCATGTCATATCAAATGCCTTCTCCAAGTCGAAGAAAACAGCAACCAAATGTTTTCGTTCGAGGAAATTACAATGAATGTCATTCGTTAACTGAACATGGAGATCAGTGACAGAATGACATTTTCTAGAGCCACACTGAAAAGGATCTAAAAGGCGATTATGCTCTAAGTACCAGCAAAGCCTGTAGTTTACCATACGTTCGTAAATTTTACCCAGATGACACGTTAGTGATATGGGCCTGTAACTAGTAGAATGTGTGGCATCCTTGCCCGGTTTCAAAATAGGAACGATGGTGGCTTCTCGCCAGGCATCCGGGTACGTACCGCTACGCCAGAGAAGGTTGAAAAAATTTAAAATATGAGTTTTCATCTCAGAAGGTAGATGCTTTAACATGCAATATGAAATGTTGTCAGGACCGACAGATGTATTTTTTGTTTTGCTAAGTGCAAAATCAAATTCAAAAATTGAAAAAGGAAGGTTATATACTTCATCGCCATCAGAAGAGAAATCAAGAGGGGCTTCACTCGTTTCTTTGACATTAAGAAATCTTCTGTACTACTGACAGACTCGAAATGTGTAGCTAAACATTCGGAGATGTCATTAAGATTAGTGCTTAAAATGTTATTGATATGAAGAAGATTGACAGTGTGAGACTTTTGATAACCGTGCATGTATTTAATTTTATTCCACAGCTCATTCGACGGACGCTCAGGTGTGACAGAAGAGACATAATTCCGCCAGGAGGTAGACTTAGCTTGTAGAATAACACGTCGAGCATGAGCTCGGGCCTTCTTAAAAATGATTTGGTTATCAAGAGTAGGTGAACGTCGATAACATTTTAATGCACGTTTCTTTTCACGGATAGCATTAGCTACATTCGTGTTCCACCACGGGACCTTTCTTCTAATGAAACGAGAAGATGTTAACGGGATATTCTTGTTTGCAGATCGTAAGATCCTGCAATTAATATCGCCAAGAGAAACATGAATATTTTCTGACATAACTGGGACGATTATTTCCGCGGAAAAACTGTCCCAATCAGCAGATTCAAATCGCCATCTTTGGAGAAAAGATGGCTCTGAAGAAGGAAGAGAACAAGAGATCAAAATAGGTAAATGATCACTGAAATGTGCATCATCAAGCACTTTCCAGGAGAAGTGCGGAGCTAAAGAAGGAGAACAAATTGATAAATCAATGGCTGAAAAGGAATTTGAACGTAAATTCAAATAAGTGGCGTCCCCTGTATTCAGGAGCACTGCATCAATGTTATCAAGAAGGTTCTCAATAATACGTCCTCTACCGTCAGACTGATTGGATCCCCATAAAAAACTGTGCGCATTAAAGTCACCTACAAGAAGGAATGGTGGCTCAAGCTGGTTTATAATATTCTCAAGATCATTCATATTCCAATTAAAATTTGGCAAATAAATATTACAGACTGTAAACTTTCTAGGCGAATATAATTGAACTGCAACCGCTTGAAGTTGCGTTTGAAGGTTACATACTGTATATGGTGTAGGAGAAGATAAAAGAATCGCTACACCGCCATGTGCTCGTCGGATTAACATCATGACGAATGATGTTAAAGCCGCTTAGAGAAAATGAATCTTGAGGTTTAAAATGAGTTTCTTGAATGCAAACACAGCTGGGGCTCTGATCAGCTAATAGCAATTTAAGCTCTGGAAGATGAGTGACAATACCATTGCAGTTCCATTGAAGGAGTTTAAACATTGGAAGTGGGAAAAAAGAAAGAAAAATGATGCTATATAAATAGCTGAAGAGCTCAAAGGTAGAATACAAGCTCTAAGAACGAGGCTTGCCCTTAGGCCAACCTCTTCTATCTATTTTCTTCTTATTGCGGGCAGAAGAATTCCCGTCGACAGTTGCAGTACTGTCATTCCCAGAATTGTCAGTATCTTCCGAACGAGGAACGATGGGATTGTTCGTCGTAGGAAGGCTGACTTGGGGAGTGTTACTTGTTGGTACACTTGGCAAATTAACAGATTTAACACCAGATGAACTGGGTGTAGAGGCAGGAGACGAAGCGGTTGGAGTTTTGAATTGACTTTGAGAAGCAAATAATTGAACAAATTCAGAAAAAACATTTTTTACGATTTTTGCGATCTCTGGCATAAGCAGAGACGCGATGTCGGCAACGTTTAACGGTGGAGGAGAAGCAGGTTTTGCTGCAACCTTAGCATAAGAAGTGGTGAAAGTCGTATTACGCTGTACATGCTGCCTTGCTTCCGGGAAGCTACATTTATGAGTAGTTTTATACTCTAAAATAGCGTATTCCATTTTAAATTTCGGACAGTTTCTTGAGCTAGCAGGATGGTTACCTTGGCAATTGATACAATTGACATCACCGCATTCGGTTCCGTCATGTGGAGGTTTTCCGCAGATGCAAATTTTAGAATTTTTACAATTGGACGAGGAGTGTCCAAATTGTTGGCAATTGAAGCAGCGAAGTGGGTTAGGGATATACGGACGAACAGGGAGACGATACATGGCAGCATATATATATTTTGGGACATCACAACAATTAAAAGTTAGCACAAGGGATGGGGTATTCTCCTCACGTCCATTTTTCCTACTAATAATCCTTCGCACTTCAACCACACCTTCTTTTTTTAATTCACTCAGAATTTCATCGGTCGTACAATTCAGCAGATCCCTACAGTAGATAACACCCTTAGAAAAATTAAGAGTGTTATGTGGCGTGACAGTAACAACATAATCACCTAGAGTCTTGGCTGCAAGTAATTTTCGGGACTGATCAGCATTTTTTGCTTCAATAAGAAGACCGTCTTTAATTTTCCGGATGACTTTAACGTCTCCGGCAATGGTTTTCACTAAACGAGAAATAAGGAATGGGCTAACTTTACTAAAGTCACCGCTTGCTCGTTTCACTAGCAGAAACATTGGTGCAGGGTCCTCGTCGTCGGAATTGACGCGAGGTCGCTTCTCCCTAGGCCCCGGGACCGAGTCCGAAGCCATTTTTAATGTCTGGTGGGCCGAAGCCCCCAGACGAAACCAAAGAAACGAAAAGTAAAAATATGTATTTTTATTTTATCTAAAAAATTTAAATTAAATAAATTGCAGCACTAAATGCCAGAAAAGTAATGAAATAAGGCTCAGAAGCCTTTAATTAATTTATTAAAATAAATTAAAAAATAAAAAAGTAAATGAGAACAAAAAAACGCACCACAGGTGGGCGTGGCCAAGGAGTGAAAATTTTTTCAAAGTTCAAAAAAGAAGTAAATCAGACCTGACCTTAAAAATTTTTTCACTGCACTAGTTCACAACACTGCACTTAAGCACCTCACACTAATTTCGTAAAATATTTTACGAAAAAAACCACTTTTTCAAAAGATAACTGCGGACGGCTCGCTGACAGGTGTTACCGCTGACAGGTACGTTCGCTAACGAAAAATAAAAGATTAATAAGCAAACTATTGACGATAATTTTTTACGATTGACCATTTTAAAAGTTTGTACCGTTACGATTGAATACTAAAAAAAAAGAGGGATATATATTTCTATTGAGTTTTAGGTATGATATTCTCTACGAATGAATACTAAAAATACCTATATCGTTTTATATACGATTTTATTGGTCAAGTTTTTGACGTCACACTAAACTATAAATCTAAAGATTGTATATTACAATATTTATCTTTATTTTTTGGGTTTAGCAAAAGTAAATTCTGAAGTGTGAATGATGTAAGATAATATATGGTCAAGGTACCTCAAACTAAAGTTTAAATCAAAAATCTAAATTTCATTTGTGAGTGGACCTTTAGTTATCAAAATAATAAATTTATAGTTCCAGAAGTTTAAATACATAAAATAATATGTACTTACATTTGCAAAATGAAGATCTGCACATTTAATTGTCCTTAAACCTTGCACTAATGGGACACAGACCTCTGAAGATGATTAGAATATGCAAATATTATCCCAAATATTCTATACACATGCAAGCAACACTGAATCAACACAGAAAATAATTATGTTTCAATAAATTATAATAATTTATAGAACACAATCGAAAAGTACTGCTTCTTCACGAAACGTAAACAAAGCAATTATTTGTTGTCAAGACAATTTTTTTCATATTGTTTCTATGTGAACTTTGATTCTATTAAATTTATTACAAATTTTACTTATTCACATCAATAGATATTATTTATGATTTTTTGTAAATATGTGCACAGGAATTTTAATTACAAATATATTTCACTTTGACTATTTTCAAATTCGATGCCAAGTAATGATTTTTTGAAAACATATCTATCTAATCGAAGCCAGTGATTGGCTGTTGGTGAATTTAGTTTAGTACAAACTATTTGTTTTATAAGAACACTAAAAACTGAACGCTGCGGAGGCAGACAGTTTTACTTGTACTAAAGAATTCAATTTTTTAGTGGGCATCTATGCAGAAATTGTACAAATTAACAGATTTAAAAGTAATTAATAAAAGTTTTTAAATGTCTAAAGGAACATACATGAAAAATATATTTTATTTGAATATTGTTTCTCCTAACATTAATACAATGACAATATACTTATATTTGACATTAAAACCTAACCTCAAATTGGCTAACTTTTTACAGATATTAAGAACGATTAAACATTTATTTGTTGACTTCCGTAAATTTACTACACATACAGAATATTTTCTATATTTTATTTATAAAATTATAGGTATTACAAGTATAAATATGGTATAAAATTACATATACATATTTGTAAAACATACACAAATTACATAGTGGTACAAGATTATCATGCTCCGAGAAAATCAACTTTCTACAAAATATTCAATCTGATAATCAAGATTATACGACATATTTTCCTCTTCAAAGACGATGTCTCATGTAATCCTGTAAATTCTACGCATTTATTTTGTCTACTCTAAAGAATCGTGCAAATATTCTTCACTTCTATCATCTTCACTGTCGTGTATTTTTGAAGCTACATTAACTTGATCCAAAATAATTTCCATTGTAATCAGTCGGCAATGGTAAGGTTGCAGCCGATATTTTCTTCTTAAATAAATAAATATATATTAATACATTTGCAAAAATGAATCCATATATTACCTTCTATAAAAGCTTGTTGAACACTTGCTATTTATCTTTCCAAAATTAGATTTTTGTAGGTTTTTGTGATTCCTTTCTAAATAAATAAATATGTGTAAATATATTTGCAAAAAGAAAATTACCTAAAACATAACATTTTTAAGTGTGCCTGGTTTTTTACTCGCAAAACCTAATTTCTTCAGAATGTGTCATCCCATAGATCCACTTTACATTAGTACAAGTTCGTCGTTTGTGACAGCCTGTAATACGCATAATTTAATATATAATTACACAAATGAAAAGCAAATGTGAACATTACCTGATACATTTTATGAACTGTTTACATTATTCATAAAATCCTCAGTGTATACTGCTGCGATCATTATAATCTGACATTTCTTAGGTATTGTTTACTGACCGACTAATAACAGATCAAATATCTAAAGACAACTAATCGTAATAATCGTATTAATCAAAACAAACATAACCTCACAATTCCAACTACACAACTCTGTACCATGTGGCTTGGTGCGTTCGTTTTGACCCCATGACAGATTCATATACAAATCTAATTCAAGCAAAACAAAATTACTCCGTATTAAGTACTTTTCTTTTGCAAAAAAAAATAGGGTTTCTAATAAAATCCTAGTTAGTGAACCTTCCGCGAAAAATTAAATTCATGCTTTCAGATCAATATGTTTCGCTTTCTTCGTAACCTTGACTGATTACCCAAAAAATGTATTAAATAATATTGATTGGGACCACGAGCTCTGTTTTTGGATGTATTAAGAGAAGTATTTTAGTTTCGATTTATCTGTACAATGTTCTAAAATTATTTTATAAGTGGTAGATAATAAATTTCTTTGTTACTTCTCTCCATTATTCCTTGCAATCTCTAAATTATATTATACTTTCGACTGATTATCCTTATCTAAATAGTTCTATTGCCGGCATTCTTCTCTATGCGATGTTATTATTTCTGTAGATTATCATCTTTGTAAGATTACTTCTTTACATAAATTTTTGTAATTGTCGAAAATATTTAATCTTTTCAACAACCTTTTCACAAAATGTGCACAATACACGACATTATATCAAGTTGAGGTTAGGTGTACAGATGTGTACACTGTTTTACCTAGAAATATAAGCTGTATTTTGGTTTAATTCTTTATAAATAGACTTACCTTTTACTAACCAATTGATATCCAAACTTATAAATTGATCATTCTTATTGTATACAAGACGCAAGCAATATCTTATTACAGTTTGACATAATTCTAGACAATGTATACCTACAGACTGAATATTTTAATTATTTATTGCTGATATTATCATCACATATTTCATTATTATTGCAAATTGTACAAATATTACAGCTATGCATTTCAAAACTTTTTTATAAAATACATGAAAATGTAGAATTTTAGGTTATGTAAACACAGATTGGATTATTTAATAAATAATTTATAAAAACTATTAACAAATAATTTAATTGTATAAATAAACTTACCTTCCGGTTAAACATAAAAAAATTTCTATCGGAAATGTCAAAAACTCATAAAAATATCAATTTTCTTTGAATTATTTCTACAAATAGATCAACTATCATAATTTATTACATTAAATGTTCAGATATTGAAAAACTTTTAAATAAAAACGGCAAAATATTATTCAACATATACACTGATTTGTCAAAAGTGACAGCTAGAATAAAGTTATTCATTTTAAAATCAACAAAGTTCACTTTCATAGCAACACACCCACTTTGATCCGTAAACGCATTTCCGCCTTATTTATTTAATATCTCGCACATCATGTGTACTGCGAGACTTTCAATTGAATACCAAACACGGTAAGATTTAAATAATTTTTATAGAAAACAATTGACAATCGTCCAAAACAACTTTTTGTCACTTTAATTCAAACTTCCTCTGCGAGACCTTTAATTTGATTTCAAACACTGTAGGATTTAAATAACATTTATAAAAAACAATTGACGTTCGTCCAAAATAACTTTTTGAAACTTGAGTTTAAATCTAATGAGCAAGACCTTTAATTCAATACCAAACACGGTAGGATTTAAATAACATTTATACAAAACAATTGACAATCACCAAAAACAACTTTTTGACACTTGAGTTCAAACCTCTTCTCCGAGACCTGTAATTTGATTCCAAACACGGTAGGATTTAAATAACATTTATAAAAACAATTAGCGATCGTCCAAAATAAATTTTTGAAACTTGACTTTAAATATCATGATTGAGACATTTAATTCAATACCAAACACGTTAGGTTTTAAATTACATTTATAAAAACAAATTACGATCGTCCAAAATAATTTTTTGACACTTTAGTTTAAATCTGATGAGTGAGACCTTCAATTTGATGCCAAACACGGCAGGATTTAAATAACATTCAGAAAAAACAATTAACGATCGTGTATAATAATTTTGTGACACTTGATTTGAAATAAAAAACAACTGATCATTGTTTAAAATAACTTTTTGACAATTCTACGAATTTAGATATATAAAATATCTGAAATTGATTATAAATATTTAAAACGAACTTTTTATATTAGATAAGTAATTAACTTGTTTAAATTTTACCGCCTAAAATACTTAAAAGCATCGAGGTTGTCGAGCAGAGACATCTGCTGTATTTTTTGAGAAGAAAAAGAAACCATCTATGAAGCGAAAAATAATTCTGAACTTTTTTATGTTAGAATTCATTTGAATTTTACCGCCTAAATTCATTAAAAGAATTGAGGTTGGCAAACAACGACATCTGTCATATTAATTTTAAATTTGAAAAAATATGAGAAAAAAAATTCAAATTTAAAATAATTACAAAATAATAATAATGTTTGCATATATATTCTAAACACAAATAAATTACCAAACTTGTCTAACTGAACTACAATTAAAGTAATTTATATTTAAAATTTCAGACTGAAATGTCAAAATAACTAGTTGCACAAAAATTTGTGAAAAGTAACAGCAACAATTTTAATTTTTTTAATTGACTTTTAAAATACTTACAAAATAGTACACATGTTTGTTCATTAATTCTAAATACAGATAAATTTACAAAACATCTTTAAGTTGTCTAGAATATATGTAATTTATACTTGAACTTCGAAACAGATCTGTCAGAAATGACAAATTGAACATAAATTTTTGTAAAGTTACAACCAGAATCAACAAACTCCACTTTGATAGCAACCCGCACACTCTGATCCGTAAACGCATTTCCGCCTTATTTATTTAATATCTCGCACATCATGTGTACTAAAAATGTAAATTCATGAAAAGGCGCTATTCTGAAAAAATCTCTAACTTCCGGTAAAGGTTTCACTGAACTCCGTCAAACCGTTTAGGCTCTAGAGCTGCGCAAAAATTTGGTTACTAGGCAGATGAAAGTATAGAGAATGAATTAAGCCTTTTAGTATATTGGACTAGCGGTCCGACCTGCTTCGCAGGTCTGACCCCTAGGCTCCGCGACTCTAAGAAAGATAGCAACTAAAACTATAGGAAAATAAATTGGAAGTTCAATCAAATACCTTAAATTAGTTAGCAAGCAATTGTCGAAGAAAATTTGTCTCTTTGTTCCCCGCTTCCTTGTTAGTAAATTGGCGAAGAAAGCTCGTCACTTCGTTCCTCGCTCTCTTGTGCATGTGTATTGGCATTAAATAAGTTAGGTTTCTAGTAATTAGCACAAAAACAATTGCTGATCGTTATTATTTATGACAAAGAGGATTCATCACTACTTTTTCCTTTGAGCCTAAACCATTGCATTCAATACTCCACAAGCTTGGTTTAGGGAAATATTCAGTAAATTAATTGCCAATCGTACAGATTTGTAATAAAGATGGGTCATTTCTAAGTTCCTCACTATTTCACTTGTAAAACATTTCACTTGGTATTCCACAGGTCGCATATTCATGAATTTTAATGAAAAACAATTGCCGGTCATAATTGGTTTGCGGAAAAGATTACTACAAATACAAAAGATTTGTCGTGGACATTAACAAGATAAAGTGTTTTAATTTTTGCCCCTTCAATAGATTACAATTGACTTTAAAAAAATAAATATCTGCCAACACCTAAAACATTTAGTTAGATAAACTAAAAGTTAGGTATCTACAAAAATTTTTAAAAAAGTTTAAAAAATTGTCGATCGTAACGATTTTTGATAAAATTACGTCACTTCGACCTTTCTTTCGATACCGAATAACTAATTTTTAAAAGAAATTTATATTAAATACAACTTGCATTAATATTTGATCATGTAATGAAGACTTTTGTCAATCTGACATTTCTATTGTCTTCTTGCCAATTTAGAAATACCGTCAATAATAATGTATAATAATTTGCATTCCATATTGACAAATTTGGCAGATATACATTATTTTTACTTTTGTTCGTGTAATACCAACCTTATCCAGTCTTACGTCAGCTTGTCAGTTACACTTCAAAGTACAATCGAAGCGAAAAAATTAAAATTTGTCCATCAAGATTCTTATATGATACCAAACACATTTTTCTAATGACTTTTATGAAAACAATCGGCCAGTCTCAATTTTATATATTATCATTTGTTCAATCTATTCGACACCGTTCTTTTGATACCCGCGTCACTAAAGAAGATTACAACGGTAGAAAAATAAAATTAGTAGTTTTAAATATCTACCATTTAATACCAAGCAAATGACGAAGCAAGCTCATCACTGCGTTCCTCGCTTACATGTCAGTAAATTGACGAAGAAAGCTCGTCACTTCGTTCCTCGCTTCCATGTCAGTACATCGGCGAAGCAACCTCGTCTCTTCGTTTTTCGCTTCCATGATACTACTTTGCGACCCTTGAGTTTAAGTATGAACATTAATTTAATACCAAACAATTGACAATCGTGCAAAATTACTTTTTGATACTTAAGTTCAAAATCCGCTCCATGAGACTTTTAATTTAATATCAAACACGGTAGGATTAATATAACATTTACACAAAACAATTGATAAACGCCCAAAACAACTTTTTGACACTTGAATTCAAACCTCCTCTGCGAGATCTTTAATTTGATTCCAATCACTGTAGAATTTAAATAACACTTATAAAAAACAATTGACGTTCGTCCAAAATAACTTTTTGACACTCGAGTTTAAATCTCATGAGTGAGACCTTTATTTCAATACCAAACACGGTAGGATTTAAATAACAGTTTTAAAAAATAATAGATAATCGCCCGAAACAACTTTTTGACACTTGAGTTCAAACCTCCTCTGCGAGACCTTTAATTTGACTCCAAACACGGTAGGATTTAAATAACATTTATAAAAACAATTGACAATCGTCAAAATAAAATTTTGATACTTAACTATGAATCCCATGATTGAGATCTTTAATTCAATACCAAACACGGTAGGATTTAAATAACATTTATAAAAAACAATTGACGTTCGTCCAAAATAACTTTTTGACACTCGAGTTTAAATCTCATGAGTGAGACCTTTAATTCAATACCAAACACGGCAGGACTAAAATAACATTTATACAAAACAATTGACAATCGCCTGAAATAATTTTTTGACACTTGATTTCAAACCTCCTTTGTGAGACCTTTAATTTGATTCCAAACACGGTAGGGTTTAAATAACATTTATAAAAAACAATTGACGTTCGTCCAAAAAAACTTTTTGACACTTGAGTTTAAATCTTATGAGTGAGACCTTTAATTCAATACCAAACACGCTAGGATTTAAATAACATTAATACAAAACAATTGACAATCGCCCAAACCAACTTTTTGACACTCGAGTTCAAACCTCCTTTGCGAGACCTTTAATTTGATTCCAAACACGATAGGATTTTAATAACATTTATAAAAACAATTAACGATCGTCCAAAATCAATTTATGATACTTGAGTTTAATACTCATGATTGAGACCTTTAATTCAACACCAAACACGGTAGGTTTTAAATAACATTTATAAAAAAGCAAATGACGATCGTCCAAAATAATTATTTGACACTTGAGTTTAAATCTGATCAGTGAGACCTTCAATTTAATGCCAACCACGGCAGGATTTAAATAACATTTAGAAAAAAAATTAACAATCGTGTAAAATTGTTTTGTGACACTTTATTAGAAATAAAAAACAACTGATGATTGTTTAAAATTTCTTTTTGACAATTCTACAAATTTAGATAAAAAAATCTGAAATTGATTATAAATATTTAAAACGAACTTTTTATATTAGATAAGTAATTAACTTGTTTAAATTTTACCGCCTAAAATATTTAGAAGCGTCGATGTTGTCGAGCAGAGACATCTGTTGCATTTTTTGAGAAGAAAAAGAAACCATATATGAAGCGAAAAATAATTCTCAACTTTTTTATGTTAGAAAAGAAGTTAACTCATTTGAATTTTACCGCCTAAATTCCTTGAAAGGATCGAGGTTGACGAACAACGGCATCTGTCATATTTATTTTAAATTTGAAAATATATGAAAAAAAATAATTCAAATTTAAAATAATTTCAAAATAATAATAATGTTTGCATATTTATTCTAAACACAAATAAATTACCAAACTTGTCTAACTGAACTACAATTTAAGTAATTTATATTTAAAATTTCAAACTGAAATGTCAAAATAACTAGTTGCACAAAAATTTGTGAAAAGTGACAGCTACAATTTTTATTTTTTTAATTGACTTTTAATATACTTACAAAATTGTACACATGTTTGTTCATTAATTCTAAACACAGATTAATTTACAAAACATCGTCAAGTTGTCTAGAATATATGTAATTTATACTTAAATATGGAAACAGATCTGTCAGAAATGACAAATTGAACATACATTTTTGTAAAGTTACAACCAGAATCAACAAACTCCACTTTGATAGCAACCCGCACACTCTGATCCGTAAACGCATTTCCGCCTTATTTATTTAATATCTCGCACATCATGTGTACTAAAAATGTGAATTCATAAAAAGGCCCTATTCTGAAAAAATCTCCAACTCCCGGTAAAGGTTTCACTTAAATCCATCAAACCGCCTAGGCTCTAGAGCTGCGCACAAATTTTGGTTACTAGGCAGATGAAAATATATATATATATATATAGATATATAGAAAGTGAAATAAGCCTTTTAGTATATTGGACTAGCGGTCCGACCTGCTTCGCAGGTCTGACCCCTAGGCTCCGCGACTCTAAGGAAGATAGCAACTAAAACTATAGGAAAATAAATCACTTCGTTCCTCGCTTCCATGTCAGTACATCGGCGAAGCAACCTCGTCTCTTCGTTCCTCGCTTCCATGATACTACTTTGCGACCCTTGAGTTTAAGTATGAACATTAATTTAATACCAAACAATTGACAATCGTGCAAAATAACTTTTTGATACTTAAGTTCAAAATCCGCTCCATGAGACTTTTAATTTAATATCAAACACGGTAGGATTAATATAACATTTACACAAAACAATTGATAAACGCCCAAAACAACTTTTTGACACTTGAATTCAAACCTCCTCTGCGAGACCTTTAATTTGACTCCAAACACAGTAGGATTTAAATAACATTTATAAAAACAATTGACAATCGTCAAAATAAAATTTTGATACTTAACTATGAATCCCATGATTGAGATCTTTAATTCAATACCAAACACGGTAGGATTTAAATAACATTTATAAAAAACAATTGACGTTCGTCCAAAATAACTTTTTGACACTCGAGTTTAAATCTCATGAGTGAGACCTTTAATTCAATACCAAACACGGCAGGACTAAAATAACATTTATACAAAACAATTGACAATCGCCTGAAATAATTTTTTGACACTTGATTTCAAACCTCCTTTGTGAGACCTTTAATTTGATTCCAAACACGGTAGGGTTTAAATAACATTTATAAAAAACAATTGACGTTCGTCCAAAAAAACTTTTTGACACTTGAGTTTAAATCTCATGAGTGAGACCTTTAATTCAATACCAAACACGCTAGGATTTAAATAACATTAATACAAAACAATTGACAATCGCCCAAACCAACTTTTTGACACTCGAGTTCAAACCTCCTTTGCGAGACCTTTAATTTGATTCCAAACACGATAGGATTTTAATAACATTTATAAAAACAATTAACGATCGTCCAAAATCAATTTATGATACTTGAGTTTAATACTCATGATTGAGACCTTTAATTCAACACCAGACACGGTAGGTTTTAAATAACATTTATAAAAAAGCAAATGACGATCGTCCAAAATAATTATTTGACACTTGAGTTTAAATCTGATCAGTGAGACCTTCAATTTAATGCCAACCACGGCAGGATTTAAATAACATTTAGAAAAAAAATTAACAATCGTGTAAAATAGTTTTGTGACACTTTATTAGAAATAAAAAACAACTGATGATTGTTTAAAATTTCTTTTTGACAATTCTACAAATTTAGATAAAAAAATCTGAAATTGATTATAAATATTTAAAACGAACTTTTTATATTAGATAAGTAATTAACTTGTTTAAATTTTACCGCCTAAAATATTTAGAAGCGTCGATGTTGTCGAGCAGAGACATCTGTTGCATTTTTTGAGAAGAAAAAGAAACCATATATGAAGCGAAAAATAATTCTCAACTTTTTTATGTTAGAAAAGAAGTTAACTCATTTGAATTTTACCGCCTAAATTCCTTGAAAGGATCGAGGTTGACGAACAACGGCATCTGTCATATTTATTTTAAATTTGAAAATATATGAAAAAAAATAATTCAAATTTAAAATAATTTCAAAATAATAATAATGTTTGCATATTTATTCTAAACACAAATAAATTACCAAACTTGTCTAACTGAACTACAATTTAAGTAATTTATATTTAAAATTTCAAACTGAAATGTCAAAATAACTAGTTGCACAAAAATTTGTGAAAAGTGACAGCTACAATTTTTATTTTTTTAATTGACTTTTAATATACTTACAAAATTGTACACATGTTTGTTCATTAATTCTAAACACAGATTAATTTACAAAACATCGTCAAGTTGTCTAGAATATATGTAATTTATACTTAAATTTTGAAACAGATCTGTCAGAAATGACAAATTGAACATACATTTTTGTAAAGTTACAACCAGAATCAACAAACTCCACTTTGATAGCAACCCGCACACTCTGATCCGTAAACGCATTTCCGCCTTATTTATTTAATATATCGCACATCGTGTATACTAAAAATGTGAATTCATAAAAAGGCCCTATTCCAAAAAAATCTCTAACTGCCGGTAAAGGTTTCACTGAAAACCGTCAAACCGTCTAGGCTCTAGAGCTGCGCAAAAATTTGGTTTCTAGGCAGATGAAAATATATATAGAAAGTGAATTAAGCCTTTTAGTATATTGGACTAGCGGCCCGACCTGCTTCGCAGGTCTGTCCCCTAGGCTCCGCGTCACTGAAGAAGATTACAAATGAAAATATAGAAAAATAAATTGGGTAGTCTTAAATAATTTCCAATTTATACCAAACAATTGGCGAAGCAAGCTCCTCACTACTTTCCTCGCTTCGATATCAGTACATTGACGAAGAAAGCTCGTCACTTCGTTCCTCGCTTCCATGTCAGTGCATCGACGAAGCAAGCTCGTCACTACGTTCCTCGCTTCCATGTCAGTACATTGGCGAAGCAAGCTTGTGCCTTCGTTCCTCGCTTTCAAAAAGTGCATCGGCGAAGCAAGCTCGTCACTATGTTCCTCGCTTTTAAGTAAGTGCATGGCGGAGCAAGCTCGTCACTTCATTTCTCCGTTTTCTGTGAGATATTTAATTCAATTCCAAACACGTTAGGATTTAATAATATTTATAAAAAAAAAAATGATGATTTACCAAAATAACTTTTTGACACTTGAGTTGAAATGTCCTTCATAAGACTTTTAATTTGATACCAAACACGGTAGGAATTAAATAACATTTATACAAAACAATTAACGATCGTCCAAAACAACTTTTTGACACTTGAGTTCAAATCTCCTTCGCGAGACCTTTAATTTTATACCAAACACGGTAGGATTTAAATAATATTTATAAAAAACAATTGACAATCGTCCAAAATAACTTTTTGACACTTAAGTTCAAATCTTCTCTGCGAGACCTTTTATTCAATACCAAACACGGTAGGATTTAAATAATTTTTATAAAAAATAATTGACAATCGTCCAAAACAACTTTTTGACACTTGAGTTCAAATCTCCTCTGCGAGACCTTCAATTGAATACCAAACACGGTAGGATTTAAATAATTTTTATAGAAAACAATTGACAATCGTCCAAAACAACTTTTTGACACTTTAATTCAAACCTCCTCTGCGAGACCTTTAATTTGATTTCAAACACTGTAGGATTTAAATAACATTTATAAAAAACAATTGACGTTCGTCCAAAATAACTTTTTGAAACTTGAGTTTAAATCTCATGAGCAAGATCTTTAATTCAATACCAAACACGGTAGGATTTAAATAACATTTATACAAAACAATTGAAAATCACCAAAAACAACTTTTTGACACTTGAGTTCAAACCTCTTCTCCGAGACCTGTAATTTGATTCCAAACACTGTAGGATTTAAATAACATTTATAAAAACAATTAGCGATCGTCCAAAATAAATTTTTGATACTTGAGTTTAAATATCATGATTGAGACATTTAATTCAATACCAAACACGTTAGGTTTTAAATAACATTTATAAAAACAAATTACGATCGTCCAAAATAACTTTTTGACACTTTAGTTTAAATCTGATGAGTGAGACCTTCAATTTAATGCCAAACACGGCAGGATTTAAATAACATTCAGAAAAAACAATTAACGATCGTGTATAATAATTTTGTGACACTTGATTAGAAATAAAAAACAACTGATTATTGTTTAAAATACCTATTTGACAATTCTACGAATTTAGATATAAAAAAAATCTGAAATTGATTATAAATATTTAAAACGAACTTTTTATATTAGATAAGTAATTAACTTGTTTAAATTTTACCGCCTAAAATACTTAGAAGCATCGAGGTTGTCGAGCAGAGACATCTGTTGTATTTTTTGAGAAGAAAAAGAAACCATCTATGAAGCGAAAAATAATTCTCAACTTTTTTATGTTAGAAGAAGTTAATTCATTTGAATTTTACCGCCTAAATTCCTTAAAAGAATTGAGGTTGACAAACAACGACATCTGTCATATTAATTTTAAATTTGAAAAAATATGAGAAAAAAAATTCAAATTTAAAATAATTACAAAATAATAATAATGTTTGCATATATATTCTAAACACAAATAAATTACCAAACTTGTCTAACTGAACTACAATTAAAGTAATTTATATTTAAAATTTCAGACTGAAATGTCAAAATAACTAGTTGCACAAAAATTTGTAAAAAGTAACAGCAACAATTTAAATTTTTTTAATTGACTTTTAAAATACTTACAAAATAGTACACATGTTTGTTCATTAATTCTAAATACAGATAAATTTACAAAACATCTTTAAGTTGTCTAGAATATATGTAATTTATACTTGAACTTCGAAACAGATCTGTCAGAAATGACAAATTGAACATAAATTTTTGTAAAGTTACAACCAGAATCAACTAACTCCACTTTGATAGCAACCCGCACACTCTGATCCGTAAACGCATTTCCGCCTTATTTATTTAATATCTCGCACATCATGTGTACTAAAAATGTAAATTCATGAAAAGGCGCTATTCTGAAAAAATCTCTAACTTCCGGTAAAGGTTTCACTGAAATCCGTCAAACCGTCTAGGCTCTAGAGCTGCGCAAAAATTTGGTTACTAGGCAGATGAAAATATATATAGAAAGTGAATTAAGCCTTTTAGTATATTGGACTAGCGGTCCGACCTGCTTCGCAGGTCTGACCCCTAGGCTCCGCGTCACTGAAGACGATTACAACTGAAAATGTAAAATAATAAATTGAGTAGTCTTAAATAACTTCCATTTAATACCAAACAATTGGCGAAGCAAGTTCGTCACCACGTTCCTCGCTTCCATGTTAGTGCATTGACAAAGAAAGCTCGTCACTTCGTTCCTCGTTTACATGATACTACTTTGTGACACTTGCGATTAAATCTCTTCCTTGAGAACTTTAATATCATACTAAACGCGGTAGGATTTAAATAACATTTATAAAAACAATTGACGATCGTCTAAAATAACTTTATGATATTTGAGTTTAAATCCGCTTCATGAGACTTTTAATTTGATACCAAATACAGTAGAATTTAAATAACATTTATACAAAACAATTGACAATCGCCAAAAAAAACTTTTTGATACTTAAATACAAACCTCCTCTCCGAGACCTTCAATTTGATTCCAAACACGGTAGGATTTAAATAATATTTGTGCAAAACAATTGACAATCGCCCAAAACCACTTTTTGTAACTTGAGTACAAACGTCCTCTGCGAGACCTTTAATTTGATTCCAAACACGGTAAGATTTAAATAACATTTGTAAAAACAATTGACAATCGCCCAAAACCACTTTTTGATACTTAAGTTCAAACCTCCTCTGCGAGACATTTAATTTGATTCCAAACACGGTAGGATTTAAATAACATTTATACAAAACAATTGACAATCGCCAAAAACAACTTTTTGATACTTAAGTTCAAACCTCCTCTGCGAGACCTTTAATTTGATTCCAAACACGGTAGAATTTAAATAATATTTGTGCAAAACAATTGACAATCGCCCAAAACCACTTTTTGTAACTTGAGTACAAACGTCCTCTGCGAGACCTTTAATTTGATTCCAAACACGGTAAGATTTAAATAACATTTGTAAAAACAATTGACAATCGCCAAAAACAACTTTTTGATACTTAAGTTCAAACCTCCTCTGCGAGACCTTTAATTTTATTCCAAACACGGTAGCATTTAAATAATATTTGTACAAAACAATTGACAATCGCCCAAAACCACTTTTTGATACTTGAGTAAAAACGTCCTCTGCGAGACCTTTAATTTGATTCCAAACACGGTAGGATTTACATAGTATTTATGAAAAACAATTGACGATCATCCAAAACAACTTTTCGACACTTGAGTTCAAATCTCCTGCGTGAGACCTCATAGTCAGTTCTACGAATTTAGATTAAAAATAAAATTCTTGATTATAAATATTTAAAGCCATCTTGAAAATAATTTTCAACCTTTTCATATTAGATAAGTAATTTTTATTATTTAAACGTTACCGCCTAAAACACTTAAAAGCAACGAAGTTGACGAATAAGAGCATCTGTTATAAAGTATAGTCAAAGCGAAAATTTTTATTGAAAATTATTTTCTTATTTTTAAATTAACGTTTTAAATTTTTACCAAATATTAAACATGTACGTTCCATTATTCTAAACACAAATAAAATTACTAAACTTATCTAACATGTTTACAATTAAAGTAATTTATATTTAAAATTTCTAAGTGAACTGTCAATGAAATCCATAAATGTCACATTCATAGCAACGGGCGCAATTCTTTTTATTTAAAATTGAACAAAAAGTACCACGGATAGTGTGATTTTGTAAATTTTGACTTTATTTATTTAATATCTTGCACATCATGAGTAAGAAAAATGTGAATTCATAAAAAGCACGTATTCCCAATCAAACTCTAATTGTCCGAAAATGTTTCACTCGAATCCATCAAATCGTCTAGGCTGTAGAGCTGCGCACAAATTGTGCAAATTTTCGGCCTTATTTATTTAATATCTCGCACATCATGTGTAAGAAAAATGTGAATTCATAAAAAGCACGTATTCCCTATCAAACTCTAAATGCCTGTAAAGGTTTCACTCGAATATATCAAACCATCTAGGCTCTAGAGCTGCGCAGAAATTTTGCAAATTGGTTACTAAGCAGATGAAAATATAGTAAAATACTCAAGTCTTTTAGTATATAGGATTCTTTTTTATTTATATCAATTTTACTATTCTTTTTCAGGCAGTTAGTTAATGGTTTTGTAATTTTGGAAAAATTATCGATGTAGCGTCTATAATAACCAATTAAACCTAAAAATGATTTTATCTCTTTAATTGTTTTTGGAAAAGATAAGTTTTTGATTACTTTAATTTTATCTGGGTTCGGTTTTACTCCTTCTGTAGTTATTACATGGCCTAAATAAGCAACTTTTTTGCGAAGGACTTCGCATTTATCCAATTGAATTTTTAAATTGGCTTGACGTAGTTTTTGAAATACTTTACTTATATTTTCTTGGTGTTCCTGAAGGGATGTACCTAATATTAATATGTCGTAAAGATATACGAAACAAATTTTATTTATGAAATCCTTGAAAACAAAATTCATAAGTCTTTGAAAAGTTGATGGGGCGTTTTTAAGACCGAACATTTGAATTCGTAATGTCCAAAATTT
Source organism: Poecilus cupreus (assembly GCA_963942605.1). Classification (NCBI taxonomy): domain Eukaryota; kingdom Metazoa; phylum Arthropoda; class Insecta; order Coleoptera; family Carabidae; genus Poecilus; species Poecilus cupreus. The sequence goes on from OZ012713.1 coordinate 29,145,890, forward strand.
GTAGAGAATGCTGTTTTGGAGATATCATCTGTATGGACTTCTATTTAATGGAATCCAGAGGTTAGATCTATAGTGGTAAAATAATTAGATTTACCTAATTGATCGAGGATATCGGTTGTATCAGGAATTGGGAATTTATCATCCACGGTTTTTTCGTTTAACTTTCTGTAATCTATTACAACTCTAAATTTTTTCTTGCCTGATGTGTCTGATTTTTTTGGGACTACCCATATGGGTGAGGACCAAGGTGAATATGAATGCTGGATGATGTCGTCTTGTAGCATTTTTTCTATTTGAGACTGAACTTCTTGCTTATAAATGTCGGGATATTTATACTGTTTCGCATGAGTCGGGATATTATCTGTTGTATTAATATGGTGTTTTATTTTTTTTTTGTTTTATTTATTTTGCTTGTAAATGTCAATTTCTCATTTTCGCGTAATATTAAATCTTTATATTTATTCAATGTATTAAATAATGAGTGTTTTTCATTATCAGTTTGGTGGTCATCGCGAATTTCTTGATTTTTTTATTTCCATATTAAGGTTAGTGTTATTTGTTTGATTTAAATATTTAAATTTAAATTTATTTAAAAATGTCACTTCTCCTTTCTCGAAATTAAATTTAGATTTTAATAATTCTATACCTGGCAATCTTATTAAAACATCAAAATCTTTATGGAATTCGAATATATAACTTTTAACATTAAAATTTTTAAATTTAAAAAATGTGCATTCAGAACCGTTACAAGTGTAAATGGTAAAATTTTCAGAAAATTTTGAAGTGTTTGGTTTAAGTATTTTAGGGTGAATATAATTTTGCGTGGAACGAGTATCTAAAAGGACTTTAAAATTTGAAATCTTTATAAAAGGTAATTTAATGAAATTATTTGTTAAGGATTCAATTCTTGTGGGTCGAGTATAAGAAAATTTACGTTTTCTATTTCTTTTGTGAATTCATCGTCGGTAACAAATTGATTTTGTTCATTTTGTTCTGGTTCAAAATATTTATTTTGGTTTTGTATCTCTAAATTGGGTTCGACATGAGTTTCTAACATTTGTAAATCTTGTCGTTGTCTTTTCAATTGGGGTTTTAATGTTTTCGTACTGATAAACATAGGTTGTGGGTAATATTGTCTAGATTGAACATGGAAAGGTTGTCTTGGAAAGTTTGGGGTTGTATGTATCGGATCATAGGGGATCGATGTTGATTTTGTTGGAATTGGTTTTGTTGGGTGTGGTGTTTATATACGGGTGTTGCTGCAGAAATTTTCTGTTTAAATGAATTTTGCTTGTTAATGTGTGTATGAATATATTGAAAATCATTTTTTATTAAATTTTGTACATCACATAAATTTCTGGGGTTTCTAGCGGCTAGCTGGCTTCTATATAGCTCTTTACAATTTATTATAAAATTATGAGGACATGAAAATTTATACGTTTTCATAGCCAGTTCCAAAATTTAATTTTAATAGGCCCATAAGTCTATTAAATGTGTCTTCGTATTTCGCAAAGTAAGAAAAGATGTCTTCGTTAGATGTTGTTCGTAATGTGATAATTCAGTTAGGAAATGAACTCCATTTCTTTTATCGCCGTATTCTTCAGCGAGTAAACTTTTTAAACTTGCCCAGTCTGTGTATGTTTTAGTTGCAATTTTCACATTTTACATTCGATAACATTATGTTATCAATGATTTCGACGATTTTGTCGCAAACACTTACAAAATGAAGCAATGTTCCTGTACTGCCGTCGTATTCAGGAATGACGTCAAGGAGATGTTTTATTTCGTTTGGTATTTTAGGGATTGTAGTGAGTTAGGTCTAAATGGCATAAAAAGGTTGTGATTTTGATTTTAAGTTTAAATTTTTGTATAACCGCAAATTAACAGCTTCAGAGAATTGTCCATATAGCACAGGTGATTTAGTTGTTCTTATAACAAATATGACTATTCACACATAAATAAACACACAGATGACTTCGATAAAAATTTGAAGAGGTAATAAAATATATACACATATCTCAAAAAATTGATGATGTGCTGCAAATTTTAACTTGCAAATGGTATAAAATATTTAAAAAATTTGGTGTGGACACCACATTACTTTCTTATACATATAAAACCAACTGAACACGTATGACTTGTTCTTTGCGTATGATTTTGTTTTGATATTTATTATACCTGTTTAATTTTTTTCTTCTCGTAACTATAATTTTAATTTAAAAAAGGTATTATTTAATATCTAGTCTTTAGAACTTTCTAACTGATAATACAAATATTGCTTTTATAATATTTCAAACGACACATATTTTTGATTCTTTGTTTGACAGATAAATGTTAAAAATATTTTAGTTTTATGCCCATCATAACTAAGATTATTGAAATATTATTAAATATATAATTTAGTTTTTCTCAAAATTAAAAGCATGTATAAGAGAAGTGCAAATATCATTTTATATTCCAAATATTTATGCTAATATTTTTTGTTTAAAACCTTTTTCACAGCTGATTCTATTTTTGAAGAAAATGGTATTTTTTGTTTTGTGGGTTCAGTAAACTTACTTTTTCAATTTCATTCAAAATCAACTCAGCTCTCCATATTTTCATGAAACATAAATTCCAAGTTTCGTTTACATATCTCACTCACAACCATACACACGCTCACACACAGACGTCTTCGTGAAATTAGAGAAGCCATATTCTAGGAATCCTGAAACGTGCTTATCTTTCGAAAACTCAGTACCGAAAAATGTATTCATGACAATAGCAGTACTAATACAGTTATGTACAAGTTATGTTTATCAACACAAAAATTTCAATCAAATTATAAAAAGTACGCCAAGATTTACTCAGAAAATTCTCTCCTATTTAAAAAAAAAAGTGATATCAAGTGAGCCAAGTATATTTTTACATATTAAAATATTACTTAAAAGAATTATATGGGAGCTACAAAATGTTTTTAAAAAGTGATATCCAGTGAACCCAGAATACAAAAAAGAAGATAAAGTAGTGTACTTTTAGCGTGTAAACTTTTTCATAAATACGGGAGATTTTTCTGCGTCAATCTTTTACAATTTGATTGTAATTTTTGTGTTAATATCACTTTTTTTTGTTCACTGATGAGAAACGATATATTTTAAGGAAGGTATATATTTCGAGGAGTTAAATTATATTTATAAAAACAATAGACGATAGTCCAAAATAACTATTTGACATTAGAATTCATGTTTCCTCTGTAAGACCTTTACTTTGCTGCCAAATAATCTATGATTAAAATTACATTTGTAAAAAAGAATTGGGGATGGTCCAATATAACTTTTTAACACCTGAGTTTAAGTTTCCTCAGTGAGACCTTTAATTTGACACCGAACTTAGTAGGATTTAAATAACTGATGTAAAAAACAATTGACGATCGTCCAGTATAAAATTTTGACACGAGTTAAAGTCTCCTCTGTAAGACCTTTAATTTGATAACAAACAATGAAAATTGCATTTATAAAAAATAATTTACGATCGTTCAAAGGAACTTTTTGACACTTTAGAACAAGTCTGCTCCGCGAGACCTTCAATTTGATACCAAACTCGGCAGCATTTAAATAACATTTGTAAAAAAACAATTGACTATCGTTCTAAACAAATTCTTGACACTTCATTACAAGTCTCCTACGTGAGACATTTAATTTGATATCAATCTCTTTCTCAAAAAGTTATGACAGTTTAAAGTTTTACTGATTTAGCATAGAAAAGTCATATTTAGAAGCTAATATGTCAAAAAATAGTGAGAATATTCCAAATTATTTATATATCGATAAATGGAACATTCATTAAAATAATGTGGAAGTGTCATTACCTTTCAGAGATTGTGTAACAAGAAAATATAAATTAATGAAAAAACTACATGAATTTCTACAAATCTAGTGGGAAGCGTGGTACCGTCGCATTCCAAGTCAAAATTCGTGCGAAAATTCGATTGTATCGGACAAATTAATTAATTAGCTCCGTGGTAACGTGTCGGACTGTGGATCGTGAGATCCTCAGTTCGAATCCCACTGCCGAAAGTTACAAATTTAAATTTACCCCTGTGGTTCACCCTCCACTAACATCTTCGGGGGCTATGATTTGACGGCTGGTAACCGCACTTCATACGTAAAAATATATCACTTACCGAGATCTGCGTAAGCAGAGTGCCACACCCATAATGGGTAAAATACGTGATGATATATTCTTTATTTTATTGTTTATTTTATTTAACTTACGATGTTTTTAATTTACATTACTTGCATTTAATAACCAAAATCATTACTTTTTAAAATTATTATTGAATTCAATGGAAAATTAATTTAGTTTGTTTGGAAATTCTTATGTCTTAGGTTTGACGTTTGACATTTACCATTTGACGAAGTACTCGTTTGAAAATATGACGTTGCCACGTTTAGCATCCTCGAAAGACATTCATAAATTGTGATATCTTAAGAAAATTAATGCGATTTTCGTTTAAAATGTGTAATTTTAGTGATAAATGATAAAAATTTTATTATTATGTTGTTGTTTTGCTTGAAAAATGCTTGTTTCAAACTTCATTTTTTCATTTTTAACAGTTGATTCAGGTAAGGCCGATGGTCAAAAATTACATCTACAAAAATTGGGTTTCAGTCAAAATGTGTATTTCAATTTCCCCTTAATAGCTTTTGACAAATGTAACACAACCCAACATTAGATAAGGACAAAACGATTAGAACATCCTTAAATAACAATTGACGATCGTTCAAAAATAATTTTAACACTTGAGTTCAAGTCTCCTCCGTGAGACGTATTATTTGGTTCCAAACTCGATAGTATTTAGTAATATCTATACAGTATGTAAAAAAAAGTAAAAAATAAAATTCTAGGAATTCAGATTTAAAAAAAACAATGAAATTGATTAGTAATATTTAGTACGATTATGAAAATTTTTTCTACCTTTATATATTAGATAGGTAATTTACTTACTTCAATTTTACAACCTAAAATGCTTATAAACCTCGAGGTTGACGAAGACGAACAACGACATCTGTTATTTTTGCGAAGGAAAATTACACCATCTATGGAGTGAAAGCTGAATTATAATGAAATCTGAGAAGAAAATTTTATTTAGAAATTCCCTTTTTTAGAAAACATCCACGAACAAAAATATGATGCTGCATGCATTCCTTGTTACTATGTAAATAATATAAAATAAAATAAATATATCATCACGCCTTTTACCCATTAAGGGTGTGGCACTCTGCTTACGCAGATCTCGGTAGGTGATATATTTTTGCATATGAAATGCGGTTACCAGCCGTCAAGTCATAGCCCCCAAAGTTGTTAGTGGAGGGGGAACCACAGGGGTAAATTTAAATTGGCAACTGTCGGTAGTGGGATTCGAACTGAGGATCTCACGATCCACAGTCCAATAAGTTACCACGGAGCTATTTACCCCATTTTTTTTTACTATTTCATCGTAAATAATGTAGAAAATAGTTAATAAACAAATAATTAGAGACGTTGTTGCCGAAGCAACCTACCCTTTTCATGTCCTTTAATATAGTAATAAGTATGTCGCCGCTTTCTGTGTAAGTATTATGCAGTTTTCTGGATCTCTGAACAGCATAATCTAACGGACGTCTTGATGTGGAATTTATCTGTGGGTAAGCTCGCTTCGCTCGCACTTTTAACAAACAAACCCCAAGCCTACACAAATCATGCTCGACAAACTCGAATCAAAGTACTCATTTTTAAAGGAAAATGTTTAGAAACAGGAGGGCCAAATTGCACTGTACCTCCGCGTTATTTGTCACAATATTGAATTTTAAATATATTGTGATGTACATATGAAACATGTAAATATTATAAACAAAATTAATGGGAAACAAATTAGTGGGAAAATTTGTCAGTGGAAAAAAGTTGTAGAAAAAATTAAGTGGCAAGAATTGATTAGAAAAAGTGAAGGAGAAAAATATCGTTCTATCCTTTGTATATATGTAATAACTTAATAGTCTTAGTAGTGAATTCGATAAATATTATAATGGTACTATTGAGCTACCCCAATCCGACCAAAAATGAATCTGGCTCAACCACATTGCGGTCAAGAGAAGATAATTCCAAATCAAGAGAAATCAAACATGGCTCCTACATAGAAATTCTCAATTGTCAATAGAAAATAAATTGCTTTAGCCCTAAACTTATTGACAGTTGGATTGATAAAAAAACTTCAAAAAATCAACGCCCTAAATGCCTACCTGGCGGTCCCAGTAACTTCAACCCCGGAAAATGTAAAAAGAAGAGCAAATCAATTCATCGGTAATACCAGCTATAAAGTCAAGTCAAAAACCTCCTACCTGAGTTTATTGTTGAAGTAGCAATAAAACCAATAACCACATTATCTAAAGAATTAAGCAAAAAAGTAGATAACATCCCCTTCCTTACTATACAGGTCATGTATTTATAAACTTAAATGTGGCTCATGCGACAAACATTACATAGGCAGAACGGCCCGCAAATTCACCACAAGATTTAAACAACACCTAAATTGTCTCAATAACAAAACTGGCTACTCCAGCTTTGCTGAACATTTACTTGAAACAGGTCACGATTTCAACAATGACAAGGATTATAAAATTTTACATTGAAAAAGTTACGGACAATCAGCTGAGTTCTTGCAGAACTTAGAAAATAAAACAACCATTAAAATATAATACGAATTCTTGTCGCATTGACCAAACAAATTTAAAAAACAGCGCGCTCCTCACCGCGGTCACGTGAGCTCCAGCTTTCCACCATTTTAATAGTTTGCTCTCCCTGGTTCCTTCCGTCCACCGTAATTTTCAATGTGAGTATTCCTCTGGTTCATTTTCTACTCTGTTATTCTTTTGTTTTTCCAAAGTCAGAAGAAACTGTAAAAAATTTTCTTTATGAACTATGTAACCTTTTAACTATTGTAAACGACCTTAGAAACTGTCAAAAAGAAATGAAAATTTGTATACAACTGTATAACACTCCAATGAACTATTTTCACTCATTTTGACATTTTTTAAATTATATTTTAATACATTGTTGTCACAACCTTTCACTCTGTATGTACTACTATGTTTTTGTAAACCTATATATATATATATATATATATATATATATATATATATATATATATATAAATTATTTTATTGCTTCCGGTATAACACTTTTTTAAAAAGATTTTTATGTCCTTCACAATAATAATGGATTACAATATGTACTTTATTGTTCCAAGACTAATATCAGACTAAATTATAAAATACAATTCTAACTCTTAGGTAAAATATAATATGATGTGTCAGGAGACAGCTGACGCTCCTGAGAAGCAGCTGATATCAGGGGTTCTCAAACCATTTCTTTGTAGTTGCACCGGCAAGTCCAGATGATGGGTGTATAAAAACCCGAAATTCGCATTATTAGTTAGAAAGATTTGGAGTTTTTTCATAAAAATTTTTCCTCTCACTGAAATTTCGTAATGACACCCTTGTTAATAATACCTAGTCATTATTTATATTCATTACAAATAAATAAATTGAAATTATTGAATTATACAACGAGGCAAATATAAAATCATTAAATGTGTACAGAACATATTTTGTATTTTGCCTAATACAAATCACATGTTGCGCAATGGGACAAAGTTAATTTCAACAATTAATATTAGAAATAATTATTAATGATATTGTTTTCTTTTTATAATTTCTGAATTTCATTTATTTCATTAGATTGTAAGCATTGTTTGTATACATTTAAATTTTTATATAATACATATTATTAAACCAACGAGTGGATAACTTATATTTCATTTATAAAATAAAGGTTTTAATTTTTTATACGTAATCAATGAATATAAATATTTGAATATCCTACCTTTTATCCTATATACATCAAGTTGATTTATAAATTTAATTCTGAACGCTAACTGGCAGATTCACGAAAAGAATTAACGCTAATTCCATTTTTTTTCAACCTCTGTAACTTTATTTCTAAATTAATTAAATTAACAAAATGTGTCAAATTTTATGTACTACAACCTTAGTTAACATAAATATGTTTCAAGGATGGTAACTGAAGTTACGACTAATAATAAAAATAGGATTAGCGCTAATCCTTTTTGTGAATCTGCTTGTAAATGTATTAAATATTACCATATATGTAATATTAATTCGCGAAAATTAAATTCATTTATCTAAAGTATTATTGCATAATTGTAACAAGTATGTATTTACTTCTATAAATTAAATATTAAATCTTGTGTCAAGTTTATCTTTATTTATGTGAATTAAACCTAAGATTAAATTCGTCAAATAAATTATTTAATTGATTCAATTCAACATTTTGTTTCCCCCTACATATTTTATTGAATTATATACTGGTGTTATAATTTATATCTCAGGAAAATACTAATTTATTTATAAAACTTTACAATTAATTCATTTTTGAATCCATAACAAATAAATCTAAATTTGTATATATCAAATTTTAATCATTTTTGTAGTGTTAGAGTCAGTGGTGCCAACTTTAATTTAATTCATTACGTAATACTATTCGTAATAACGTACTTATCGTGTTAGTAGTTGGTTCTGTAATGACATACTTATAGTAGGGGTCCTAGAAAAATTGCATTTGTACGTGAAACAATATTCTCTCTTGAATGCGTATAATACTTTCTGATTATAGAACTCATGAACCACATTTTTGTTCAGTGTGATTTGTTGTGTTATTTTGTTGAAACTATGGAAACAAGTATCTAAATAAATAAATATATCATCACGCCTTTTACCCATAATGGGTGTGGCACTCTGCTTACGCAGATCTGGGTAAGTGATATATTTTTGCGTATGAAGTGCGGTTACCAGCCGTCAAATCATAGCCCCCAAAGATGTTAGTGGAGGGGGAACCACAGGGGTAAATGTAAATTGGCAACTGTCAGCTGTGGGATTCGAACTGAGGATCTCACGATCAACAGTCCGACACGTTACCACGGAGCTATTTACCCCATTATCTGAGGGTGGAAATACCCGCCGTAAATTATAGAATCAAAATCTTTTTAGGAGTTTCTTGTTCAGTGTCCGATATATAGTTCGCGTAACAAGTACGAGTTTTACCTGTTTTCGAAGCTGGGAAACTCGGAGTAATCTGCAATATTTTTAAAATTAATAAGAATTTTATCCAATTTACAGTTTTTGCTAATTACAATAATTAGATTAATTACCAGGGAAAGGGAATACGATCTATTAGATATAATTCTTTTTCTGTTTTCCGAATCCTTTGCATCAAGTCATGCAAATTCGTATATCCTGTCAACTGTAGGAATATAATTATTTAAAGAATTGAAATCGGTCCTTTTAAACACGTAAAATTCATTACTTTTCAAATTCATTATACTGGCATATAATCGTATTTGTAATGTAAGATGAATAAAGGATGATAAGTATTAATTATAATAAGGGGGCTTAAACATGGCTCTACATTTACATTGACTGGGTCTGAATTAGTTAAGATCTGTAACAATTTGTCACTCCATCAAGTTGTTTAAAATTATAATAAAACGTATCCGTAAAATCAAATGAACTGATGTTATAAGTATTAGTAGCATAGTAATAATTATGAATTTACTGCCACTGAAGGAGGGGGAAGACCAAAATCTCCACAAATAAAAAACTTGTTTTCCGGTATAGAAATAACAATTGCAGGAAGTGAATAAAGTATTAGTTTTTAAGATATTTCTTTTACAAAATATATATTAACATATGTATTTCCTTCTATAATAATTATTTTTAATAGTTATTGAACATTATTTTTCACTGAAGACTCATAAAATCCATTCGCACTACGCACAAAATTTGAATTATATTTATCACTTATCAGCGCACCCATCATTAGCACTTCAATCTTATGGTCAAACACCGACGAGGTCAGGAACGTTCAGTGAGAAACACACTTTAAAAACCGTATGTTGATGGGTTTATTTAAATATCGTGAGTTTTAGAACCGAGTACGTTTTGATAATATAAGCTAGAATCCATGAAAAAAAAAAAGTGTAGGTATATTAAGGTATGAGGAAAAAAAATTTACGTACCTCATAAAACGATCTTAACTTTTACGAAAGTAAGGAAAACCAACTTAATTTGTTATTTAAAAGGAGGTAAATGCTGCCCGCAAGAGCGATAAAGGTTGCAAAAAGATGATTTTCAAATGAGTTTTTAAAAACCATACCAGTAATTAATTTAACAAACTTCGTGTTTAAACGACAAATCTACAAAAGATATGCGTGGAAATCAGCTGTAAAAGTAAAGAAATGAAATTTATTTAAATACGAAAAAAGAAGTTAAACTTATTAAGAATCTAAATATAGAAAAAAAATATGAGTGAGATTAAATCTAAATCGGTGTAAAAATGTTGACACTGCCGTTTCGCTATTTACGAGTATAATGTTTTCAGAGTACAAGATTACACTTTTATAAAGTCAATGAGTGATACTCGTTTAATAATTCCATTTGCACTTTGTTTATAACCATATTTATTGGACGTATTAGTTAATAGATCTAGTCATGTTTTGGTTAAGTCCTCAACAATCACAATGTTTGTACCTTTCAACTTTTTGCGATGTTTTTTGAGATTTTTTTTATTTCATTACAAGTTAATGTTGTACCATTGGTTATACAGGATAGGAATTATGTCCATTGACATTAACCCTATACATAAATTTAATTCATAAATATATATTTTAATTCTAGGGGATTACATTCTTTTACTCTGGTAGTGCACATGGTATTATCTAATAAGTTTATTGCACTGTTATTGGGGTGTTTTTCCAGTCTGTTGGTATATTTTTCACTTCTTAGATTGGCTTTTTTTTACTGTTTTTATTTTGAGGTCGTTATGTATGATTTTGTTTGAGATGTACCCTAGAGCTTTTATAATACATGTTAAAATTTTATTTTGAAATCTTTGTATGACATCAATGTTGGACATACTAGCTGTTCCCCATGTTTCTATTCCGTACGTCCAGATTAGTTTCAAGATTGTTTTATTGATGAGTATTTTATTTTCTATAGAGGTTTTCGATTTTTGTCTCAGTAGCCAGTAGAGATTTCTGTATTTGATATTTAGTTGATTTCTTTTCGTTTTAACATGCTCGTTCCAGGTTCGTCTTCTTTCCAGTGTCATGCCTAAATATTTCTCGTGTTCTACTTGTTATTGGGTTGCACTATCGAACATGATTTCCTTTATAGAGTAAACGTGATTAGAGCTGATTTATTTTCATTTCCTCGAATGCGCCACTTCTTTAGCCATTTTTGCAATTCGGTTAGATGTTCTTCAAGTTTGTGTGATGCAGTTTCAGGATTTATGTTTGTGTCGTCTGCATAAGTTGCCGTAGTGGTGTATTTATTGCTCAGGTTGTCTGCGGTGTAGAGAGTGTAGATATAGGTCCGAGGACGCAGCCCTGTGGCACTCCTGCTTTAATGGGAACTAGTGTTGTGTACACCTGTTTATGTTTTACTTGGAAATATCTGTTACTAAGGTAGGATTTACTTATTAAGTATATATTGCTTGGCAGAATTGGTTTCAGTTTACATAGGAGTCCTGGGTGCCACACTTTGTCAAATGCTTGACTTATATCAAGGAATGAAGCTGAGCAGTATTCCATATATTCGAATGCTTTATCAGTTACATTTGTGATTCTATGTGTTTGTTCTACGGTTAAGTGCTTTTCACGGAATCCGTATTGGTGTTCTCATATATTTTTTTAATAAGTGGCTTTATCTTTTTAGTAATAGTTTTGCGAGTATTTTGGATAGTGCTGGTAAAAGACTTATTGCTATATATGAGGTGACTTCTGCGGGTTTTCCTGCTTTGGATATTAGGATAACTTGAGCAGTTTTTCATTGGGTTGGAAAGTACTGCAACCTTAGACAAGCATTGCATACAAATGTAATTAGATTAATAACATTTTCTGGCAGTTCTTGCATGACTTTTCCTGTGATTAAGTCATAGCCAGGTGTTTTGTTTGGATCTGTTGGTCAATATGTGGGTGGATATGTGTGAGAGTTGATTGTTTTTGATGCAGTTTAGTAATTGTCTGCCGCGAGGTGTTATTAGGCGTGACCCCCAGTCCGTATGCTTAGCATTGTAGTCTCCTATTGTGATGTTTCTATTCCCTAGTGTGACGTAGAAGTTTTTGAAATCGACTTGTTTAATGTTGAATTCAGGAGGGCAGTAGATTGTTTGTTGCTTGCATATGGTTCATGCAGTATTAAGGAATTTAAAAATGCTTGATTTTGTATCTTATTAGTATGGCTATACCGCCAAGTGCTGTGTCGTTGGGATGGTTAGTTGTGTATATATTAAACTGTGATATTGTGAAGTACGATTTGCTAGCTGGTGAAGTGTATTTCCGAGATCAACATTATGTCTATTTTGTTTAGGTTTTAAAATGTTTTTAACTCTTGGTTAACCAAGCCATTAGCTTTCCAGTCTGCAATTTTTAGGTTTTGAGTCAGTTTATTAGTTTTGAAACAATGTGAGTAGATTTAGTATTGCCTCCATTTTGCTCATTAGTTTTGTCAACGTATCTTATAGTTTATTTGTTTTTGTTGCAGAGTCGTTGTTTTGTTGTTTTGTATTATCAGTGTCTTGTTTGTTGTTAGTTTTCTGTGCGTTTGTGGCGTTGGCTTCATATGTTCTAGGGTACACTAGGCATCCTTAATAATAGAGTACTTGCAGGAGGCGTGGCCTATTTGGCGGGAGTCTGTTTCTGGGCAACGACCGTTCATGTTAGCATTGAGTCTTATGGAGGTTTTGGTTCTTGTGACTTATTTTTATGTTTTGTCGGTGTTGATTCCGTGTTTTGTTTATATTATATACTTTTTAAGAAAGGTAAATGTATATTTAATGTATTTGCATTAAATACATGTATGTAGAGCAAGTATATTTTAAATGAAATGTATTAGAAACACATTAAATATATTGGTAAGTTGATGTATAGTATATGAATCAATACTGATGACAGATATTTGTTCCCAATATCACTCCTTAGATTCTCCCGATAAAGATTTTACATATTCACTTAATTTACTCATCAAAAAATGAAATATAAATTAATATATTTTAACATTTAAAGTTAAAGAAAACAGTTATATCAAAGAAATAAAATAATAACACATGTCAAGTCTTACAATGCTGTCTTGTTAGAATTATGCCCTTGATAACAGATTAAAAACTGTTTAGTAACTGAAGAACTTAACAAAATTATTTTCATACCCTCCTTTCATTTGTTGTGGGGGTTGAAATTGGTAGGTGATTTGAAAATTACTTTAATTGGTTTATTTTGCTAATAAGCAAACAGTTTTTTTAATTTAATTAGTTCATGCAAAATGTACTTCTCAAAATATTCTTCAAATTGAGGTTAATTTCTAATACTATTAAATTTCTGACATCTACATGGATTTTCATTAATTGTTAAATAAATAAGCATATACCATTTCCTAATCTATCAGAAAATACACAAAATATGATGAGAATATTACAGTTTTATAAATTGTTTTCATCAACATTTAAGATACTACACTTTTAAAAAACGATATTTTAAAATTGCTTTATATTTAGGAGAATTTTGTGTAACCTGTATAATTATGAACTTACCTTAATTAACGTCATAAGTTTTCTTTTTTTAAAACAATGTAGAATGCGAATAACAGATAATTTTACAAAAGTAAACATGAATACTCCATAAGACACCATGCTAAAATTTTGTCTGGTTGCCCAGGAACAGGTTCGCGCGCTAAGTGTGTGACCTTGATGCAAGTACTCTATTGGCTGGATGGGAGCCTTCACACAGTACGAATGTCGCAGGTATACTACATATATTCCCGAGGGATCACATACCATTGGGAATCCCTGTACATTTTTCAGGGAATAATTATGGGAATACTAGGAGTAGTAAGCAATACTTAGGAATACTCGGCAATATTTCGCAATACTTGTCAATATTCAAAATTGTGCGGACACTTACAAGAAAATTGCGAACGTATATTTTTTATAGTAATTTATGTAAATATACGAGTATAGTATATTTGATTTGTTTATTTTGTTTTGTAAGAATGAATTTTTAATCAAATAAATATGATTTAAAAAACTGGCGGAATATAATAAATACAATAAAAAAATTAAGATTTACGCAAATTTTGTTATTTATTTATTGTAAGTGACGATCTGTCCGAAACGCCATCGAAATTGAATAAATAATATAAAAAGTAACTCAAATATCGTTATTATGTATCTTTTTATTATTTTTCCGTATTGATTTCAGTAGAAATATTTTTTCAAGTTATACTGGATTTGACAATATAATAACAATATTGCAAGTTGATAAAAAAGATTTTGAAACAATTGAACAGTTTGCTAGAAACTGATGTAAACAAAACTATCAAGTTGAAATGAGTACACAAAATTTTATTGCCTATATTCAGATAATACAAATTTATTCATAATGTAACACCCTACCGGAGTAGAGTATTAACAAATAAATTTAGTAAATGGGTTCTTGCCAAACTGGAGGTGTAGTATATCAAGTACGTTAGTGTAGAATATTTCTAGTTTGTTTTGTAACTACAGATATTTATATATATTGTTGTATTTGTTTTACTGTAAAAGAACTCAAATTTTCATATAAATAAAAAGTATATTAATTTGGAATTGAGTCCTGCCTTACAAGTTATTACAGTGGCGACGAGGATGCCTGCGAATTCATCTGCAGAAAGTGCAACTATGATAAACGTTTTTGGTGGTATTGGTCAGCTGTTAGAATTTCATATTAATGAAAATTGGAACATTTATAATTAACGTTTGGACCAATATTTAATTGCAAATGGTATTGATGAAGCTAGAAAAGCTGCGGTGCTTTTGACTTTGATTGGTCAAGAAGCGTATTCAGTTTTAAGGGACGTTTGTCATCCAGATCTACCTAGTAAATTACAATAAGCTGCGTTATGTAAGAAGCTGTCAAAATTATATTCTCCAAGAGTGTCAGTGTTCCGACAACGAGTTTTATTTTATGAGTTACGTCAATTTGCTAATGAATCAGTTGGCAATTGGTATATTCGTGTCAAAAATGCAGCTACATCGTGTGAATTTAAAACACAACTTGAAGATAAAGTTAAGGACAAATTCGTCACGGGGTTGCGATGCGGACCTATTTTAGACAGAATTTGTGAAGAAGAACATACAAAATCACTTAATGATATTGTGGATATAGCTTTTAAAAAAGAAGCAAGTCTTGAAGAGAGTTCTGGAGCAATTTCCAAGTCTCAAGAAATACATAAAATACGAGTTAACCGTACATCTACTTCTATTTCAAATTATGAAAGACCAAAACAAATATTTAAAAGCAAGGAAAACAATTCTATAGCTTTGCTTGTGGTGAAGGAAATCACAATTTTAGTAAATGTAAATACCGAAGTTATGTATGTAAATTGTGTAAAATCAAGGGACACATAGCTTCTGCATGCAAAATGAAAGGACAACAGAAAAATCATTATTTAGAAGTTAAAGAAGAGAACGTCAACGCCTGCTCGGAAAGCAAATTGGATAAAGTCACAGGCAATATGGAAGAGCAACGGTCAACTAGTGGACTACTTTCATTATCCAGTTACAAGGAGACAGATAAAGTTGACATGGACATGTTTCATTTTTCAAACAATACTATTGTAGAACCTATATTTATTTCTATGTTAATAGGCGGTGTGCAGCTAGAGTTAGAACTGGATTCAGGAAGTGGTGTCTCAGTACTTCCGGAGGAAACTTTCAAGCAATATTTCAGCAGTTTTCCATTGTTGCAGTCAACAGTGCAACTACGAACCTATAATTGCACATTAATTAAACCGATTGGTGAACTTCAATTAGAATACGTTTATCACAACAGCAGAAAGGTATGCAGATTTATAATTGTTCCTGGTGGTTGTAGGCCTCTTTTAGGCAGAGATTTAATGAGTTTATTTGGTATTTGGCCTGAATTGATAATTTTTAATCAACATTCAGTTGATTCTGAATGCAATGACTTAAAAGTTTTAATGTATGAATTTAAAGATTTGTTTTCTGGGAAATTGGGGTTATATAAATTTAAAAAGATTGAATTAGAAATTAACTCTGAAAGTAAACCTATATTTTGCAAACCCAGACCCATTCCATTTGCATTTAGAAATAAATGTGAATTTGAATTAGATCGTTTAGAGAGAGAGGGTGTTATTACTAAAGTAGAGTATTCAGAATGGGGAACACCTTTAGTAATGGTTTTAAAACCAGAGGGTGGATTGAGGGTTTGCGCAGATTATAAGTCAACTGTCAATCGCTATTTAATGGATGTTCAGCACCCACTACCCAGAATTGAAGAACTATTTGCTAGTTTGCAGGGAGGTGAAAGTTTTACAAAGCTAGATATTATGCACGCTTACAATCAATTTGAACTTGGTGAAAAGTCAAGGCGATTATTAGCTTGGAGTACACATAAAGGCACATATTTAGTAAATAGACTTCCTTTTGGCACAAAGCCTGCTTGTTCTTTGTTTCAAAGGGAGCTTGAGAAGGTTTTACAAGATTTAAAAGGGGTTGCAAATTTTTTAGATGATATCATTGTTACAGGGACAAGTAGACAAGATCATTTAAGAAATTTAAAATTAGTGTTAAATAGGTTGCAAGATGCAGGATTTACCCTTAATAAACAAAAATGTGTATTTTTTCAATCTGAAGTTAGTCTCAAAAAAGATCCTAAAAAAATTGAAGCTATTTTAGAAGCCCCTGCTCCGTCATCTGTTACGGATGTTAAAGCTTTTGTTGGATTAATTAATTACTATGGCAGATTTGTACCTCATATTTCAACAATTCTAAATCCATTATATTCACTTTAAAAAAAAATGTTAAATTCAAATGGACAGAAGAATGTCAAAGAGCTTTTGATTATGTAAAGAAAAATATATCATCTCATAATGTACTTACACATTACAATCCTAAATTTCCAATAAGACTTATTTGTAACGCTTCTGGTCATGGTAGGAAGGATTACATTAAATGGCGAAGACATTACGAACAAATAATAAAAAAAGGAACTTTAAATGATTACGATTCAGTTAATAATGATTCAGGATTAAATATCAATTTGAATCAACAACCATCAGATGATAATTGAGAGATGTAGCCGATGATGCTGATGTGATAGAGTAATTTTATTGTTTTAAATCTGCTAGTGTTGAGACTTTCACTTCCAACGAATCGGTTGCCTTAATTTCTAATATTTCATATAGTTACAAATGTATTTTTTAATTTAGGGTTGAGGATATTGTAGTATATCAAGTACGTTAGTGTAGAATATTTCTAGTTTGTTTTGTAACTACAGATATTTATATATATTGTTGTATTTGTTTAACTGTAAAACAACTAAAATTTTCATATAAATAAAAAGTATATTAATTTGGAATTGCGTCCTGCCTTACAAGTTATTACAGAAGGAGTCAGCCCTTACTCCGGAAATAAATAAATAAAATATTGTACTTACGGTTACTTCGGATCAGGATGCTCGTACTCGCCTGCAAATCACTTTGATCCTGGGAGGGGATGAGATGAGGGAGCAGCTGAGTAAAACCCTCAAAGTTCGTAACGATAAAACAATAACAGTTTATTCAAATAACTTAGAGTTCCTGACACCTCAATTCTATTCTTAACTAGCTTAACAGCGGCCACAATAAATAATTACTAACTACAAAACAGACTACTATAGAAAAACCGGCGACCTGGTACTCGACAAATACTTAACTTTTAAACCCCGTACTAACTTACATTCCCTTTATTTAGCTCGTAATAATCATCGTATTCTACATCGACCCTCCTCTGCTATGTACTGTGTACTGTCTTTCTCTCTACTGTCTCCCCCTGTGTGTCTTACATCCTAATATTATATGTATTACTACAAATTCTACATCAACCAAATAAGTACTAACAAAATAATATTACTCAAACAATGTAACCTAATTACTCAATAATTCATAATTCTGTCGACGCTAAGTATATTACCAGTTTAAATTTAGACAATTACTTACACATGCATTTTTTATTATTACGCTATCGAAAATTGAACTCTTTATACATGCTGACATAACTTATTACGTTATTAATGTGTGGTGACTTAGCGTTTTCAATAATTATCAAAGGAAACAAAAATAATTAATATTTTCAAAGTAGAATTCTTTTAAAAATATCACCAACATGCAGCAAAAGAGCAAAAAAGGAAGAAATATTTTCAAAACGTTGGATCTGAAGCCAAAGTAATAGGAAAATGAAGATTTACGTATGCTTTCATTCTCCTATTAACCAAATTCAATATAAAAAAAAATATTTTAAATAATACTCATAATAAAAGTGGGTATAACTGTTAGAAATTCATCTCTTCATTGACTTTACGCCGATAAAACTAGAAATAAAATAAAATCCTGAAAACGTAAGAGAAAAGGAAGCTAAAAAAACCGCTGAAAAACTTAGGTACCAGAAACGAATGACAAATTAATAAAGAATCTGGTATAGAAACGAGCGCAAATAATTATTACTGCTGCACAAATGATTCAGTTTCCAAAAAGGGTATAGCCAGCCAAGTATACAAAATGTGATATATCATAATACAGAGACCTGCTTTGAGCCAAGTGCGACACCCACAAACAAAACAAAACAAAAATGGCGTGATGATATATTTATTTTATGTGATATGGCAGATCGATTACTAATTAAGAAAAAAAATCCTCTAAAAGACTGGCTGACGGCTGCCGGCGATTCCTTTTATATACCACGTACCTTGTTTCTGGAAGCTTCGGGAATATTTCCTATTGTGGAGCAAACGACTTGTTCGAACCCGCAAGCGTTGCGTCATTCACTCGGCGGCGCATCGTGGCGGCGCGGCGTGGCGGTGTAGGCCGGCAAGCTTCAACTTGTCGCTGCCGTGTTCGTTACAATATTTATTACTTGAGAGCGGATTATATGCATATATTATAATTTTTGCATATCTTAAAAAATCAAATTTCTAGACGAATTAATTAAGCAAGAATTAATAAATGCTAATAATTAATTGCATACATTGCTTATTCGGACATTCTTATGCATATTTTTTCTAGTTTTTAGATCTTCTAGTTCTAAGGAATGGTGCAGATTTTTTATCACTATGCGGTTGCTCTTTTGGTTAGTATGTTTGAAACATGCGTGTTTTCCTAGTTTCTTTGTGATTTTTCTGAAGCTCTCTATGTCATTAGCTTGGAGTTTCACTTGGTTGTTGTTAATAGTTTTGAAGAAATACTTATCTTGTATTCTATTTTATATTATCTTCATTAACGGTTTTACGTCAGACACTCCTGCTATAAATATAGGTGGTGGTTTTGATGTTTTGGCCCTTGTTTCTGTATGTGATGTGTCGCCATTGTCATTGTTCCTCAAGGTTTCAAAGCTGTTTTGAGAACTGGTTGTTGGGATACTATGCTCATTGGTTCCCTTTCGAACGTCTCTTTCTGGTGTGAGTGCATGTATTTGTTGTTTCCTTGATTTGACATCTTGCTAGTTATTTTGTCTGTTGGTGAGCACTGGGGGCACAGCAATAAGTTGTACAAATATTACTGTTTACAACCGATTATTTTTAAGTACGTACGTGCGTAATCACTTTGTTGAAGTAACCACTGTTCAGTGTTCGATTGACACGTCCGCTGTTTTCGAACGACTGGAGTGAACTCGTTTCAGGAGATTAGCTCCCATTTTATAGTTCATGAACTTATTTATAATAGGCCGTGATTTAGAAGGTCAAACGTTACATAGTTTTGTTCAGTTACCTGTTCTGTGGCATCGATCTATATCGGTAAGATTCACAGGTATACCCTGCTTTTCACACAAGTTCTTTAGTATTTTTCGCAGCAGCTTCAGGAATCCCAAAGACTCAGATGCATTTTTTCTGCAAGTATTGCTCAAATTATCAATTTTTTTTCTGCCAGTACTTTATTATCAATGGTGAGTTTCTGGATGATACCTTCATAATAGAGTCGTTGTTTTTCTAACTTCTGATCCACTCGCTCGAATACTTTATTGACTAATTTGTCAATTTGACCACGAGTAATTTTTGAAATACCTATAAATTACTAAATTATATTCCACAAAATTAAAAAATTATACGGAGTTACAACTAACACACCTCTACACTTGGCAGCGCGTCGAAAAATTATTAGTTTACCGTTTCGTTTAAATTTACGTCGCTATTGGATAATAAAAATTAAAGCACTTATTGATGCAATCGGACCATTGACTTTGCGTTTTTTGTAGTCTTTTTTTAACAACATTCTTATGTTTCGACGTACTTCGTACGTCGTGTCGTATGTCTTGGATGTTATGAGTTCTGAAAGTTTCTCCAAGTTATTACATATTGTAAGAAAGTCCGATGATTCACTCAACCCAATAATAATCTAGCCCGGGGTCTCGCTGTTTGTTGCAGAATCGCCGGCCTTCCAGTTGCCTGATGAGCCGCGCATGTACCCGCAGCGCAGCGACGTGACGGTGGACACGCACTCGGACCTGACGCTGGGCTGCCGCGGCGTGGAGCCCATGAACTGGACCTTCCGCGACGACTTCAACAGCCAGGTGAGTCCCACTCTAAGACTCTGTCTGAGTGTATATGTGTGTGTGTGTGTTTTTTTTTTTTAAATAATAACTTTATTTAAGCATGCTCCATACAAAAATATTACATGCTTATACATATATTACATTTCATAATAACGTTGAAAAATCTAACAATTAATACATTATAAAAACCAGTTTTATATAATAATAAATTATAATTATTATTCAACAAGTATTTCAAAATCAATAGTTTATATAAATTCTAAAAATGGTAATATAAATTTTTTCTACTAATTCTTCATTTCCAACCGGCCAAGTTTTATGACTTCTTAATTCTTCATTTTTAAGTTTCTCCCTCTCATTCTTCAGTACTTGACAATCGTAAATTAAATGATTAACACAGTCATTCATTTCACCACATTTGCAAAGAGCATTGTCTATTAATTTAAATTTATATCGGTAGCTTTTTAATTTGCCATGTCCACCTAGAATTGCTGTTCATTTTGGATGATAAGGTAGATTATTAGGAGTCTTTTATTAGTATTGCGGTAAAACATTTTGGTATTGCCACCTTTCTCCGTATTGGACCACTCATTTTGCCACTTTTCGATGCTAACTTAATTTTCCGCATTGTACATTGCCCGTTTAATTGTTCTTGCTACAACAATATCTTTCATTTCCATTGATTTCATTTCCCTGTATACTCGAATGGATTCTTAAAATTTTAATATAATGGGTGTATTCCCTGAAAAAACACAAGATGCTTCGTAAGATATTGTTCTGTATTCTTTTAAAATCTTAATATTTATAAGTTGTTGAACTCTTTTAATTTTCATTTGATTACATTTCTTCTGCAAGGTGCATTTCCACGCTAGTAGCCCGTAAGATAAAATTGGTGTTATTGCACTTTTGTAATTAATATTCAGCGCCTATTGTGTTAATCCCCATGTTACTTTCGCCGAAAGAATTTGAAATAATTTACAGCAGTTATTCGTCATATACTCCACATGTTCATCAAACCGAAATTTATTATCAATTTGGATACCCAGGTATTTGATAAGTTTAAATTGTTGTGGATTTTTTAATTTAGAAATATATTTATTTCATGGTTTATTAAAGATCTTCTTTTAGTCATTATCATAGCTTGAGATTTGCTGTCATTAATTTGCATTTTATAATCTGTAGCCCAATTCATAACTTTACTCCTTTCCAAATTCATAATATTTTCTGCTTCAAGAACACTTTCTTCCCTTTGTTAATATTAGTAAATAATCTGCGAAAGCTATGACTTTTGTATTCTTGAAATATTTTAAATTTAATAAAGAATTGTACTGTATATTCCCGGTACCCGGTCCACAGCATAAGCATATCTTGTTTATCTTTCTATACGTACTGGACGTGTGTCAAAAGTAGTGACTAAAATTAAAGCTTTTTCGCTAATATATCAAGTACTTATACTAGCAATTGTTGTTCATCATAACAATATAGTGCTGTTGTTTGTGATTGTGTAGCAGTTTTTGCGTTAATCGCTCCAGTTCCTAATTTTTTTTTAAGTTACTTAAATAAAGTGTAGTGCATAAGGTTCATTATTGAAAATTTTCATTTTACTCAGCACATTCAGCGCGTGCAAGTTACTACATCGCTTTTGCACATTTGGTCGAGGTCAGTCATCTCAACAGGTCAGCTGTTTAAATTATCATAGATCTTTACAACTCACTCCCGCCATGGTTAATCAATGTGTCAAATGTAAATCTAACATTCATAACCGTAACAGCCCCGGGATTATGTGCGCTGGCAGTTGCCGTCAAAGTTATCATTTTACGTGCACCCAAATTTCAACCGCTGAAAAAAACGCCCTTTTGACTATGTCGAATTTAACTTGGATATGCAATGACTGCAAAACAACTTTTAATTCACCTATGAAACCTTCCATCGCTGATACGATACCCAATATGTCCGATATGTGGAATTTATTAACTGAATTGAAGAAATCAGTAGAATTTTGTTCGCAGTAAATAGATGATTTTGAAGTAAAACTAATGTCAGTTGGTGAAAAATTAAATAAATTTACCGAAAAATTTAATCAAATTGATAATCTCCAAACAGAATGCGATTTACTAAAATATAAAATTGCTGACATGAAACAACGTTCTCGTCTCATTAATATCGAGATTGCTGGGGTACCTGAAAAACAAAATGAAAACTTAATTCAGGTTTTAAACAAAATTGGCAAAGTTATTAACTGTCCTATAAATGATAATGAGATAGATGCAATACACCGAGTTGCACAATTTAATTATAATCAAAACAAGCCTAAAAATATAATTGTGCGATACACATCTAGAATAAAAAAGGACAATTTTGTTGCGAGTGCGCGGAAAATAAAAAATTTTAAAGCAAATCAATTAGACTTTGTTGAAAATAATGTGATATACGTTAACGATCACCTCAGCCCTAATAATAAAATCCTATTAAGAGATCTTAAACAACACGCATTAGAAAAGAAATATAAATTCGTGTGGGTCAAGTCGTGTAAAATCTTTGTCCGTAAAGATGAAAACTCCCCAATAATAGTAATAAACTCAGCAAAGGACATCTCTAAGCTGAAATAATAAATTTTTAATATTTCTAATTCATAATTCGTAAATTGTAACATTTTTCGCGATGGCTCTCAGCATTTACTACCAAAACGTTAGAGGCTTAAAAACAAAATTAGACGCAATTTACAACGAAATAGCGTCAAATAATTTTGATTTAATATTTTTAACTGAAACATGGTTAAACAACAGTGTTCTCGATTCTGAAATATGTGATACTGCCAAATATTTTGTATATCGGCGTGATAGGTGCAACCCTGATAAAACTCTTAAAATCTAAAGTTCAGATATCATGGAACTCTATTGCCGAGGACATCTGGGTCACAATTTCGTTCGCCAACAACACTTTACATCTTTGCTCAGTGTATATCGCGCCCTCTGCTAATCCTGACACGTACACAGACCATTTTAATAAAATAAGTGATATTTCCTTCAAATATCCCAATGATAACTTATTAATTATTAGTGACTATAATCTCCCTTATATAGATTGGACTGCTATAAACAATTACTTCGAACCAACCATCTTACGAAGACCCGATACTTATCTAGAATTTATGAATATTATGAACTTATGTAACATGCTTCAATTTAACGGAGTTTTAAATGAAAATATTAGAATTTTAGATCTAGTTTTATGTACCACTAATTGTAAAGTTGCTCACTGTGTGTCTCCCATTTCCAATAAAGATTGTCATCATCCAGCTCTTGAAATACATATTAATTTAACCGCATACGAACAACTTGCAAGCAATAATAGTCTCATTTATAACTATAACAAATGTAATTATGAAGAATTAATATATAAATTGTCAGCAATTAATTGGGTAAATAAATTAAGCTTAAATAATATTAATATTAATGTCCAAACTTTCTATAATATCATTCACACTTTAATAAAAATGTATGTTCCATTAAAAGAAATCAAAAAGTCTAAATACCCTCCATGGTTTTCGAAATCTTTAATTAAATTAATCAAAGAAAAATTAAAATTTCACAAAAGATAGAAAACCTATGGTAGTACAAGTGACTGCACATCTTTCGCAGTTTTGCGTGATAGAGTAAAATAAAAAATGGACAAAGATTTCATGACGTATATTAACAATACTGAAAATAATATAAAAGAAAATCCTAAATCATTTTGGTCATATACTAAAACACTAAGGAAGAAACCTGGCCTACCTAATTCTATTAAATACAATGGTAATATTTCACAAAATGGCCCCGATATCTGTAATGCTTTTGCTGACTTTTTTGAATAATAATAATAATAATCTTGCACCAAATTTAGACCACATGAATGCGAACTTGAATTTAAACTCTGTATTTATAGAGTATGTTTGTATTTTAAATCATTTAATGTCATTAGATATTACGAAGGGTAGCGGACCTGATCAAATACCAGCGAAATTTATTCGGACTTGTGCACATTACTTTGCTGTACCGCTGCAAATTTTGTATAACCAATCTTTAAGAACAGGTATTTTTCTTGAGGCATGGAAAGTATCTCATATAACACCGATTTTTAAATCTGGAAATATAAATGAAGCAACGAATTATAGGCCAATATCCATTTTATAATGAAAATAAATGAAATAATGAAATTAAAAATGATCTTTTCAATATCATAATTCCTGAACAAAATGGATTTTGTCCTGGGAAGTCGGTATTAACTAATCTTATTCCTTTCACTGAATTTTTATCGTCAAACATGGATAAAAAATCACAAATTGATGTAATTTACACAGACTTCAGCAAAGCGTTTGATCGGGTTCATCATCCTACGTTAATATCGAAACTAAACAAAATGGGTATTCATGGTTCCTTACTACGCTGGATTGAGTCTTATATTACAAATCGATCTCAGCTTGTAGTATGCAATGGGTTTCAATCTAGATCAATTTCTGTAACATCTGGTGTTCCACAAGGATCACATTTAGGTCCTTCGTTGTTTAATTTATTCATTAATGATATTAATTCTTGTTTCAAGAATTCTCATTTTCTAGTATATGCTGATGACCTAAAATTTTTCAAAACTATCAAAAATGAACAGGATGCTTTGGATCTGCAAAATGACTTTAATTGTCTTCAGGACTACTGCAACAACAACTTTTTATCACTAAATGCCTCAAAGTGCTGTGTTGTCAATTGCAGTAGAAATGCGAATAAAATCTTGTTTGGTTACAATATTGATAATGAAATCATTGCAAATAAAACTATAATAAAAGACCTAGGTATTACGTTTGACTGTAAACTTCTTTTTAATGAACACGTAGACTTAATTGCAAAACAGTCCTATAAAACATTAGGTTTTGTTTTAAGAAGTTGCAAACATTTCAGAAGTCCTGGAGCTATAATTTGCATATTTAACTCATTAGTTCGGTCAAAACTAGAATATTGCTCTACTGTTTGGAACCCTATGTACACTTTTAACGTTAGGCTCATTGAAAATATTTAAAAAAACATTTGTATCGGTGTTATGTTTTAGATTTAAGATTGTAAGACCAGATTACATTTCTAAACTAAAGTTTTTCAATATGGATAGTCTTGAAAACAGAAGAACTCTATCAGACATGATATTTCTTTATAAAATCTATAATAATCTAATTTACTCTGTTCTTATAGTTCATCATTTTAACATTTATGTTAGTTTTAAAATGAGTAGATCTAACAACCTCTTTTTTGTACCTCAAATTAGGACTAACAATTACAAAAATTCTCCAGCAAACAGAATTATGTCTAATTATAATTTGAGATTTGGGCACATTGATTTATTTAATCTCCCACTATCTACTTATAAAAGGTGTATAGTTGATGTCTTTAGATAAGGAGAATGTACATTTTTTATTTGTTATTATTTATGAATTTCTGTAATTTAGCACTATTTTTTTGATAACTCTGTTTTGTATAGTTTAGTAGTTAGTTTTTTTTATATTGTATTCTTCATGGTAAATATGTGTGTACCTGTTATTGATCTTGTAGA
This sequence comes from Poecilus cupreus, assembly GCA_963942605.1. Classification (NCBI taxonomy): domain Eukaryota; kingdom Metazoa; phylum Arthropoda; class Insecta; order Coleoptera; family Carabidae; genus Poecilus; species Poecilus cupreus. Next base: position 29,172,134 of record OZ012713.1, read on the forward strand.
TTGTTGGTACTCCACTATTAATAAATAAATAAATAAATAAATAAGCCTTGAGGACATCCCCTATTAACAGTTTTTGTAACCTTAATTCCATTTACTTCTAACATAGCAATCCTTCCATCAAAATAATTTTTTGTCAGATTGAACAAATTTCTTGGACACATATAATCTTTCAAGTTTTTATAATTGCAGGCCACCAGGCTGCATTGAACGCACCTTTGACATCTAAACTGACAAGCACCATAACTTTATTTTCCAGAAAACTATCTTCTACAAATATTTTGACTTCCATGATGGGCTTTCGTTGTCCATTAATTTGGAATAATATCATACTGGTTCTTGTTCATGAAATTATTTGTATACATAAATTTCATAATTCTCTTTTTCGTAAATTTTTCTAAAACTTTCCCACCCACATTTAATAAACTTATTGGCCGAAATTTTCCTACATCGTATGAATTTTCCTTCCATGGTTTAATTATTTTAATTATTATAGATTCTTTCCACTCCTTTGGAAAGTTAGCTCGAATCAAAAATTGACAATAAATTTCTGTGAAAAACAGTGGGAATGAAATGAAAGACTTTTGGATATGATTCTGTATATTTAAATATATTAAAATAAAATAAAATTTTCATAAATTTAAATATACTGAACTATATCCAAATCTTTTATTTCATTATTATGAGTTCTGAAAGCTATTTCCACTTGACAGTGGGAATGTTTTGAAAATTATTAAAAGATATTCCATCCATTCCAGGAGCTTTCTTTGGGTTCTTATTTTTCAGTACTTGTTTTATTTCTTCTTCGACTTCTGAATCGATAGGATTTTTAATAATTTCTCGAACTTGTTTGTGATACTAATTATCGTCAGAATCATTGTCTTCTAAGACAGACTCTTTCATCATATGATGGAGTGTGCTCTCAGTATCTGGTGTCTACGAAGTTGTAACCACACATAAGCGTAAACGAAAAAATTTCTTACTATCATATTGTGCTCAGTTTGTGCTGCTTTGTGCTTAAAATATTTTAATTTGTGCACCAATTTTTATACACTTTTTTAAAACAATTCACTTGGGGTTACAAGTTCGTAGTACAACCACAATTTTTTGTGCTGGTCATTTTGTTCATTGTATTGTATTGTGCTCGATTTGTGCTACATTGTGCAAAAACTATTTTACTTCAAAAATGTTTACTTAGGCTAATATTATTTATTGCAATATGGGGTTACAACTTCGCTGTGTAACCACATTTTTTTGTGCATCCAATTTTTTTGATATTTTTATATCTAGTTCAATTTGTGCTTCTTTGTGCTGTATGAAATATTTTCGAAATCTCATTATTTTTTAATACAAATGACATTTCATTTGCCGGGTTACAACTCTGTAACCGCAATTAGTGTAATTTAGAACATCAATGCAAATTTGCTATTAATATATATATATATATATATATATATATATCTATATATATATATATATATATATATATATATATATATATATATATATATATGTGCTAAACTTGTGCTTTCTTGTACACAACAAATATCAATGATATCTTTACAACAAATCTGGCAATTGACAAATAAACTAATTTTAATAAAGTGCACGTTATGAAAGGCATTTTAAATAAATATAAATAAAAAGAGTATAAAATCATATCAGAAATATTTGAGAAGTCAATTGTAGTCAATAAGTCTTTTCATCCTCATATACAGGTGTTCATTTTAAGTGGTACACTATTGCTATTTCGAGAACTATAAGAGCTACGAGGTCGGTTAAATTAGCAAACAATTTATATATTATAAGACAATTAAAATGAGCGAAACGTTTTAATTGTCTTATAATATAGAAATTGTTTGCTAATTTAACCGACCTCGTAGCTCTTATAGTTCTCGAAATAGCAATAGTGTACCACTTAAAATGAACACACTGTATATGTTTATAAAAATTTTTTGACTCCAATTGACTTCTAATATATTTCTGATATGTTTCCATAATCTATTTATTTATTATATTTATTTAAAATGCCTATCATAACGTGCACTTTATTAAAATTAGTTTATTTGTCAATTTCCAGATTTGTTGTAAAGATATCATTGATATTTGTTGTGCACAAGAAAGCACAAGTTGAGCACATAAATATTAATAGCAAATTTGCATTGATGTTCTAAATTACACTAATTGCGGTTACAGAGTTGTAACCCGGCAAATGAAATGTCATTTGTATTAAAAAATAATGAGATTTCGAAAATATTTCATACAGCACAAAGAATCACAAATTGAACTAGATATAAAAATATCAAAAAAATTGGATGCACAAAAAAATTTGGTTACACAGCGAAGTTGTAACCCCATATTGCAATAAATAATATTAGCCTAAGTAAACATTTTTGAAGTAAAATAGTTTTTGCACAATGTAGCACAAATCGAGCACAATACAATACAATGAACATAATGACCAGCACAAAAAATTGTGGTTGTACTACGAACTTGTAACCCCAAGTGAATTGTGTAACAGGTACATCGCACTTGGTACCAAGAGGTAACTGACATACGAAAGGGTTTTACTTGATTAAATGAATAACCAAGGGTAGCGTAGTCGCTGGCCACCACGGACTATTTTAACTCGATTCCGAAGAGTATTTAGAAAAAGACTTCTGATCAAATGGCGAGAAATATGCGCGCAGGCAGAAATCAAACACGTATTCAACAATAACAAAATTATATAATATTTAATAACGAACAAGCAAAAGAAATTATATAAATCAAATAGTTTTACGAGCTGAATAATTCGACGCTATATAATCCAAAGTATCGCTTACTCACTAACTTTTACAATAACTTTCAAAGATCGAAACTGATATAACATTTGCTATTAACAATACTCATACAAAAAACTCAAATCTACTTACATGAACTCACAAAATAAACTTCACAAAAACTATGTATACAATCGAAAAACGGACCCCTCAAACAAGTGTGCCTTATTAAAGAAAGATATTTATTGTAATTAGTATTGCTACATCTTTGGTGGCAGCAAAAAACGGACCCCTCAAACCGGTGAGCCTTAGTAAAGAGAGATAATTATAATTAGTATTGCTACATCTTTGATGTCAGCGGTGGTCGAACCTTTCAAGCCTTTAAAAATTTTTATATAGTATTGTTACATCTTTGTTGACAGCAGCCGTAAGATATTAAAATTAGTATTTGTTAGCAGTATAAATAAGTTACAGTAAAATGGCGACTAACGATCAATTATTGCAAGGAATTAGTGAAATGTCAAGTATGAGCACATTGTCCGATATAAGTTCGAGAATCCCAAATTTTTATGGCAAACAGGAAGATAATATTGTAGAATTTATTGATAAAGTAGAATGTGTATGTTCGTTAATAGGAATGCGTTTTGAGAATTGATTATTTCGTTTATCGAGTAGAGTCGAATTGAGTTGTTTGTGTTCAGATTAAGTTGTGAAGTCTAAACTAAAGTCCAATTTGAATCAAGTAAATTTCGGGTTAAGTTAGATTAACTTGAATAACTTGTTTAATTGTGCGTTTATTTTCGCGTACCAGTGCACGTAAGAACGGCCAGTCAGCGAAGGAATGAACTGTAAGTAGATTTATAATTTGATATTTGTACTTGTACGTATACGTTGCGGTGATAGCATATTCTAAAGTTGATAATAGGTTCAAGTAGGTAAACTGTGGTTGATCGTGTCGAGTTGAGCAAAGTAGTTTAATAATTTTGTAACCTATTTATTGGGATTTTTCTATTTTTTTTTTTTTTTTTTGTTAGTAAATTGTTATTGTTTTGAGAATTTGATTTTCATTTATACTGCCTTACATCCAAGTTTAGTGTTGAGATTATTTAGTGAGCCTTGTCCTACCCAGTAATTAACGACGTAAGTATTTTATCTCATATTTAACTCTTCAGAACGGAGTTATAACTGTTTTGTGGTGGCCGGCGGATTTTCGCTACCCTTGGTCGAGTAATTGATTAATTTTCTAATATTTTGATTAATATTTCGGTCAAGTAAAATAAACACTTGTCAGTACTCATTGGCACTTAGTGCAGGGTAGCTGTTACAATTGTTTTAAAAAAGTGCATAAAAATTGGTGCACAAATTAAAATATTTTAAGCACAAAGCAGCACAAACTGAGCACAATATGATAGTAAGAAATTTTTTTCGTTTACGCTTATGAGATCCATTAAGTTGGCCCCCCAGTTATTAAATTTTAAATATATTATTACGCTAATACAATGTGCTTACTATGTGCTGCAATGTGCTGTATGTTATTAAAAATGTGCTGGTTCCATTTACCTATTTTTTTAAAAATTCTTAATGAGGGGCCAACTTAACGACAGCCCCCCGAACTAGAAATTTTGATGTTTCGTTGACGGAAAAATAATGTGCTTGGCATGTGCTGGGATGTGCTGTATGTTATTTAAAATGTGCTGGATCCGTTTACCTGATTAAAAAAAATTCTTAATGAGGGGCCAACTTAATGACAGCCCCCCAACTAATCATTTTGTTATTTTTTTTGACGGAAAATGAATGTGCTTGGAATGTGCTGGCATGTGCTGTATGTTATTTAAAATGTGCTGGTTCCGTTTACCTGATTTAAAAAAATTCTTAATGAGGGGCCAACTTAATGACAGCCCCCCAACTAATAATTTTGATGTTTTTTTTGACGGAAAATGAATGTGCTTGGAATGTGCTGGGATGTGCTGTATGTTATTTAAAATGTGCTGGTTCCGTTTACCTGTTTTTAAAAAATTCTTGATGAGAGGTCAACTTAATGACCGTTCCCCACTAGATGTTTTGTTGACGGAAAATGTATTTGCATGGAAAGTGCTGTAAGTTACTTAAAATGTACTGGTTCTTTTTTCCCGTTTTTCAAAATTTCTTATTGACGGGCCAACTTAATGCTAGCCCCGTCAACTAGTAATTAAGAAGTATTGTTGATTAAACATAATTGTGCTGTATATTATTTTAAATGTGCTGGTTCCGTTAACCTGTTTAAAAAAATCTTTATGAGGGGCCAACTTAAGGACGTTTCTCCGTGACTTCATTAATCAGTCACTATCCACCCGTCCAACTAGTAATTATGAATTATATTATGACATAATATAGTTACATTACTGCAGTGGTGCATCATTTAGTTCGACTTCAGATTTATGAGTTATATTTTTTTCAATCCAGTCCACAATAAAACCAATTTATAACGCATTGGCTTTAAGGCGAGATTAAAAATAATTTTTTTTAATAAAACTGAATGTAATCAATTACTTACAAAGTATTATTATTACTGTAACGCAACAATCATCTAGTTAATTAAAATAAAGGATCACCTACCTTTACCTGTGTACCTACGTTGTGCTTACCTGAAAAACAAATATAACCCCACAGAATTCGTAATACGAATTTCCCGGCAATGGTGTGGGAGTCGGTGAGTGTATGAATAAAAGTAATAATATTTATTTTCTATTAAAGTTAATAATAATATATTTGCAGTATTGTAGTATAATATATAAACATATATTATTGACAATCCGCCATCTTGAAACAAAATGGCGCACAGCCAACTTGAAAAATATTCAACTGAATGAGTTCAAATTTGGCACATGCATAACTGAGAGTTTATTATAATACATGAACATATACTAATGACAATCTGTCACTTAGAAGTATAAACTCCAGTCGCGTGTCGGAGCTGGCATGCACACACATTTTTTTAATTTCTTTTAACTATTTTTATTACCTTTAATCTTTTTTATTTGTTAATTTTGTAAAATAGATATTTAAGGGCATTTATTTTGTTTAAATAAAACTAAATTAATTTTGAAAGTAGCGGGCGTAGACTAGTGGCTAATGATCTAGCATTCGGATCCAGGGGTTGGTTTCTGCTACCAGCAATCTCGATGTCGAAAATGTAAAATCATATAATACATTATCGAGACGTGGTTCGGATTTCACGTTGGGCCGGCGGTCCCGTGCATAGCAAGAAGAATTTATTCGTGTTGTATAGCGTAAATAAGTAAATAAACTGTGTAAATATTGTATATAGTTACTACAATACTGCAAATATATTATTATTAACTTTAATAGAAAATAAATATTACTTTTATTCATACTTTCACCGATTCCCACACCATTGCCGGGAAATTCGTATTACGAATTCTGTGGGGTTATATTTGTTTTTCAGGTAAGCACAACGTAGGTACACAGGTAAAGGTAGGTGATCCTTTATTTTAATTAACTAGATGATTGTTGCGTTACAGTAATAATAATACTTTGTATGTAATTGATTACATCCAGTTTTATTAAAAAAATTTATTTATAATCTCGCCTTAAAGCCAATGAGTTTTAAATTGGTTTTATTGTGGATTTGATTGAAAAAATATAACTCATAAATCTGAAGTCTAGAACTAAATGATGCACCACTGTAGTAATGTAACTATATTATGTCATAATATAATTCATAATTTACTAGTTGGACGGGTGGATAGTGACTCATTTGATTAGAGAAGTCACGGAGAAACGTCCTTAACACGTTGACTGCCGCGGGTATTTTTAGGAAAGGTCCTTCAGGCCGCACCATTTTTTAAAATTAATTTTCCAAAGATTAATGTATTTTGTACTATTAAAATGTGAAATTACATTTTATTGTTATTTTACCTTCTTCCACCCTTGTGTGACTCAGCGATACACGCGGCGTAGAGTGGTTATCATGTATTTCTGCGCCATGTGTATTCCCTGGAATACACAGCTTTCAGGTCTCAACTTGTATAAACTGAATAACATAGTATTGCGAATAAGTTTATCACTGCGCTCAGTCACCATTTACATTACGTAGAGGCATAATCGCGTGTGTGAAAGTGTATAAAATGTCTTACGAGCGTGAAGGGGCCTATCTACAGGCCCTTATGGAGGCATATATCGACATGAGTGACGATGAACCCGTATACGATTCAGATTCTGATCCAGTCTATGGATGTTCGGAGAATGACAATAATAGCCGGGATACGTCTTCGAGCGAAGGTATGAGTACAAATGTAAAGTTTTAAATTTTATTTTATCAAAACCGATTGCTTATATTTCAGAACTAGTGAACAGAAAGCGAAAATTTCCTATTTCTTCTGATGGCCGTCTCTCAAATAAAAAAAATAATACTGAAGATCGAACCCATTTGATTGCAACGTCTAATGATGATGAAGTAAAGATGAGCTGGAGGAAGCAAATGAGAACGATACCGATAGTGAAAAAGAAGAGGAATGGGGGCTAGTTGTTGGTAACTTTGCAGAATTTCCTTTTGAAGAAGATGTTGGAGTGACAGATGATGTTGTTCAAATTAAAAATCAAAATGAACTTGTGTACTATAAATTATTCATGGACGAACAACCTGTGGATTCCATTGCCACTCAAACAAATATTTATGCGGAACAAACAATCGTAAAAGGCATTACTGAAGAAACCATAGGACCATCTTCACGCTTGAACAAATGGTACCCTACAGACAGAGACGAAGTGTATATATTTCTGGGAATTTTGATGTGGATGGGATTAGATAAAAAACCGTCATTTCCTGACTATTGGCTAAAATCAGATCTTTATTTGTCAAACGCAGCTAAATTTATGTCACGTAATAGATTCGAAATGTTGCTTCGAATGTTACATTTTTCCGATAATGATCTATGTCCAGAAGGTGACTTCAAAAAATTCGTTTTGTCTGATGAAAATATGTGCATTGATGAAACAATGGTTCCTTTTCGTGGCCGACTCAAGTTCCGTCAGTACATCAAGGGCAAACGACATAAGTTTGGAATCAAACTCTTCAAATTATGTATCTCCGGAGGATACATGTTGCATTCTAAAATATATTGTGGTCAAGACAAAGTTGACGGCATGAGTGTTGCTACGAAAGTTGTTCTTGAATTGTTGGAGCAAAATCTCGATAAAGGCGTGACACTGTGCACTGATAACTGATACACAAATTTGGAGTTGGCCCAAAAATTAAAAGAAAGAAAAACACACCTGGTAGGAACGCTTCGAAAAAACAGAAAAGGCCTGCCTAAGGAAGTGGTAAATGCCAAGCTGAAGAAAGGTCAAATAGTTGGCCAGGAAAAAAATGGACTAATTGTCTTCAAATGGAGAGACAAAAGAGATGTAATGATGTTATCCACAAAACACACCGACGAAATGGCAGAAATTCCTAGTAGAGATGGTGCTAAATCCAAGCCGAAAGCTGTTATTGATTATAACAAAGCTAAAAGTTATATCGATTTATCCGATCAGATGTCTTCTTATTCAACATCGTTACGACGAAGCAATAAATGGTTCAAAAAATTGCCATTGAGCTCATTATTGGAGCAAGCGTTGTCAATGCCCACCAATTGTACAAGAGAAATGTGGACAACGCCCGCAACAAAAGTATCACGAATTTCAAAGAAAATCTGTGCATGCAGCTTTTGAATGTTGGCAAGGAAAATATCGAAGCGACTCCAGTAAATAACCAACATGTATATAGTCCCGCTGCAAAAAAAAGTGGTTGCAATACGAAAAACGAAGCAAGTTTCTTCGAGATGTCAAGCATGCACAGATGAGCCATTGCTTTGCTTAGAATGATCCTTTTCTACGCATAATATTACATTCAAGAAATAGAATACCTGTTTTAATTAATTTTGTGGGGTAAACAGCTCCGTGGTATCGTGTCGGACTGTGGATCGTGAGATCCTCAGTTCGAATCCCACTGCCAACAGTTACAAATTTAAATTTACCCCTGTGGTTCCCCCACCACTAACATCTTTGGGGGCTATGATTTGACGGCTGGTAACCGCACTTCATACGAACAAAATATATCACTTACCGAGATCTGCGTAAGCAGAGTGCCACACCCACAATGGGTAAAAGGCGTGATGATATATTTTATTTATTAATTTTGAATGTTTAGTGTGTTATTATACCATAAGCTTTTTAATTTTTGTACTTTGTATTATCACAATGTTTGTATTTTTGTAATAATAAACTTTTTCATATAAAAAATGTTGTATTTCAAATATATTTTCAAAATTTTTTTGGCTAAGTTGCTAGACGTGTAACTTCACGCCACGCCAACCATTCCGCCATAAGAAACCTATCCTAAGTTTGCCCTAGTAGTAAACACACGGCTAGAACCAAGTTATTGTTCGCGTATACGAAATTATACACGCGGCGTGCAGGACCCAACTAGCGTGTATACTTTTGTATGCACATGGCAGTCAACGTGTTAAGTTGGCCCTTCATAAAGATTTTTTTAAACAGGTTAACGGAACCAGCACATTTAAAATAATATACAGCACAATTATGTTTAATCAACAAAACTTCTTAATTACTAGTTGACGGGGCTAGCATTAAGTTGGCCCGTCATTAAGAAATTTTGAAAAACGGGAAAAAAGAACCAGTACATTTAAAGTAACTTACAGCACTTTCCAAGCAAATACATTTTTCGTCAACAAAACATCTAATGGGGAACGGTCATTAAGTTGGCCTCTCATCAAGAATTTTTTTAAAACAGGTAAACGGAACCAGCACATTTTAAATAACATACAGCACATCCCAGCACATTCTAAGCACATTCATTTTCCGTCAACAAAACATTAAAATTATTAGTTGCGGGGCTGTCATTAAGTTGGCCCCTCATTAAGAATTTTTTTTAATCAGGTAAACGGAACCAGCACATTTTAAATAAGATACAGCACATGCCAGCACATTCCAAGCACATTCATTTTCCGTCAAAAAAAACATCAAAATTATTAGTTGGGGGGCTGTCATTAAGTTGGCCCCTCATTAAGAATTTTTTAAATCAGGTAAACGGATCCAGCACATTTTAAATATTATACAGCACATCCCAGCACATACCAAGCACATTATTTTTCCGTCAACGAAACATCAAAATTTCTAGTTCGGGGGGCTGTCGTTAAGTTGGCCCCTCATTAAGAATTTTTAAAAAACAGGTAAACGGAACCAGCACATTTTTAATAACATACAGCACATTGCAGCACATAGTAAGCACATTGTATTAGCGTAATAATATATTTCAAATTTAATAACTGGGGGGCCAACTTAATGGATCTACGCTTATGTGTGGTTACAACTTCGTAGACACCAGTATCTGTCCTATACTCTCCATTTTCTTTTTAATTATTGTGAGCGTTGTTGTGTGCTTGGTTTTGGCAGCAGCTATTTTGTATACCGAATTCCACGGGTTATTATTACTATACAGAGTGTTTCATAACTTCAAGTACATACGTTAATGGTATATGTTGTTTGATATGCTGATTACGAATCTAAAAGAATTTTTTTTAAATCGCAAAATTAATTCCATGTTTCCCAGTCCAAAATTTTTCCTGAAGTTATGAAACACCTGTATATATTACAGTATTCTTTCCATGACTTGTACTTTTCTTTCTTAATTTGTAGGATGTAAATTAATTTTGTTCCAAATACTGTTTCTTCCTATCTTCCCTAAAAACAGAATTATTTCTTGTTCCTTGACAACGTCTTTTTAGAGCATTAACTTTTTTCCGAATCAAAGTAAGTTCATCCGTCCCCAAAGGAACAGTTTTCCCATTACTTTCAAATTATTTAGCTCTTGAAGTCTTGAAAGATTTCGAGCAAGCTGTCATTAGGGCTTCAAAGTATTTTTTGATGATACATTCAAAATTCTCTTCACCTTTGGTCCATTTATTAACCAGGATTTCATTTAATTTTTCTACTCCAACTTCTTGATTTTCAATATTCATAATTTTATGGAATTCCTGTTCTAGGAATATCTGAAATGTGTCCCAATTTTCCGGATTTATTTGAACCTATTGTGTATTAAATATTTTCTATTTTGTTTCCCTAATGTTATATCGTACGTCAAAAATCTCTGGTCTAAACAGCTTTCTTCTCTTTTAATTTTCCAGTTAATAACTTTATGTGTGTTGCATAACCTACTACTACAATATAATATAAATTTCTTGCTAATTTTATGACACAACAATTATTTTCCTTATAACATAGGTAATACAATATTAAAATTAACAAATATTTAAAAGTTAATGTTTTGGATTAACTTTCTTAATGCACTTTGATAACACGAACAACTTTTATCCAACGCTGTGTGTTTCTCCGAAATGTTTTCATTCCCACTGTACTTGTTCCAATTAATACAGTTAAGACATCTGTACTCTTTCTCCCTAGATGTACATTCTTTTAAACTATTATTTTTCGCACAAATTGGGTAAATTGTTTCATTGTTACATTCATTAGCTCGGTGATTATATTTACTGCATTTAATACAACTATTTACTGAAAAGTAATCTGCTGTACTATGTACATGTCAACCTATTTTTTAGTTTAATTCCTTTTAACATATTTCGTACTAGAGGAGAGACTTGTATGAATAAATTTTTAATTTGTTTTTTGTTTTTATAAACAAATTTGGGTACAAAGTCCCCTTCTTTTAGATTAAGCTCATGATTTTGTAAAATTAGTATCTTTTCAGCGTTATTCATATTCATTTCTTCAGGTATGTTGTAGATGCCCAAATTAGTATATCTCAGTTTTGAAGTTTCCTCACCACAAATTTCATCAATTTTTCGACGTAACAAATCTACTTCTTTTTCATTACTTACTCCTAACAGAATGTTATCATTTTTCAACGCCTTAATTGTGTTAATTCCAATTATCAGTTCAGTGGGATTGATTTTGCTTTTCATTTGACATTTGATGTATTCGGCTGTTTTCTTATTTTTCGAATTTACAATTACTCTAAATTTTGAACATTCTCCTTCATTATTTTCTTTTGGTTTCATCACTTCAGAATACAACGGTTTCTTCCTTTCTTGTAAAATTGTCTCCGTCTTATAGGTTTGTATATTTTTAATTTCATTTTGAAGTTTGATAATTTGTTATTTTATTTTTTTAATCAATGTTAAATTTAATTTGTTGTATATTTTTCGTATATTAGACACAGCGCGTAAAATATCTTGCCTTAAACCTTTTTAAAAAGTACAACTTTTATCGGTACCAAAAAATAAACCTGTAGACAATATTCCAGTTTAGACCTTACAAAAAAGAGTTGAAAATGAATAAAAAGATGGACAATTTCTTATTACAAAACCTAGATTTATAGAAAAGGCTTTAACAGTGGTATCAATGTGTATGTTAAATTTTAATTTATCATCAAATATAATTCCAAGATCATCAACTGAGTTATACGTTCAAGTAAGTGATTATTCATCTTTTATATATAAGTGTAAAAATATTTTTTTCACAAAGTAACTCATTGAACTACATTTACTGAAATCAAAAAATAGTTTTGACGCATAACACCAAGTTGAAATGTTATAATTGTCTTTTTACAAAAGAAAACAATCGTTAATGGAATTACTAATTTTGCAAACTTTTATGGCATTTGCATACAGTAGTATTTAAGAGTGTTGAATACAATCTACGATGTTAATGAATAAGTTAAATAACAGAAGACTCAGATTATAATCTTTTGGAACACCAGAGGTGGCAGGTGTATATTGCGAGTTGCATTACGGTTTGCGCCGTTTCTCGCTTCCCAATGGCCATCTATATTGATCTCCCCAATCTCCTTCTTGCAGATTTGTCTCTTGAATTGTAAATATTACCTCTTCATTCCAGATACTTCTTGGACGACCTCGTTTTTTTCTTTTGGGCGGAATACATTCCCATAATCGTCTAGGTCATCTTTCTTCATCCATCCGTTGTAGGTGTCCGAATCATTTACGACGTTTTGTCTCAATGGTATCTAATATGGTGCTGTCTACTTCTATCGCTTCGTATCTCTTCGTTCCGTATTCTTTGAAGTCTTGATACTTCGTAGCTTCTCCAGAAATCCATCTCTAATGCCAACAGCATTCGTTCATTTGTTTTTTTTTTTATCTCCTAGACCTCTGAGCCGTTTAATTGTCTTGTAAATAGATTTTTTTAGTTGATTTAGTGATTTGGTCGTTCCATAAAAAGGAAATTAGTTGGCGTATTGCACTTCATCGTTGCCATATTCTGTTGTTTATGTCCGATCACTTGTACCTGGGTTTGTTATAATGGCTTCTATATATTTGTATTTTACACATTACTTTACAGTACATGTATCAATGTCTAAGTCATTTCCGTCATCTCCATCCCTAAATATTCTTTCTTCTTCATGTCCACTGTAAATCCCCATTTACTATATTTCTCTTGGCATCAAGTAGCTCGATTTTTCTTCATCTGTTGCTATTATTTGGTCATCAGCAAAATGTAATGTCGTCTCCAATTCGCAATCCCATTTTACTGGATTTATTTCTACAGGTTTTCAATACTTCATTAATATATATTTTAAATAATGTTGGTGGTGTACTGCATCCTTATCGTAAACCCTTTGTTACCTTAAAACCTTTTAAAATTTTACTACCCATTTTTATTTTTCTTATTGAATGAATACAGGTTTTTAAGATTGGTATAGTCTAACTAATGGCACACTGTCATATGCGTTCTGCAGATCAATAAAAACTAGATGTAGCGATCTATTGCAAGCTGTCCTTTTTTCTGCTAATTGCTTGATGCAGAAGGTATTGTGAATGCATGATCTACCTGCGCGAAAACCATTTTGTTCTTCCAGTTCACGCATCACATTTTCTATTCCATTTTTAACCACCAAGCCGTATAGTCTATCAATTGCACGGTAGTTCTTGTATTCGGTTCTGCTGCCCTTTTTATATATCGAAGTAATATGTGCTTCTTTCCATTCTTGTGGCGCTGCATCTCCTCTGAGACACTGATTGAAAATTAAAGCTAAAGATTCAAATAGTTAGACTAGTTCATATTTTATTATTTCAATTGATATTCCTCCTGGGCCTGATAATACTACATTTTTCATGTTACATATTGTAATTCATTTACATTTATATCCACAACTGTATCATTCAGGCCGGTGTTGTCGTGTATTTGTTCATGTGTTTGAAATATGTCTCTATCTTCCGTCAACAACATTTTATAATAATTTTCCCATTCGTTCATACAAGGCAGAGGGATCCTTCTTTTTTCATGACAGTTTTTCCTCATACTTTTAACGGTGTTCCATGCTTCTGAATGTTGTGTATTTCCTTTTTAAATGTTTATTTCCTTGCATTTTAGATTCTATGCTTCATTCTTTGCTATCGCTACAGCTGGTTTCGTATCTCTATTTATTTTTTGATACATTACGAATTATTCACCGTTCTATTTTAAGCCAACCATTTCGCCTATACTTCTTTTTCTTTTGGACAAGTGCAACGTTTATATTTTTCTTCCTTCTATTTTTATGTTTTCTCTAGGTTTTCATTAGTCTGTTTCCTCAATACCTGAAATATCAACAGTTATTCATTTTGGTTAATCATAATTTCTTTTACTTACCTCCTCGTATTTTACTAGTAGTTATTCATAATAATATTCTATAATACATCAATGAACAATTTTATAAATATTTTTTTTATTTGAAATTAATAACATGACATATGTTTATAAATTATGAGATCTAGTAACTTTTGCTAGTGTAAAATTCAGTCGGTATTACAGGTAGTTGTTGGTATCTTGTTGCTTCTGTCTCTCTCGCTCTCTCTTCGCTAGAATCTTCTGCCTTTTTTAGCATCTCTGTTGTTTTGGCGCAATTATTCTTCAATTCAAATATTTCTTCAACATTGGCGCTATTCCGTCTCCCTTTTTTACTTATCGTTCCTTGTCTTAATTACTTACTTAAAAAAGCGAAAGACGAGTTAATTGGCGAACGCGGATGTGACCGTTAAATTGAATTTTTGATTTTTTTACGGTAATTTTGAAAGCATATTTTTCACCCTTTTAGGGAATAGTTTTATTTCGTTAATTTTATTTCCAAGCGAGATTTCAAAGTCGTGAGTGTGCTGTTTTCTTGGAAATCTCTTGGAGAACCCAGTTCGAGGACACGAGTCAGTTTTTTACGTGCGTTTTTTCAAACAAAAATTTGGAAAAATCTTTACAATCAATATTAAAATTACCTTATATTAAACAATATGGCTGGGTAATCGACAAAGATGGTAGTTAATGTGTCAGCACTCATAACAACTCTTCCACCGTTTCCAACCCAATTAATAGTTTTATCGTCGTACGGATGTAGAAAGGATAACTGTAAATAAGTTACATTTCAGCCATTCTTAACTCATATTTTTTTTATAAATTGTCCATATAAAAACTGTAGATGTCGTAAAAATAAAATGAAATGTATTACTTCATATAAGGACATGGGTATTATAAACTCTTGTCAAAATTCAGCGGTTGTAAAACCAGTATTATATTCCAGTATTAATAAAACCGATTAATTTTTCTATAAAAGTCTAAATACATTGTATAGTTTATTTTCTTTTTTTCTAGTTTCAATTATAATAGAACTGGGTAGGTAGCGATAATAAATGCGTAGTACATGCTACATGATATTAAATTATGGGTCAAACAATTTGAGGCAGTATCTTTCTTTCTGTATTATTATTCTGTGGAAATTTATTTCTTTTTGTCTGATTCGAACAGGTTTTTAAATATATTTTTCACGCCTTAAATTTTATGTATTAGCATATTTTATTTAAATCCGGTCTTTAGTTATTAGACTAAATATTAATTAATTTCTATTTTAAAATAAATTCATAATTACAATGAGAACAAAAAATTAAACAGTTTTAACATATATCAAATAATTGTCAAAATAAAGTCATACGCAAGAAGCAAGTCATATGTGTTCAGTTAGGTTTATTTGTATAAGAAAGTAGTGTGGTGCCCACACCAGATTTTTTTAATTATTAAAATTCCTTCGGGTTTTATATAATATTGAAGCTTTCAGAAGAAAGAATTCATATTATATTAAAAAATTGTATTTCACTTCAAGAAATATATTTAATTTTATTCAATTTTGACGTTTTAAACTGTCAATATTACCTGCATTACAATAACTGTAAACAACTGTTTATTCACTATGAAATAAAATTTTTTATCTACGATAGTGTGTAAAATTGATGTTTAACTGTTAGTTTCAAGTTTGTAAAACGATTGTTTAGTAACACGATCCCATTAGTCACGGGCAGTCACGGGTTGCCAAGTAACGAGTGATTAAAATTTTTAAACACGACAAATTTGCAAAAATTTTGTTATCATGGCAAACTTCTCATTTAATATTGTGATCCTACTTCATAAATAAAAATATTTTTTTTATATTTTTTGGGGTTTTTCATTATATCGTAGATAAAATTTTGTACGATACACATACGTAAAGCGTCTTTAGTCACTCAGGGATCTTAAAACACTCGCTACGCTCGTGTTTTAATTGACCCATTCGTGACTAAAGACTAGCTTTACGTACTTTGTATCGTAAATAAATATTAAATCACTCAAGAATTTTAATCACTCACTGCAAGGTTACACATTTTTTGACCGATCGGAAATGTAAGCTAAAATTATTCTTTCGTTTACTACTCTTGCTTTCTTCATATTTATTCACTCACTAAACTGATGTATTCTTTTTTATAGACATTTAAAATGGTTTCATCTGACATTTCCATGTTGTCGATTGTCATGCACAGACTACTGATTAGTCTTCTTAGTTTGTCAAAAGTGAAGTTCGTAATACTTAATTATTATTATTATTTCGTCAAAATTGAATAAAATAGTGTATATACCACGTGAATTAAATGTGTTAATTCACTCAAAGAATTTATCTTACTCGCCCTGCACTCTGCAGGCTCGAGAGATAAACTTTCTTTTCGTGAATAAACATATGTTTAATTCACTTGGTATATAAATATCGATTATTAATTAATGAAGCATTGTTCTTGTTCTTAACAGTGCTACCTGTGCTTGAGATATTCCAACGGTTGTAGCGATTCTCAAATTTATTCAATACTTCTTGTATACCTAAAATTATTTCACATTTGCAGTATTACAACTCGGCGAGAATACATATCAACTCCACAGAGAATGAGGAGGAGGTCTCATTGAAGTACGAGTCGATTTTGACTGTGTACAACGTGTCCCGTGTCAACATTGGCTTCTACTACTGCTACGCACGAGCGGCTGACCACAACACTGCCAGGAGATCCACGAGAATATATGTCTACGTCCGCGGTATGTACGCCATTCATATGTTCTCTATTCCATGCACAATACACAATGTTGTCGGATTACGGTTGGGTGGGTGGATGTGTGTCCATATATTCAATAATTCACTGACGAAAGTAACGGAAACCGGAAATAATAATTCAATTTATTTCAAAAAATATTTCAAATGAAAGATGTTAGTAATAATATTACATGTTTCAAATGTAATTAATAAACAATGCTATTCAAATTTCCATGATAGATTTTCAACCCCTCCACAAACCCGTAAGGATTTATTAAAATAAGATAAATATAAATAAATATTCACGCCATTTACCAAATTCGAGTGTGGCACTCTACTTTCGCCGATCTAGGTAAGTGATGTAGCTAATTGAGAGCCCCTAATATGTACTAAAAAAAAAAAACATTTGTGCAAAACTATCTACTGCAAAATACTCGTTTTTCATTTCATTTCAATCAGGCGATCATAATTTCCACGGTGACATCTGACATTATGTTTTCAATGCAATCATTTTATATCTTTACAAAATAAAAATATTGCTAGAGATTGAATTTAAAGTTAAATATCATTTTTTTAAATTATATTTCAGTAGCCCATGAAAATCATATTAAGCTTAAATCAAAACGAAACAAATAAATATTAATAATTGAAAGAAGGATATTGGAAAACAACTGCTAAAGTAGTCCTTTTCTACAAGTTTTAATTGACTAAATTTTTGAAAATAAAGTCGACCGATTACGGTGTTTTGAACACCATCATCAGGACCAATAACTAGCACAAAAGAACAACAAATATTACAACAATCATTTTACGAAATACAAAATAAATAACATTAATATAAATACTTGCAAAAACAAAAGTATTGATTACACAGGAGAACAGTGATTCTGTGGCATGAAATTTAGGAGCTGAATTTGGGTCTCCTGAATACGAAAAATATATCAAATTTGTCGAATTGACTCTCGGGGTAAAGAGAGGAGTAGAGTTGAAGTGGGGATCCCACATTGCGCCAGTAGCGATATGGAAAAATTCATTGCCTAAGTGGTCAAAACTTGATAATTATGTTTCGAAATAAATACATTTGCATAATTCATATATATTTTGTTATAATTTTAATTGTAATAGTTATAAAATATAACTTTTTCTGAATGTATTACAAACACCACATAGTTGTAATCAACGTTATCGATCATTGACTCAGGCCCGGTATTATTAACGAATGTTAAAATTTAATAGCGTATTTTGTAAATTAAGTAACCTACTATTTGCAAAAAGTGTATTATAATGGTAATATTAATTTAGTCTCTTACTAAATCAGCTTATTAAATAAGCAGGATAGTTATGGTGGTATTAAATTTAGTTAGTAGACTATTAAAAGTATATTTCAATGTTATTTTATATTTTGTTCCATAAATACTTAATGAAAAATAATAAATAAAGACAATACTTGTTAAATATAAATCTTTAAAAATTTGAAGATATTTACATAGTTATTTCGAATATGATTTCAGTAACATCGATTGATAGCGTTTCAACAACTGATAAGTTTTCATTTGTTTATTTCTTTTTATATTATGTCCTCCAGTTCTAAAATAAAAATATATTATATTTTTTACGTGCCCCACATTAAATAATATCCATTTATATTCTTCTTAGATTTCAGCTTTACTGATTTTATTTCAGCTTTACTGATTTTATTTTCATAAAATAATTTTGAATAAATTCCTTATATTTGTCCTTCCTGAACTGTACATTGAATTAAATTAGACAAATATAGTTATGGGCCCATACTTTTGTCTTAGTCTGCATATCCACTGCGTCTGTTTCTTTGTTTTTCAATTATGTGCCTGAATTGAGACAAAATTTTTAGTAATTAAAATTTTTTTCACTGTAATTTTTACCTCATTCTAATTATTCCAATTTTTCTGAATATATATTTGATGAATATAATTCTGATAGCCGTAACTGATGATGATATAAAATTTCATATTTCATACACTCATTGATTATTCAATAATGTAATGGTTTTAATAAATATTTGTATTATTTTATTTCAAATTGTTCCATTTAGTTGATTTCGTCATATTTTATGTAAGTTTTAATTAGTAAATAATAATTTTCACTTCCGCCATCTACATGGAATATGTGTATACTTCTGATAGGGATTCTAATTTACCAACTAAATTTAATGTGATTTGGTAACTTTTCTAGCGAGACTCGATTAACTAATAAGTAGGTAATCAAATAAAATTTAGGTTTATAATACCCACACAAATATTAAGTAGCGTATTGAATTTAGTAGCATATCGATAAATATCGATATATCGAATGATATTTGATAACTATCGATAAGTATCGATAAATATCGATAAGTATCGATAAATATCGATAAGTATCGAATGGTATCGATAAATATCGATAAGTATCAATAAATTTCGATAAATATCGTAAATATCGATAATTATCGATAAGTATAGATAATTATCGATAAGTATTGATAAATATTGATAAATATCGATAAATATTGATAGATGTAGATAAATTACCGATAAATATCGATATGAAAATTTATTTATCGAAAATAATTATAATTTTGTATCGATTCTACGAAAAATGTATAAGTATCGATAAGTTGATAAATAACTTGAAAAATAACAATATTTTGAGTAGTTGATAACAAATTATCAAATAAGTCCGAACATGGTCAAAGATGAACAAGCAAATATCGCGCTTATTTATAGATTTAGCAATTTCTGTCATATAATATAATTTATACTTTTGAAACATGTAAATGATAGCGGATTAGTGAATATAAATTTGAATATCGTATTCGATTATCAAGTAACTAATAACAGCTTTGAAATAAAAGATATTATAATTTTTAATATGTACAAAGTAGGTACGTACATTTTGCTATGTAGGTTTTATTTTTTCTTTAATTTAATTAATGATTATTCCAATGATGTTTTATCTTTGTGTAATATTGCCAGTATCTTTCTGCTCCTGTCGCCCATGGTTATTATTGCTTGAACTTTTTTCAAATACAGTGTTCATCATTTCCTCAAATATAGCTGACAAAATATCACTATTTACCGCGTATCCACCGGTGGCTCACGACGGCTGTAAATTAAAATTATTACTCATGACGCACCGGTAGTTCACGGTAAAAAATTCGCAAAAATAGGCAAAAATAAATCAAATCCCTAAAAACAGTAGTTATTATCTTAAAAAATGCATATAAATACTATTTCCAGTGAAAATAATATGTTATTTGGCGGAATTTTGTAAATTAGCTCACGTCATGAACCTGTTAATATCATTATTTTCAAATAATAATAATTTAACTTATATGTGTATGTACGAATATATCAACATTTAACGAATTAATAATACATTTTTGCAAAAATCGATATTTATGACAAATTTCTATATTATTTATCGATAATTATCGATACTTATCGACATTTATCGATACTTATCGATATTATTCGATAAGTATCGATATTTATCGATAATTATAGATACTTATCGATATTTATCGATAATTATCGATATTATTCGATATGTATCCATATTTATCAATATGTATCGATATTTATCGATATGTATCGATATTATACGATAAGTATCGATATTATTCGATATGTATCGATAAGTATCGATATTATTCGATAAGTATCGATATTTATCGATAAATATCGTTATTTATATATAAATACCGATTTTAGATATATCGATAAAATAAAATTTATTAAATTTATTGGATAATTAAAAAAAATATCGATATTTGGCACAATCCTACTGCATAGGGTTTCATTGAAAATATGATCAAATAAATTCTTCACGCTGTACATATATTGCAATAAATTAAATACAAAAGAACAATGGGTACATACAAATATATGTATTATGGGTAGAATCCTAATTGCAAAGATATAAATGTTCAGAAAAATATTCACAACTTTAGGTTTTTTATTATTTTTAAGCAATCAGTAAGCAGGTGACTAATTGTACTTGATAATTGTATTAATTCATGTTTGTATAAATGTGTATTAACATATATTATCCTTTGAATATGCCTATAAATTGTTGTAAATATTTACACATTCTAAAGTAGTAAAATGTACAAGACTACAAGTGGTTCAGTGGTCGATTTTTTGCATTTCGAACCTGGGATCCTTAGTTCAAATCTACCAATGGTTTTTTTTTTAATATATTTAACATAATGTAAACCGGCCGCAAAATATTTAAGGACGGCCCTGCTTCCGGCGTTACAAATATTTATAAGCATATTCTAGGGATAATATTTGTTAACACATATTTCTACAAATATAAATAATATAAATACTAACTTTATCAACGGACGCTTTACATTATGTTAAATATATAAAAAAAATCACGGTTTGGTAGATTTGAACTGAAGATCTCAGGTTCCAGATGCAAAAACTCTACCACGGAGCCACGAGTTGTCTCCCGAAAATGAAAATTTTTACTACTTAAGAATGTGTAAATATTCGTAACAATTTATAAGCATATTCTATGGATTATATATACTAATACACATTTCTACATACATAAATAATATAATTGCAAAGTATCAATAGTCACCTGCTTACTGATTCCTTAAAAATCGTAAAAAACTTGCACATATCGGACCCCATATTTCTGTTTATAGTTGTGTGTGTGATTTTCAAAAAACAAATTTTCTGAACATTTAAAGCTTTAAAATTAGGATTTTTCTCCTAAAACAACATTTGTATATACTTACTATTCATGTCCATTTAAATCATTGCAAAGTACATACTTCGTGACGAATTTATTTGGTTAAATTTTTGATAAAGGTCTAGGTAGTATATTAGGAATCTAATATAGAATATCAGTTGAAAATAAATTATAAAATGAATGCCTTATAATTTTTAGTGTTTTTTAAGGCTGTCAACGAATTCTGTATATCTAGATGTCCGGTTTTTTGAATATCCGGTAAAAAATAATTGGAATAAACTAATTTAAACTTAAATGAAGTTCTATCATTTCTGATTTTTAATATCATTTTTCTCAAAATAATTAATATACAACCCCATATAATATCTATATCATTAAAATAAGAAAAAAATTCTCTAACTAAAAATTTACATAGGTTACCGTTTAAAAAATAATAATTATACTCTACTGTTTGAGAACCACTGTTTGAATTTTCTGTTTGTTATTCCTATTAAATGGGGCCCTTTTTACTGGTCATTTTTCGTATAAAATATTTTTCTCTAAAATCATTAGTTTGCCCAAAAATGCGATGGTTGTTTTAAAGGAAACAGCTGGTACATACGAGTATATCTCGTATATCGATGTTTGCAAAATATTAATATTTTCGATACCTATATCGATATTTGCAATAATCTGGTATAGTACAATAGAAAAAGAATTTGAAAAGGAACTATTGAGATAATAGGGAAGTATGATTTTATATATTTTGAAATACTTTTTAAGAATTCTATGACATGTTGGAAACGTAGATTTGTTTCAAGTACTAAGTTTAAGCGATAAAATCAAAGAATTTTTTTATGCACAATGGATCATAAAACATGCGTTTTAACCATTTCAAAATGATGTACGTGTGTTTTATATAGATTTATTTAATATTTAATAAATATAAAATGCTATATTGATGCGAACTGTAGCTACTATCAATAAAATAAAAAAAATATATATCATCACGCCTTTTACCCATTTCGGGTGTGGCACTCTGCTTACGCAGATCTCGGTAGGTGATATATTTTTTTGTATGAAGTGCGGTTACCAGCCGTCAAATCATAGCCCCCAAGGATGTTAGTGGAGGGGGAACCACAGGGGTAAATTTAAATTTGTAACTGTCGGCAGTGGGATTCGAACTGAGGAGATCTCACGATCCACAGTCCGACACGTTATCACGGAGCTATTTACCCCATATCAATGAAGTTACTTATCAAACCGTCTTAAGGTCCCAAAACTATTTTTGTCATAGTGATCGTCAGAAGAGAATGAACATAAAAAGACGAAATTCTCTTGTTATAAGATATTGGGGGAATTTGTTCCCTATAATTTTTTATAAATACATACTTCTTTTATTTATTCATTAAATATATTAGAAGAAAACCTATATATTTCTTTCTTATATGTTCTATATGCATATTTCGTCTATTCTAGAATACTATATTAAAATTTAGTCCATTCTAGTCTATACTACTCTATTCTAGAGTAAACTAGTAAAGGCTGGTGTAATTAAGTGTGGTCTACATAATCCAGTATAATGGATGGATCGCAAACACTCTCTATACGGCCTTAATTTATATTAATAATGAAAAATATTGATAAAAATAGACAAAAAAAGTAGAAAAAATATGGGGACCGAATTTTGGACCCGACAACTTTTTTCGGACCTGACTTGTAGAGTGAAAACCTCGCCGCGGACACACACACACACACACACACACACACACACACACACACACACACACACACACACACACACACACACACACACACACACACACACACACACACACACACACACACACACACACACACACACACACACACACACACACACACACACACACACACACACACACACACACACACACACACACACACACACACACACACACACACACACACACACACACACACACACACACACACACACACACACACACACACACACACACACACACACACACACACACACACACACACACACACACACACACACACACACACACACACACACACACACACACACACACACACACACACACACACACACACACACACACACACACACACACACACACACACACACACACACACACACACACACACACACACACACACACACACACACACACACACACACACACACACACACACACACACACACACACACACACACACACACACACACACACACACACACACACACACACACACACACACACACACACACACACACACACACACACACACACACACACACACACACACACACACACACACACACACACACACACACACACACACACACACACACACACACACACACACACACACACACACACACACACACACACACACACACACACACACACACACACACACACACACACACACACACACACACACACACACACACACACACACACACACACACACACACACACACACACACACACACACACACACACACACACACACACACACACACACACACACACACACACACACACACACACACACACACACACACACACACACACACACACACACACACACACACACACACACACACACACACACACACACACACACACACACACACACACACACACGTCAAAAATGTCAGACGATGTAGACGTGACAGTTGTCAGTGCGCTGAAAACTTTAATTAATATTACTGAAAAAAGTGGAAATTTGAGGAACGATTTTAAACAAGATATTTTAAGTTCTGTTTCTCAATTAAGAAGAGTATTTAAAAAGCTGCAAAAAGATCTTGACGATAAAAATCGAGAACTTGTCAAATTGCAAAATGATTTGAATAAAAATGTGCAACCTGCAGTTGTATCTGCAGTTATTCGTCCATCTTTCTCTGATGTTGTAAGGAACAAAGTCAATAATGAAGAGATTACTAAATAAATTCAGAGTTTTAATATCCTCAAAACGAAACATGACAAGCGAAGAAATTAAATGTCAGTTAAAAGAAAATATTAATCCGGTAGAACTAAAAGTGGGAATAAATTCAGTTAAATCTTTAACAAATGGAAAGATATTAATAGAATCAACAGTTGAGCGAGATGTACAAGTTATTAGTACTAAAATCAATGAAATGTGCAGTGAAGAATTAGAAGCTAAAGTAATTGATAAATTCGATCCCAAATTAATTGTTTATAATGTACCAGAAGAAGTAAATCTAGAAAATGTCGAAGATATTATATGTTTGCAAAATCCGGAATTAAATCTTAAAAAAGGAGACATTATACCAAAATTTAAATTTAAAAACAAAAATAATTTAACTAACTTAGTAATCGAAGTCAAATCTGAAACACGACAGAAAATTAAAAGTAATAAATTGAAAATACGGTGGAATATATGCAGTACAGAAGATTACATTTCAGTAAGCAGATGCTTCAAATGTTGTAAATATAATCATAAAGCCACAAATTGCAAAGGAAAATTAACTTGTCCAATCTGTGCCGAGGAACATACTTTGAAAGATTGTACAGCTAACAAAGAAAGATATAAATGCGTAAACTGTGTTATGTGGAATAATTTTAATAGAAAGGATAAAGTAAATGAAAATCACACAGCTCTTGATAAAAATTGTCCCTGTTATAATAGAGTCTTCATTAGAACAAAACAAAATATTAATTATTAATGGCAGTAAGTCATTTACATTCAGATAGAAACTCAATTAAAATTTTACAATTAAATCTTCAACATTCAAGAGCAGCTACTCAAAATTTAGTAAAAATAATGGAAGAACAAGAAATCGATTTAGCCTTCATCCAAGAACCATATATAATTGGAAATAAATTAAAAGGGATTCCAAATTGTATCAATATTTATGCACTAGGAAATGGTCCAAAGCGGGCAGCAGTTTTAGCAAGGAATAAAATGATAGATATTATATTACTTAGCCAGTTATCGAGCGAAGATATAGTTGTTATTGATATTAATTTTGAAGGTACAAAAATATATGCTGCTTCTGTCTATTTTGACATAACACAAGAAATTTCAATAAGTATTATGAAACTTGAAGAAATCATTGAATTTGCTAGAAATCAAGCTCTTATTGTTGCAGTTGACAGCAATTCAAGATCCACATTATGGCATGATGTATTAACTAATTCAAGGGGAATTTCAATGGAAAATTTCATAACAACTTACGAGATATTTGTTATAAATGAGCAAAGTGAGTTAAAAACATTCGATAATGGAAGAGGAAAAAGTAATATAGACCTCACATTAGCAAGTTCACAGATTACCGCCAATATTATAAATTGGAAAATTGAAGACGAAGAAAGTTGCTCAGATCACAGAATCATAACATACGAGGTGAAGTTGTCAAATGTTTATAAAACAAAAATACAACATAACAGATGTAGGTTCATTGTAAAACAAGAAAATTTGGAGAACTTTGATAAAAATATTTATGACGAATTCTCTAAATTAATAAAAAGTAGCAATTCAGTTTTATCTACAGATGACTTGGATATAATATTGCAAAGGTACTTGAAAAATGATACAAACCTCAAAATATTTTTAGAAAATTACATTTCATCATTAAATAAAGCCTGTAGAAGATCATTTAAATTTTCTAAAGGAAGCTCATTTGTTAAATGTGGTAAGACAGTTCCATGGTGGACAGATGAGTTGAGCATTATGCGCAGAAAAGTAAATGCGCTACGAAGAAAATTTCAAAGAACCAAAAATAATGAAGCCCTTAGAGAAGATAGAAAGAAAATTTATGAAGATCAGAGAAATATATATAAAGAAAAAATTATTACATGTAAATTTAATTCATGGAAAGAATATTGTAACTTAATAAATAAAGCAAATCCTTGGGGTACAGTGTACAAAATGGCTGCTGGCAAAAACAAACAAAATTTTACATTAACAACAATTAAAGATAAAAATGGTATATTTACAAAGGACTCGAGGGACACACTAGAAGTTCTGATGGATGAATTCATACCAGAAGATGAGGAACTTGATGACACAGAATATCATAAACGAATAAAAGATGAGATCAAAGAAAATATAATTACAGAAGATGATCAACTATTTAATCAGGAAGAAATAGAGAAAATTTTAGTGAGTATGAACCCCAAGAAAGCTCCAGGGCAAGATGGCATAACGAGCGATATTCTGTTAAGAGTATTTAGAACATATCCTCTTTTTATTACGGAAGTTTATAACCAATGTCTCCAAAATGCACATTTTCCAAAAGAATGGAAATCCTCTTTAATAGTTCCGGTAATTAAACCAGGGAAGGAAAATTCAAATGAAGCTTCTAAATTCAGACCGATAAGTCTAATAAATGTGAGCGGGAAAGTTCTTGAAAAACTACTAATTAATCGAGTTATGGACTACATGCATTCAAATAATTTTATGAATAAAAACCAGTTTGGATTTACGCCGAAAATAGGAACAACTGAAGCGATATTGGAACTTATTAAATTTGTAAATGATTGTTTTCAACAAAAGAAAGTAGTAATTCTTGTGAGTCTTGATGTTAAGGGCGCTTTCAACGCAGCATGGTGGCCGGCTATAATTAAATCCTTAAAGGACTTCAATTGCCCCAAAAACCTCTACAATTTGTCCAAGAACTATTTCAGCGATAGATCAGCGTCTTTAGAAATCAACGGAATAAAGGTAGAAAAAACAGTAAACCGTGGTTGTCCGCAGGGGTCGTGCAGTGGTCCGGGATTTTGGAATCTTCAATATAATTCACTTCTTAACCTTAATTTTTCAACTTCTACCAAAGCAATAGCATTTGCTGATGATTTGATTATTTTAACATGTGGGAAAACAGCACTTCAAGCAGAAAATATTGCAAACATTGAACTAGAAAAAGTAACATCATGGGCAAGCAACAATAAAATGGCGTTTAATGAAAGTAAATCGCAAGTTATGCTAGTGTCTAGAGCTGCTTCACAAAGAAATAAGAAAATTAATGTTTATTTAAATTTGGAAATATTGAAACAGGTACAAGAAATCAAATATTTGGGGATTATTATAGACAACAAATTTCAGTTCGACAAGCACGTAAACTACGTTACAGAAAAATGCTGTACATTAATACATATACTTTCAAAATCAGCAAAAATATCATGGGGTATTGGTCAAGAAGCTCTACAAATTATTTATAAAGGAGCTATTGTACCAATATTGTCCTATGGAATACCTGCTTGGAAAAGTGCTTTGGAGAAGAAGTGTAATCAGAAAAAATTAAATCGAGTCCAGCGACTAATGAATATAAGAATTTTGAAGGGTTTTCGAACTATATCGCACGAGGCGTCATGCATTTTATCCTGTAACACTCCTATTGTTCTTAAATTAAAAGAAATTGTTAGTACATATGAAAAAATTAATAGTATTCTAGAAGAAAATCCAGGAATTAATGGAGCAGAAAAAAGATTAATAAAACGTGCAATAAACAGAGAAGAAGAAGAACATAGTGCTGAAAAATGGCAGAGTGAATGGCTCAATAGTGCGAATGGTGCTACAACAAAAATATTCTTCCCCAGTGTTCAATGTAGGCTAAATATTAATTTAATATACTGTCCAAAAATGACAATGATTTTAAGTGGTCATGGAAAAATTAAAAGTTACTTTCATAGATTTAAAATAACTGACAATGAAGAGTGTATGTGTGGTTTGGGTAACCAAACTGTTTATCATATAATTTATGATTGTTTTTTACTTAATGAAGGACGAACGACATTGATAGAAGACATTAGGTCAAGCGGTGGGAGTTGGCCAGCAACAGGAAGAGAGTTGGTTGAAAAATACATGTCACATTTCATAAATTTTGTTAAAGGAATAGATTTCAATAGTTTAATGTAAACATTTGACAGTATTTATAATTTATTATGTTGTTTAACAATTAACTTTTATATCTTTTGATGTTAAAACTTTTTAATAATTCATTATTAATTGTAAATAATAGTCTATAAGCATGTAATGTAATACGGAGCATGCTGAATAAATAATGTTATAAAAAAAAAAAAAAAAAAAAACACACACACACACACACACACACACACACAATGAAAATGATAACGAACACCACATTCAAATAAGAACGGAAATGCAAAATCCGGTAAACACAGAAGAAGATGAACTTTTCAAGCATGAAGAAATTGAAGAAATTTTGGTTAATATGAACCCAAAAAAAGCCCCTGGGCTAGATGGTATTTCTAGTGATATTTTATTAAGAACTTTCAGAATATTCCCTTTATTTATTACAGAACTATATAATCAATGTTTAATAAGAGCACATTTTCCAACAGACTGGAAGATTTCCACTATAGTTCCAATAATTAAACCAGGAAAAGAAAACTCTGAAAATGCATCTAAATTCAGACCAATAAGTCTAATTAATGTGGGAGGGAAGGTACTTGAAAAATTATTGATAAACAGGATAATGGGTCATGTGAACAGGAATAATCTAATGAATGAGAATCAGTTTGGCTTTATTAAAAACAAAGGAACGACAGAAGCAATTTTGAAATTAAAAGATTTTGTAGAAGATAGTCTAGAAGAGAAAAAGGTGGTAATATTTACTAGCCTGGACGTGAAAGGAGCTTTCAATGCGGCGTGGTGGCCAGCCATACTAAAAGCTATGAAAGATGTCAGTTGTCCTAAAAATTTGTACAATTTGACTAAAAATTATTTTAGTGGAAGAGAAGCTATCTTAGAAGCTAATGGAGTTAAAGTACAGCGATCTGTAAATAGAGGATGCCCACAAGGTTCCTGCTGCGGTCCGGGGTT